>CM067357.1:26250202-26355202 GCA_034190875.2 Urechis unicinctus | reverse complement strand
TTGATTGATGCTATTTATAGATGAATTGATTAACAGACATGTTGCGTTGGATACAGCCATCCACCCATGACCAGATATCAAGGACAAACATTTCGTCTGTTTGCTCCGGATTGGTTTTGTTTCTAACTGCTACCGGGCTATCAATGTCTGTTCATGTTTCATCGTTTTAAATGCAGTCGTTGTGTGTTGTATTAATACTCGCATTGTTGTGGCGTTGTTATAGAAAACCAACGAGGAAATGCTGCCTTGTTCACTTCACTATCAGTGAGGGAATAAACGGTCTGTTGACATCCTGCGTGCGTGCGCAAGCGGAGTACATTTTCTTTAAGGCTGCTCTCTCCTTTCCCTACTTGCACATCCCGTTTCCGCTTTGTACCAGCACCAGCAATCGCCTCCTGAGGCATTCACGCTTATATTAGCATCAGTAGGATAGGGTTGCTGAAGCTGGCTTCCTTGTACTCTCGCACCCTCCATCCCTCCCTCTCTCTCTCTCTCTCTCTTCGTCTCCCATTTTCCTCAGCAGCATTTCCATCCCATTGGAGTTTCGCGTTGATGGAGTCACTGCGTTGCTTCTCTGGATCCCATCGTAACCTCGTACGATCTCACGCAGACAACGTGACGTGAGGATAATTGCACGTCCTTCTTCATTCGCTCCCTCCCTCTCTGACAATACTCCTCGTCTATTGTGGCCAGCACATTACTACTTACACCCCGCATGCCTCACTAAATATGGCCAGTACAACATCGCATGTGGGAGGTAAGAGGCAATGACCCAATGTGGCGCTGTAAGGGGGTGCGTTCATACACCCCACTCCCCATCCCCCCCTCTCTCTCTCTCTCTCTCTCTCTCTCTCTCTCTCTCTCTCTCTCTCTCTCTCTCTCTCGCGCGCGCGCGCGCGCGCACTTTCATACTCTTTTTCTCATGACACACACGCTTATGCATATGTATATATGTATATATATATATATATATATATATATATATATATATATATATATATATAAATATATAATATACATAAATAAATATATATATATATGTATTAATATATTTATGTTTATATATACATGCACATGCATATATATAGTTATTTATATATACGTATGCATATATAAATATATATGTATACAAATATGCACATTTACAAGCATGCACGCACACACATACACACATACACACACACACACACACACACACACACACACACACACACACACACACACACACACACACACACACACACACACACACACACACACACTTCCATACAACCCATCGCTTCTTACATGAATGAACCCGAGCCCTCTCCTTAGGTCGCCAATGCCATCATGTCCTCTCCATTATGTCGGCTAACTTCTCTCACTTGCCGCACCTTTCTCGCAGTGTATGATAAGCGCTAGTCACTGGCCTGCTGTAGACTGTAGTGTACCTAACAACTGTAACTAACTGACTGGAAGGCTCGATGACTGAAATGCTGGCTCTGAGACTGAACGATTCAATGACAGGAAGACCTTTTGGCTGAATGACTGGAAGGTTCAAAGACCAGAAGACTAATTAGCTGAATGACTTACAAACAGCCCGACTGACTGACTAACAATTATCTTACGTATTTTCTTCTGAAATTAAGGTCTGATTGTCTGAATGACTAAAACACCGGTGGACTGACTGACACACAAACTGACTGACGAGTATGCGTCTGACAAATGGCCACATTCTAGCGCCGTACAACCGAACCGGGACAAACAGCAAGGAAACGCTGACATTTGAACTTTGTCATTTTCATCTTGACATTCAAAACACCATGTGTCCTGATATCGTGAATCGCAGCGAACCGATCAATCCAAGCCAATTGTATACCGGGTACAATTCATATACTCTAAAACATCGTCATTTGTAGAGCGTTTGAACTGGGCCACCGCTGTGAATCCACACGAGACCAGCACACCTGTGCATGGAAGAACATGTGCACCTTACGCAGCACAGTTTCCCTGTCTCACTTATATACAACTTACTTCATCCCCCATCGATCACTTGGGACACTCCACCCACCTCGCCTCCTCCGGTTTGCAGCCGGTTGAAACAAAGCCGCGTATATGCTCCGTCATATCTGCCGTCAATGCAATCTGTTCGCTGTCTTTAAGATCAACGGCTGTGATATATATACATATATATACATATATATTCAGCCAGATCCGGACCATATATAATCATCGAGTCATCCTGGGCTAAGAGTCTACTGGTAGCACCTGTGGTTAATGGACCTTAATTAATTAGCTATTGGAGCGAGCAGTTGATGGCAGGTGCGCCGAGCTCCAGCCTCTCTTATAAACCATCAGTGTCTTGTAAGATCCATGCGATCGCTCTGGTCGATATTTGACGGGGAAAAAACGTAAAAAACCATAGGTCGTTGTCGGATTGCGTTCGCGAGGGTTTGTTGCACAGCTGTCTGGATATATGTTGCAATATTGTAAGCTCGCGGAAGCGAGTTCTTGTACGCACGGCGAATTGTATTTTATATTTATACCATTCGATATAAATGGACGTGCAGTGTTTATTGAGCCGTGAATAGAGTATTTGACCGTATTTTTATTGACATATATCTCTCCGCTTGGTTCCAGGTGGCAGTGAATTTGCGGAAGGCTCCCAGACATGCATTGGCGGTACACCCAGTCATATGCAGCAAGTCCACACGGCGGTCACTCAACCAGGCTCCGCCGGGATGCAGCCCAACACGGTCGTAACAAGCGCATCAGCGGGAAACAACCCGAGGCGTTTACGGACGGCGTACACTAACACTCAGTTGTTGGAACTGGAGAAAGAATTCCACTTCAACAAGTACCTATGTCGGCCCAGACGGATTGAAATCGCAGCCTCTCTGGACTTGACAGAGAGACAAGTCAAAGTGTGGTTCCAGAATAGGCGAATGAAGTTTAAGAGACAGACGGGAGGCAAGCATGGGGGCTGCAGCGGGTCGCTAGGAGGGGGTGGCGGACAAAGTGAATCCCCTGGGGACGAACTCCATGGGGCGGCCAATCCCGGCGAACTCTCTCCCGGGGATTGCGAGAGTCTCGAAGATGCATTGTCTTCCACGAGCCCCGGATTAAACGAACTTCCGGCAGATGACGGCTTTAATCCAACATCATCTTCGGTGGAGACTAAAACTCATATATATGGAGGGGAAGAGGAAAGTCGCGATGACGAGCAAACTAAGCTGAATGGTGGAACTAATTCAATGTTCGCCGAGTGCAACTCTACATCGCTGGGCTTACCCTCCAATGATACCCCTAATTCTATCGAAAAAATGACGTCTTTTTGCCGACAAAATCAGTTTGCGACGCCGAGTAGCATCACTGCTTGTGGTTCATTCCAATCGCTCGCTTCCCAGATGCAACCATTCGCATCTGCAGAGGAATCCGGCACCGTCTCGGGAGCCGAGATCACCAGCAATTCCGGTCTGGCAGTCCAAGATCAAAGGGATGTAAACATGGATCAAAGGGAATCCGCGTTGGGATCAAGATCTAGCCGGCCAAATTCAGCTGACAGTAAAACAGAAAGACAATGCGATTTAGGAAATGGCTTGCCCGACAATAGTGAGCTTAAGGGACAGACATACCCGGGGTCTACTACGGAGATGGGAATCCCCGGATCTCGCGGACTGGTAAGCCCAAAAGATTTCCCTTACCCCGATACCTGCATTGACAAGATAAGCCTGCCGACTGGCGATAATGGAAAGATGGAGCCAGGAAAACAACAGGAGAACAGCCAGGACAAGAAAATTACCAGGGATGAAACAGCAAATGGCCCGCTCGGACAGCCGGAAATGGATCTGCGTCCAAAACGGAAGTCCGGAGAACCGGATGTGAATGATAAAGGACGACGGAAAGACGGTGTTGGCAAAAAACGAGTAGGTGGTAAGATTGGGAGGGGAGGTCGGAGAGTTGGGGGTGTGATGTCCGGGTTAAGTGCTAGGGGAGGAGTGGAGATGTGCCCGGACAATACCCCTGGTGTATCCATTAACGGAACCTCGCTTCATCCTAAGACAATAGAGGCTCACGGTGCGCAACCGTACGGGCAAGCCTCGATGATACGCCCTCCGTATAACAACAATTCCAGCGATGAGTATTGTATGACTTCATCGTACGGAACTCACATCACCCGGACTCCTAACGCACCAGCGCACTACCAAACTGCCCCCAACCACCTATACCAAGCGGAGGAAAATCGGGGATTTTCTACCGGAGCCGATGTTTATCCGCCCGGATATTTCCATCCGCAGCAGCAAAACCAGGTTTATACTTCCACGGGAAGTTGTACAGTGAACAATTACCCCTGTCGAACGCCTGACGGAGTTACACAGTGCGCGAACGGCAAGGCGTCGTCGCCTGCCAACTCGATGATGGGTTCGGGCGCATCAACGTCGGTTGCAGCAGCTGCGGATGCGACCCACTCCAATGTGTTGCCGGGCAACATGCAGAAGATGGCGACGGGGATCAAGCCTTACCAGGCGAGCCCCTACCGCGATGATGTATCGCTCAGGGTCAGAGGTTATGACCTTTCACCTCTCACCTCCCCCGGGACACAGGACGGCGGCGTGATGGCAGGAGTGACGGGTCAGACAGCACGCAGCAACAATTACAATCTTCACTTCAGTGCCACGCAACCTCTACAGCACCCTACTCTTATGAAGGAGTCTGGCACCCTGACCGGTCCGTACGCTGGTCATCATCGTGGCATCTCGAACGATCGAACGCAGCAACAGTTTCGCGCGGGACAAACCCAGCCTTACCATTCCCTCTCGCCCTCTTCGGCATCCAATCCCAGTGCCTCGGTACCCCCGGACTCACCCGGGGCCGGGGTCTACCCCACGGCCCATCAGACGCGGCCAGACTGCAACACACACCCAGCCAACATGCCGCAGGACAACACACGCGCTTACCCGAATAAATCACACAACTTCAACAGCGAGTTTTATCCGCCACCATATCAGTACAATACCTCTCAAAACCATATCGCTGACCGCAACGGCAACTTCACAAACAACTCCAATTACATCACTAACTATGGTGGTGAGTACGTGTCGAGCGCGTGTTTAGGGGATTACGGTATGACCTCTGCAGACTTTATGAGCACTTTGACGCCGGATTTTCCCCCGACTGAGTTCTACACGATGTGAGCGGCTTAAACGCCCATAGTCTGACTAGATTAGTATTAGTTGATGAATGCTGTTTATATGTGAATACTTGCATCATGTCAGCACATATTGAAGTATTGAATTCAACTGCCTGGCTGTAGAATTACTCGAACTTCGCTTGCCACATGCGGCCCGTAGGAGATTATTTATTTACACCGCGAAAGAGATATGGAAAGAAAAAAATGGAAATGTAAAGTTGACGCTCTCTCATCTGAGTTCAATATGTCCAGGGTGACATCACAGCGCGAGCATCAACACTCAGCCTGTAAGAAAATTCACGATCTCCTTTTTAACAAAGCACTTTTCATTTCATTATATATTTCCTATTTTACCCTATCATGGATTCACCAGAATTCGCGAAAAAATTATGAAAAAGTCTCGATTATTATTGTAATCTACCAAAGTTCTGTATAAAAAAATCCCTGTTGCTTTGATTATAACTCTATATCGCAACATCACTTGAATTATGTTGGTTTCCATGAAAACTTCTTTGATAATTGTGTTTATTACTTATAAGTTATTTGTTAGAAGAAACAAAATGGCCAGTTTGTTGTAGTAGCTTTTTCTTCATTAAGGACATCACAGGGTATTTTTTGTTTAATATATTGTCAGTAGAAATAATATGCATTTGTATGTGATGAAAATATATGTGGTATAATGTTTAGAATGGTCAGTTGGTTATGTTTTTTGCGATATTCATCAGCAACGGGCGTCTTTAGTTGAAAATGGCATCTTTCATTATGATCACGGTTTGTCGTAACTATGGTAACAGAAAATAAAGCGTGATTATGCAATACATTTCTGGCTTTTTTCCTTTTTCAATTCTAATATTTGATGTATAAATGTAAGAATGTTACAATGGGTTAACGCTCCGTACCGCGGCATTGACGCATGCGCACATACATACAGCAAGATATACACATTTATACTAAAAATCCTTCATTTGTCGTGAATTAATCCTGGTTTATAGAATACAAAGCTTACATGGCAATAGCAAATATCATCAGAGATGTTTTTCTCGTCAATTATGAAACCATGGAATATTTATGATGCTGACAGAAGCATTCGACTTATTCATATTATTCCTGACAATGTAACCCCCAGCCATAAATAACGAATCGGACGATAACGCCTTGTGACTCACGACCGTGTGATATATTTCAGCTATAAACACGTCGAAACAATTCGTTTTCATTTAAACACAATCTATATATCACCGCGATATACGTAGCGTCCATCGGAATTACTAGACTGAATATCAGACTATCCCTCACAACGGCAAAAATGTCAGTCAATATATCCCCTCCACAAAAAAAAAGAGGAATCAGCCCTGAATGATGTAATCTGGTGACATGAAAGACTTGTATTTATGACGCGGTGACTGTCAGTTGCCTTTAAGAAAACCAAGACGATCTCCAGCTGACGAGCGTCAGACCGAACTGCCGCCCTCTGACCCAGAATGATTGATGACCAGCATGCCAGTGCTGACCCCAAGCGGCCATTTCGGTAAGTAATCACTAATTTGTTTGGATACGTCCATCGGGATCCGTTCCCGGATGAAAAAGCGAGAAATGGAGCAGCTGTGTTCTCTTCGTCAGAACTCAACTTGATACTCTCATAGAGAGATAATACCTCGCACGCTTTGCCTAAAAAAGCCAGATAATTGCATTCACCTGCCGGTTAAAATTATCCAGTATATTACATATTTGGACTTACGCGGCCCAAAGGGCTATGTACATTACATTATTCCGAATTGCATTCGCAGATTAGAGGCTGTAATGCGCTTTTACAAAACATTAATGGATTTTTTTGCCAACACAACAACGCCAGAAATTGTGTTATTACAGAATTTAAATTTCGAGATGTTTATCTGAATGCAAGCCGTATTGAGCGGTCACGGTTTGGTTCCGACAATCTCCGCTTGGGGGCGACACTGAAATCTTTCCAACCGTGATGCGTGACTTCGAGCAATCTCATTAAATATTCAATAGCAATGGCTTTGATTTTGCATGCATAATGAGTATATCAGCATATTGAATCGATGCTGTCTCGAGTAACAGCTGGGGAGTTGAAGACAGGCGATATCTTAATCGCGATTAGCGCTCATAAAGACGGGTGGGTAATCAGGGAAGTTAGTAAATGGGGCGAGGAAATCAACCGCACGCTTCTCTGATCCCGGTGCGCGTGCGCCATTTTTTGAAGTGGTAGACGATGTTATGTAATATTAATCCCAAACTAATATCTTAAATATGATAGAAAAATTATGGAATTTAGTTTTGGATTTATAATTGTGAGCAAGTGACTGTAATAGACAAATATGAATATTAAAACGACAGATCGCAATAACAGACATGGTTTTAGCGTCGCCTTCTGCAAACGCACCAAAATATAAAGAGCGGTCTTCATAATTCCCTTGTCAGGAAAAGTTACACTACACCAGGCGCCCAGTTTCAAACCCAACTTCACCCCACCTCCCCCCACCTCCCCCCACCCCTACACTTCACCGACCCTACTCATATTGTGCACAATGTATCACTGACGACAACAGTTCGTTTTTCATCGCTATTTTCACAGACTTGTGGTCAAAGCGATTCGTCGCGCATGAACTTGATGAGATTAAAGGGGCGAAGGAATACTGGAGAGCGAAGGAGGATGGGTTGGCGACGCCGGCCACTCACGCACTTGAATGAATCAACTCGGGCTATTGATTTCTGTCTCAATCCTTCGCGCCCAGTGCCATCGATAAATCTGGCATCCACCCCACCCCAAACACTTGTGCACCTACCCCTACCGTACGCCAATAACCCTCCATTCCCGTCCTACACACCTATCTACCTACCACCGTCTTCCCTCCCCTCCTCAATCCACCTCGTGCTGTTCCTTTTGGGTGTGGTGTTCACTACAGAGCCTGCGATCATAATTCCACTAACCAAACAGCTCGCTTACACGGCAAACGACTTGTATGGGACTTGGGTGTGCCCAGTAAACCTGCGATGTTTGGTGTGCCAACATTGGAGGGTATTCGTACCTGGCGCGAACTCTGCTTCCACTTCTGCCCAGGGAAGCAATCGCCCAGTGACTGGCTACGCACTGACTCGGTCGTGGCGCCAAATACTAGATTGTCGTCTGCTTCAGTGGTGGACTCCGCCTGGCGCGTCTGTCTGTCATTCTTGCGCGTTCAGCTTCGTCTGCAGACCAAGAACATACGGGTTACTTACAGACTGGCGACTGGATGCTTGAGGGCAGATGATATCGCCCGATAGAGTGCAAACAAGAACATCTCATAAAGAGAAGACATTCGTGTGCTCGTACAAGTGCACATTACATACTGACGAAGAACTTCGCCGGGGTTTTACGCGCTGAAACAAAGCGACTCAGGTCATAGCTTCAGGGAATGTATCTGTCCATTTTAAAGGTGTCTGTGATACCGCAAACGAAGAGCCAATGCATACATTTCTATATACGCCTCGGTCATCCATCTAACCGGAACCGGAAACCGTCATTTTAAACAATTATGCAACGTTATTTAAACATATTTATGAATATACCTATATATCGGTTGTTATTTGCAACAAGAGAATGTGATGCCCGATTGACAAACCTGTGTAAAATATACAATGTTTAACGAGCTGCGCTTTTGGCGTTTTTTCTAATCCTATGTACTTGGTCATTCACACCAAAACTTGCCAGACTCGGCGACATAAATGTACCACGTAGTTCTTACTTAGTCACCTAGCACGGAGTGTCCACAAACGGCTCTAGGGTCGATGTGATATTACCACATTAAAAGATGAAGATGAGTTTGATGCTTGGATAGCAGCGTCCCTAAAGTCCCAAAACCTATTCGGCACAAACCCATTGCCCCCATCGGGTTGCGAACCCATGCGACCACTGGGTCGTATCTGTTCAGGTGGAGCACATTATAAGACAGAAAATGAAGTAGCGATGAAAGAAGGCGCTGCGGAATGCCATCCGAGTAGTTAACAAATCGTCAAGTTGTACATGGATCAAAGAGCGAAGATGATGAAGACCTATTCCAACAGAGGTTACATCAACTCTCCGTATGAACTTTGAATACCTCATTATTTTCCACGACTATCGATATATATTTTTTCACCTGCACCCCACTACACCACTCATTCACCCCACTACGCCACTCATTCACACCACTACACCACTTATTCACCCCACTACATCACTCATTCACCCCACTACACCACTCATTCACACCACTACACCACTTATTCACCCCACTACAACACTCATTCACCCCACAACAACACTCATTCACCCCACTACAAGACTCATACACCTCACTACACCATTCATACACCCCATTACACCACTCATTCACCCCACTACAGCACTCATACACCCCACTACAACACTCATTCACACCACTACACCACTTATTCACCACACTACATCACTCCTTCACCCCGTTACTCCACTCATACACCCCTCTGCACCACTCATTCACCTAAATACACAACTCATTCACACAGCTACACCACTCATAGACCCCACTCATTCACCCCAATACATCACTCATTCATCCAACTACACCATTTATCGACCCCACTAAACCACTCATTCACCCCATTACACCACGCATTAACCCCATTACACCACTCATTCACCCCACTACATCACTCATTCACCACACTACATCACTCATTCACCCCATTACACCACTCATACACCACACTTCACCGTTCATACACCCCGTCCACACTGCTAGCGATGCTATACCTCACCCTTTATCCTGTCATCTCGCCCTCCGTTCACTGCTGCACTCAGCCATCTTATGAGACGTTAATATTTCACTACAGATGACGCCGATGGCACCCCAGCTATAGCTCAAACACGTTGTAATCCGCACCAAGACAACATTGACTTACGCATCATCGCATAAGACAACTCCTTTAATTTAGCGTTTTCATGATGTCACATTATTCTTTATCGAGTTTTTGACCCTAAACAAACATGGCGTGTTTTCTTCTCTCGTTGATGCTGGATTTTTGTGAAGTTCAGAAAAAAAACCTGCATGATTTTAGCTTTACTTATTTAAATAAATACAACAGTCATTCAAGATGGACTGTTTTGTGTTGCTCTGAATAACTTTGCGAGGTGATAGGGTGTTCTAATGGGGGTCTAGACGAGGCGAAATGGAGTTCGAATTGGGGCGGGGTTTATTTGAACTTCTGATTGGGGGTCTAGATGAGTTGATAGGGAATTCTAATGTGGGACGTATAGAGGGTGAGGGTGAGTTTTGATATGGGGTCATAATAGTTAAAATGGGGGTCTGGACGAGGTGATGGGCAGTTCTAATTTGGGGTCTAGACGAGTTGGTAGGGAGGTGGTAAGGAGTTTTAATGGGGGGGGGGGGGGGGTAGACGTGGTGATAGGGATTTATGATGGGGGTGGGGTGTCTAGGCGAGGTGGTCGGGAGTTTTGGTTGGATATGGACGAGGTGATGTGGAGTGTTTTAGGTGTCTAGGCGAGGCATTGAATCAGCAGACGCATGCGCATGTATGACCCCACGCACGCGCACACATACACTAACACCGCGGTTAATAGAAAAATAAGCGGAAGGCTATGTTCTTTGTCATATATGACACGATACTCAGACGTGAACTTAGCACGATTTCCAGCGACTTTATTGTCGTTTCTTCTGAGACCCCATGGAACCATTGCTACTGATCGTTACATTATCTCCGCCAGTTTCATCTTAAAAGCAGACGACATGTAAACTTCCGTTTCCGGTCATGAATTGACGTAGGTCGATCAACCTGTCATGTTCCCGCGGAGTCGGAACTTTGACGAACAACGAAATAACGCTGACTGGTTGTAGATCGAGGGACAGCGGTTATACAGACCTGGCTGGCTCTCCTCATTTTATTTGCACTAACGCGATATAAGGCAATTTTGATTGCGTGTTAAATGGAGTGATGTCTGCACGCAGAGTCCGTGTTATGCGTGTCTTTAATTGGATTTGATACAAGCAGAGAGCGTGCGAGTTTGTTCAACCTCTGATGTTAATTGAGGAACCCAAATGTGATGTTTTTTTTGTGAGGGTTTCAAAATCACGATTCGATTCATCTGCTCTGTAACATGTTTCGAAATTTCTGGGTTGCACAATGATTGACTTTTCAAAACGGGCTTCACACATCGTCGAAATTCACCTATATATCAAATTAGCATGTGGATCGCTCGACCATATTGTGCGATTTCAAACAAGACACGATAAGAATGCCGCCCGTTATGATACTTGATAAGCACAACTCCTATAACTCCTCTTGAAAGATTCATAAAAAACTAGGATCTAAATTGCTTTGCCCTTGCTCGAGTCAAATACCATTGGAATAGCTGATCTGAAAGACCTTTCCGATCCTTCGCACACTCCCAATCTTATGCCTCAAACTAATTTCATCACCAAAGGAAGCACGCAACAAAAACATCTCCAGACAGTTGTCAAAAGCCGACCTTTTTTAGCCGTCAAATTTCCTCTGCTCAGGCACCGACAGAACGACACGGCAACCTCATGAATATTAATGAGCTCGCAACAACAGTCGGCTGCCGTCTTTTCCCGCCCAAAAACTCGATGATCGCTATTGACTTTCTGTCAGTCAACAAAAAAGGCGGTAGAGGGCTTTAAAAATGTAGCTATCGGAGCTGGCTTTGCAATAACAATCAACTGTTGCCTTTTCGACTACTTGCGTTTGGCGTGATACCACGACGCAGAGGCGGAAAAAGGCTCCGACCTGGACGATAATACAGGCAAAACACGGGCACGCATCGAACAGCAGAACAATGAGGTAGCGCGTGGCCGTTCACCGACAACTCGGGGGTCCATTTCACCTGTTATTTGTGACGTGATAGGGGGTTGTTGGGGATGGGGGGAAGGGGGGCGGTAAGGAGTGCAATGTTTCTGTTGCAAGGATCGGTAAATGAACAGGAAGATTGCGAGCGAACATCCTTCGTTGGAAACCATACTGTTGATGGTTTGGAAAGGTATTATAAATACCTTCTAGGAATCAACTGTATAAAGCAGGGACACTGTTATAGTCTTATTTCTAATAATGGATGATTTACAGGGGGTGTTCATTAATTCACACATTTGGCCCCTTTATATGCTGTTTGGGACATCAGGCCGACTTCGTTAACGGCAACTTATTCACGATAATGGAGTCAAAAGCGAGAATTTTGTTTGCATTATAAAAGTTAATGTTGAAAACGTCTTCATTTTGTTTTGCTTTGGTCTTTATATTTGATGATATCATGCCATCATAACACAAACTTTATATAAATAAATACATGTACAGCTCGTATACAGCGTTGACTACAGCTCATATTTCCTAGGTCTTATCACCCAGCACGTGTGGTCATCCCACCCCCCTCCCCCGATCCCCGAGGCTGTGCTTCATTGTCTCGTATGATATGATAGTCACTGCCAAAGCTGATACATAAACCAGTTTATATAAATTCCCGAGTGAAACCAGGGACCAGAAATGATAACAATCTCCCACTGAATAAAAAACAAGACCTATTTTGATTTGCCGCTCGCTTCGTTCTTTCATGTATTGAATAAAGAAATAGTTTTTGCGCGGGCGAGCAATAGCAATGGACCTCCTGCCTGTCTCTGCTATAGTCGCATATAGTCAGAGAAACGTCACTGGTAGTGTTGCACGTATATCTGATGGTGATGAAAACTGAGCAGTGACTCTCGCGGATGCTGATGTGGTATCCAGCAGCCTTATGCCACCTTTCTTCTGTCTTCTTATAAGACAGCGATGAGTATCTTTCAAGTACCAAACAAATCAGGAATTCGTGCGAATCGTCAACTCTTCTGCTTATCCTACATATATCAAATAATGCATTTACTAGCATGCAGATCGACATCAATACTCACGAGTGCGGGTACACGTGCCGGGCATAGGACAGCTAAAGGGCTTTGGCATGAGAATTGGCCGCGAGGCGTTTGGATGATTATAACGATATGGCAATTTTTATCATCCCAATTCAACTTCAACCAATAACCGCAAGAGAACCACTTCTTTCTTGCCATATGCCTCTCGCATCCCTCTACACGAACAGGCCATGTGACCCGCCCGAGAACCGCTTCAGGCGAGAAAAGCACCCTTTCAAATAACACCTGCTTATGGGGACGGAGGAGTCACGAAACGTGAAACCTTTAATTCCATAAGGTGGGATAATATCAATGTTTGGAGCGGAGGTGTTGGGCGATAATGTAGGATAGATTACAGACGCAGGTAGGCAAACTTTGACTGTCATTTCGCCCTCGCTTGTCATAGAAGAAACGCGTGTCAATTGCACCCCCCAGTAGCGATGTTGGCGTTTCAAGCATCTTGATTCTGGCAAGAGTTGACTCGAATTGCGAGGCTGAAACGACCGCGTTAAGGTTGGACAAACACTCCACATTGAATGCAGGTGTGGTTATGTTACAATGCATAATGAATAATCTGTAAGAACATGTCGTTTATCAAGGGACAGCGCACATTTCATGGAGCGGCCAAACATACACAGTAAACTTGGCTTTATACTGATTTTCGAGGGTCGTTTGCTTCGTTTGAAATTGCTCCAAAAATAAAACCATACGAGAATGATATGGACCCAAAATAACTGGGCTGGATTATTGAACGTGTATCTACAATAGCAAAGGTAATACTCTAGACTGGGAATTGTAGGGATTAAGCGCAGCAAATGTGGTACGATTTCCGCATATTTTACCAAATCATACATTTCAAGGGCACTGATTGTTTTTTAGTATTTATGACGCCGAAATATAATTAACGTTTACCCAAGCTTAATTTAGTCAATGTAAAATCTTCTTTTTTGGCTACGCCTTGAATCTACTGTTACCTCTACGTCTTGAAGGCCAGGAAATGTAAACACACACTCTAACAGAAATGGTGTAAAGTAGCTGAATGGCCATGAAGTCCTATCAAACTCAAATTTGTACTATACTGCTACAGCCTTGTGACTGAAACTTATTAATCAGCATTATATTTCACGTTATTTTCAGCCTTATCAAAACAATTCTCAATTGTTGGTGAAAAATAAGTCTTGCTCTGATAATCTAAGCAAGTTCATAATGAATCAGAGCTGAAAATATTATGTGAAAAATTATATGCATAAGTGTTAATGGCAATAAGAACATGATTTGTCTGTATTGTCTGGAATTTGTGCACCAGAAATGCACAATGATAATTTCGCCTGCTTCTGTATGCAATCAGTGGGGTTGGATCATCATGATCTAGCCCCAGTGCCTGTTGTATGCAGTATGCCGGTCATAATATCCAATGACCATGTACATTCACTATAAACTGCTAGAACCATTTTTGGAACCACACAATGTCTAGGCCAACAGAGACCGACTAATTGCTGATGCCATCACACCTATAAACGCGGTCAGGTATCTGTTGCTGATGATTGCACATTATCCCATGATCTGCGGTCAATGGGTTGAATTATATGTGCTACATTTTAAACTCAAGCAATGTAGTGTATGTGACACGTACCGGCTTGACCTAGTCAGATGACCCAATCTGTACCAGCCCCACGGTCTGTTAACTCCTCCCCTCATGAAACAAACCGAGCATGCTGCGTTACGATCAACTCCCAAGTCGAACTGAGTACCGCATAAACCGATGTACGCCATCACGTGACCGGCATGTCACCCTAACCTGCTGCGTTTTCCGGTGTCGCCACCAGTGCATGCTCCAATGCTTGTAGCGTGCATTAAATATGGCTGCGATATTAATATTTCATGGTCGCCGACTATAACGAATCCCGGTCGACTAATGGCGATGGGTAATGGTGGGAGAATGTGATGAAGCTCCTATAGCTTGCTGCTATTGACAGGGGTTGTACAAACTGCATGCGGGCCCATTTACACTTGAAAAAAACTACCACCCGCAACTATATGCACTACCATATACGTACTTCTATAAATTGGCGCACTAAAGCAAATGGTTGAAGCTTTCCGCGGTGGCGTAAGAGGTGTATTTGTGTAGTCATACATAATGAACACAAACACGAATTTAACTGCCAATCCTGTTGAGTTAATCCCCAGGTCGGAATATCGCAAACTTCTTGTTTTTGTATTTGGTTCAATTGCCGACGCATTTCCCAAACCCGAAATTACTGACGCCTATAATGACATGTTGAAGACTTTCCCGCGGCCACTACCAGCCCATGGGGAAAAAACCTTAAATACCACATGTCACTTGTACGACTGAAATCCACCTGCTCGGCTGGTTTGTTGTTATCAGGGAGCTTTTAGCCTCGGTTTCACCAGTACGCGGTAGTCATGACAACGCTGCACGACGCGATTGACAGTCCTTTTCCAGGATTGTCGACAAGTGTTTTCAGTGAGGCGCGTTGTTTCTTGAAAAGGCGCGTTCATGTCACAAGCATGAGGTGTAATTAAGCGTAGTGATGGATTTAGAGGCGTGCAATATTTGACGTTTTTTCGGGAGTGGTAATTTAGAGTGGGAATGTGGAGGCGAGGGGAAAACAGTGAGGTTGTCAGCTGAAAGCATTAGCATTCTGTTGTGTGGGCTCGGTCTCTTGAACGAGCATTCCCGGCATCATGTCATATAAATCTATTGCATCAATCACTTTGGCGTCATGTTTTCGTCGAGTTGTTTTGATCAACCTTAAGTATGGGTATGTTTCTTGCTTCGGAAGATGAATACTAGGTGTTGAAGCGAAATTGAGACATTCAGACTGGGTTGGTTTGACCCCAATAGCATCAAGACACCAGCCTTATAACCTCCGTTCTGATTGATATACTGTACGTTATAAATATGCACTCATTGAACTACGCACCATTGGTGGTTAATTGCTGGGAATAACCCTACGGTTACTTTCTGTTCATTGACACTTACGAATCCAACCAACTCCACTTAATTAGCATTTGTACATTAAAACAATCGATGTATCGATCTATATTCTTATGGATCGATTCATCACCGCATCAAATACATCAATTCGACATTGGTTCGCTTTCAGTCTTACCATGTATTTGCCTTTTTTATATAAATATCATTTGTACTTGCACCCAAGCCTAACATAACCCCCGCCCCCTCTCATCAGCGACACCGCCCCTTACCACCACAGCCATATGCTTTCCTCTGTGACACTGCAGTCGTGAACACCTCGTAGACCCAGGAGAGAAACTGGGCATACCCGGTTTGAATAATTGATAATCCATTAGTCAGCGATATTACTCGTAATAGGGAGTTGGGAGGTCCGGTCGGTGACACAAGGGAAGGGCGAGGTTGTTCTGCAAGCCCGGACTAACTCAACGTTGATTCAAATTACATTTGGCTGTGTTGAAACAGTCCCGCGGCATCCTGGGATTGGTGGCTGGTTACCGTAGAGATAATTGTCATCATAGCAAGGTTTAAACACAGTTGAATTGATGCGTATGCGGTGCAGACGTTTAGTTACTGTTGGGGAAAAAGGAAGGGTGAAAGGAGTCGATGACGAGTGGTCGAGAGTAGGGAAGGGTTAGTCGCTGTGCGGGAGGATGATAATTACACACACACACACACTCAATCACACACACACACACACACACACACACACACACACACACACACACACACACACACACACACACACACACACACACACACACACACATATATATATATATATATATATATATATATATATTATATATGTGTGTGTGTGTGTACTAATATATATTAGTACACACACACACACACACATAAATATATATATGTATATATATATATATATTTATATATATATTCATATATATATATATATATATATATATATATATATATATATATATATATATATATATATATATATATATATATATATATATATATATGTGTGTGTGTGTGTGTGTGTGTGTGTGTTTGTATGTGTATGCACAAGTATATGTTGATGTGTAAGGCAACCGAACGCCCCATTTCCCCCAACATCTACCTGTTTGTGTGTACAACTTTAATATGCATGTGGTGTGTTGACGGTTCACTGACACCCAATGGAACATTACAAAGAAATAAAGACAGCTACCTGCGATGAGATGATACAGTCTTCATTGATCTCAAGTCGAGGCATCTTGAGAATAACAACTATACTGGTGGGAATGTTGGTGGATGAATAATACATTCCACAGCCGCCCGAGCCTTGGCTTCTTTCCTTCTGTTCAATGCGAAAGCAAAACCTATTTTCCATTTTGGTGCAATGACAAGTCGCTCTCAGCTGATGTCAAGCTTATAAACGTATACATTAGCAGGGTAGCAGAGCTGCAGCGGTACCGGGGGGGGGGGGGGGGGGGGGCGGAATTGGAGGAGTATTTCGTGTACAACAGCGTGGTTTGTAGTGGTGGTGGCTATGAGGCTTTGAATGTGTGACATATTAGCTGGGTAATGCATCATGAAAGGGGCCAATATCTTACTCGACTCACAGTTTGTTATTTGTCAGACGTTCATAAATAAATTCATATCGGGATATCTAATATAGCTTCCCTTGTATCATCGAAGTTTGGCATCATTTCATTATGCTAGAGTTCATGGTTTGCATGGCAAGCTCTCGGAAACGTAACGTCGGATTCCGAACGCCGGTGGAATTTATTAGGGGTGGGATTGACAGACTTATGAGGGATATCATTTGTTTCTGGATCGGAGCCAGATTGGATGAGGTTCAGGACGATGAAATCTGGGGTAAATTTATACCGTGAGACACGTGGAAAAATCATCGCAATGCTTGTTCGTGATAGCACAAGGCTTTTCTTGGTTTGCACTTAATGACCCCGCGATAAACCAACGGACCAAATCGCCTTTTCAACAACAACTGGCGGTAATTCTGAAATGCGCAAGAGAGAGTCAATTTGGAGTCGACGACCCCAATCCAACCAGGGCAGTTGCCAGCTCTTGTTGACGTTCCATTGACACAAGACGAAGCCATCACGGGCTAGCAATGGACCGTGCCACTGACCCGTTTTGGAACAGATGTTTCTGTCTCGGGATAAGTAAAAAATCTCTTGAGCAGCAGATGTTGGTCGCCCGGAGCCGAGAACGGTAATCAGGGGCTATAATTGGATCATTTAGAGCGGATGTGTTCGTTGGAATAGCCTTTCTATTGATATGTCATTACCAGAGGTGCGCTGATCGTAAACCCACTTTTGAAGGAAGGATTTCAGTTCCGGGTGGATTTATCAACACGCTACCCGCTGTATGTATGTTCAATTTGGATGGCTTGACAGCTATAAACCCTCATGGAAACGTGTTTAATAACCAACATGAAATCTATATCTGTCAACACAATAGATCCTCTTCACCTCACCTCACCCCCCCCCCCCCCCCCCCACACACCCCACCTTCTTCCCTTACCTCCGCCGTCCTCCTTTGCACATCCTCTGAATTCCGCACATGATTCCTCTAAATCCCTCCGTCTGCCCTGACAACCGCATACTCCGCCCATTAGGATCAAATTAGCAATGACAGCGGGCATCCTGCCGGGATTTCTTCCATGTCATTCGGCTCTCCCCGGACCTGGATCCTTGGGCAGAGTGGAGACAGCTCCGGCAGATCACTGGGGATTTCACAGACCAGCATTTTCTTAAACTTTCCCTTTAGGATAACATCGTATTTTTTTCTATGAAGGGAAATACTGCTTCTGAATTTTGCGAATCTAGAGGGGTTCTGTTTGAGCTGAAGGAGGATTTTAGATTTGGCCCCGTAGAATCTCTGGAGTGACGTGGGGTACGCTGTAGGAGGGTGGGGTTTATTCGCATGAAAGGTAATTTGGTTATGCTGAGGCAATTGCCCAGAATACAGCAACGATGCCGTCCGCATATCAAGACTGTGTCTTCAACTAGCGGCAGGCTAAATCCTGGATGAGAGATATTAGTTCGGACTCAAGGGGGTTGTTCTGTGATACATGGTGATTGGGGGATAATTGACGCTAAATGAGAAAGCACTAGGTCTTAGTGATGTCATAATACCGCATGTATAACTTCATATCTCCGATGTCATCCGCCTCCATGTCCACCCAAAGATACTGAAACGGCGCAGCTTGTCAGCCGAATCATTCGCGCGGGACTGTGACTGTATTGCACTCACGGCCCCAAGATGGTATAAAGGTACATGCACATGTTATGTTACGGTACGACATGTATTGAGGAATACTTACTGCTCTATGAAGCGCTGTCCAACTCGTCCAACTCCGTCAATCCATGCGTCAAAATTATCCAAACATCCATCCAAAAGACGTATCCGTACAATGGCAAAGCAAAGACGCATGTGTCCCATCAGTGGATGCGACTTACTCCTATCCAGCCAGAATTAAGTTTTATAATTGCAACCGTCCTATTGACAAAATCATTACGCGGCTAAATGTGATCATCGGAAATGAGTGTTAATGCGTTTTTAATGTTCACTTATGCATTGGCTAGTTGGGCATAATAGCCAGGACAGATTAGGACTCCAGTGGATTCGTAATAACGTCTACATAATACTCATTTGAACTTATTTTTATCGTCTGGCTAAAATAAGCGAATGTCGAGTCTAAAAGCATAAACGTGGCTCGTGGCAGCGGGCCCAGCGGGCGCAGCGCTCTTGTAATGAGATCGTTGCCATGCGGTGTGGTGGTGAACCAGGCGATAAAGATAATCAGGCTCGCTGATCAATAGGTTAATCATTGTGTCACGTGACTGTATCAACAGACATTGATATGTTCAAGTTATGACTGTTTGCTAATTGCATACAGATCCATTAGGTAGTGTAGGTGCTATGTATCGGCTCGTGGACAGCCCGGAACGTAGTGGAGTGGACGCTGATTACCTGGCGGCGGTTGCGCCGAAGGAAGGGATGGGGGTGGGGGTTGTCAAGGAGGGGGAGGTGGTGAGAGTGCTGGAAAGCAATTAGCAATACCGTGACTCATACCAAGCTACCTGAAAGCGGCACCCTTAATCATGTGTTACAAAGCTGCTTTATAATTACACGGAATGATATTTATGAATACCGATTATATCGAAATTACCGCTAGTTGCAACCTGGCACCGTGTCAGTGAAGATGCTAATTAATGTGTGCTGTATTAGGGCTACTAGGCCCTTAATTACGCCGTACCCTGACTCCGGTTAGCTCGCCTTTGATTGATCTACGTTCCCAATAACCGATCTCATTTTCGCTAATGCTACGTGTAAGCAGGCAATCGCTGCGACACACCTGTAAACGCACCTGTCAATTGATGACAGTGGATGCTGATGTTAAGGATTTCACGCCAATTCATGGTTATGTAAAATGCTATAAATACCTAGGTAAGCTAGTCACAAATATAAGCTTATTGTAGGTAGACTGTATATTGATTGATATGTACCATTCAAACCATGCATGAGATAAAGAGAAGAAGTCATCCATGTGGGTAATGGTTTTATCACACGTAATGAAGTTATCAGTGGCAGTAAAGGTTTCATCGCACGTAATGTAGTTATCAGTGACGGTAATGGTTTTATCACACGTAATACAGTTAACCATGACAGTAATGACTTTACCGCACATAATGTACGATTATTACTGTTACATAATTTACGATAACTATACCATTAATTGGTTAACTTTTAAGGATATATCGCCTTGTTAACTGATTAAAAGCAATCCTTAACGCAACATCCCTTTTCTGAAATTCTTGTATGACAATCGTCAAAGCACAATCAGCTTGCTACATACAGTCTTGAACAATGACCCTTAAAGCAAAATCAACTTTCTACAATCCTGTATAACAAACCCTTTAAATGCAATCAGTTTGCCACAGTCTTGAATATCACTCTTGAAGGACCTATCAGCTAGCTGCATTCCTATTTAACTATGACAATTGTGCTGCTTGCTTCTGCAGCAATATTTAAAGCACAAATATCTTGTTGCATTCTTGTTTTACAGCCCTTAAAGCACAATCACCTTGCTGTATTCATGTATAGCAAATCTTAAAGCACAATCACCTTGCTGTATTCATGTATAGCAAATTTTTAAGCGCAATCAGCTTGCTGTATTTTGAAAAAATCCGCATATGCAACAAACTTTACTCTCACTCACCAAGGTTAATGGGAAGATTGGTGTAGGAATCACCATGCGTATAGGGGCCTTGTCAGGAAACATAATTCCCAAATGGGAAATATATATATTTATATATACAGTATGCATACCGCAATATCATATAACAATATACAATATGTGGTGAATATAGCCTGAAGAGTAGTCAGAGGCTTGTAGCATTATGATTTGAATTGATCCAATACTACACCTCTAGCTGCTGTGTTGTCACCACATGGCAGACTGCCACTGTATTATGTGGCTATGTAGACCTCGTTTGCCTTAACAATCGTATAATATGAGTGGGACTGGGTCATTCTATCAGGTTGCTGTGTATCAGGTATACACATCCCAGAATGCAGTGGGGTCTCTGGGATGCTATAGACTGTATCATAATCTGTTTTGTCATATGTATCATAATCTGTTTTTGTCGATTGCTTATCTCCATCCCCCCCCCCCCCCACTCCCCCCCCACACACACACACACGCTCACACCACAACCCAACCCTCCCTTACCCACCCAGCCATTATCGGCGCGAAACAAAGACAGACTATAAGCGTGGAAAGGGAAGCGCTGTTCAGGGATGACGAGCCAGGCAATGTTCTTTCGTAGAGCGTAGTAACTGCACCCTCTACGGATGCCAAGGAAAACCAATTTGGGCTTATACAGAGCTTAAGTCGGCCATGCAAGTATGCATGTGGCGTTGTGGCGGTGTTCTCTGAGCTGTGAGGTGCATGGAAACTAATAAGGGAGCACGCGAAAACGACACGAAACTGACAGAATAAGGCGATAATGTATAACTTCTTATTTGTTTCCATTTAGTGTTTTGTGTGACTTGATAATACTCCTGTTTGGGTATAGGGAACAAACACCAAGTCATTGATAATTCATAAATATCAGCGCCTTGAAAATAGACCCCGAACTTTGCTCACATTAAAATGCAAATGCGCAGTGATTGCTCAATTTTCTGGTAATATCGCTGGTAACTCCCCCCCCCCCCCCACATTTCAGCTTCGGGTAGCTATTAGCGACTACAACATGCAATATTGGGATAATTATTCACGTCCTGTTGAGAATAGTGAATCGGGCTTCATACTAGCCATAATATCGTTGGGGCTACCTTTTGAACTCTATCTTATACGGATAAGAACTCTATGAGTTTAACGGAATCGGTTTATAAAGCATCTTTTTGCGCAACAGAAATTTGGGGATTTTTTTACGAAATGCACCTTTAATATTAATAGGTGATATCCGAACCGTTTTACCACAATGGCAGCAAACGGCAGCAGCATGGAATACCTTCTTTCTCATAATACATACATCATGAATATATTATTTGACTCACCAGAATATACAATCTTCCCCTGGTCGCCTTCTCAGAATAAATACTAGTTTTGCATTCGTTTCTCCCATCAAATCTTCAAAGGGTAAGAGGGTAAAAAAATCACTTAAAGGTACACAAGACGTAGGTTGATGGTTACCAAAGGCTTTATGAAGGTTAAGTGAATCTCACCACGAACGTAACCTTTTTTCCATTCCCTCCTCTTCGCCCTCCACCCCCCCCCCCCCCCCACCCCTTCCCACCCCACACCACCACTCCAACACGCTACCCAATAAAGCTCCTATCTCGTCATAGGGTGAAGATTCGATGAAACCAGACCCATGTCTCGAGGCAGTCAAATGACTCTTAACAAAAGATTCTCCTGGGTAAACACTCAAACTTGATACCAACATTTAAACACAATCTAATAAGATTATCATCAGTAAATCATTGAAGCGCCTAAATTCGCCCGCCTCCGACACGCTTTCAAAGAGGCTCCCCGTTGACACCTGCCTTGACTCTTAAAGCCAGTGGAGAGTAACAGCTCAGTGAAAAGAGGTGAAAACAAACCCGTCAATAGCCCCAGATTAGCCTTTTCAGAACTTGAGTTCTCAAGTGGAGAGAAGTTACCTTTTGAAATTTCAATCCTTTGTACAGGTAACCACATGAGGATACCTGTATTTTGATTGCGAGTAAACACAGCTTTATCCACCACAAGTCTTTAATAGGGGCTGTCCACATGGCTGGTTTCGTCACCCTGTCAGTGCGATATTCCCATGAAGAGCTTCGGTTTGATTAGCTAACGGATGGCGTTAACAGCTGATGACAAGATGTACCTGTGTGACGTCACAGTCTCCTCCGTGGCGTCTTCGAGGCTGGGGATCAAACAAGCTAGCCGTGGAAACAATATACCTGGTACACAAAGCCTCCACTTTTCCTTGCCGTTAATCAAGTTTTTATTCGCTCGGCAACGGTAGCAATTGAGACGACGAAAATTGATGAAAATTGGAATTCCATGTGCATTTAAAGGCTATGAAAACACGGAATATCATTAACTCGGTGGTTTTATCAAGTGATGTTTTTGTTGCGCCACAGGAAGAGATTCGCAGATTCGGAATAGTATGCGTATTAAATCTACATATTATTGAAGGATGTTTTCATCATTAAATGGGTCATATGGCTACACCACGAGCGACTGACATCACTGGATGCCTGGCCGACATATCGATGACAGAATGATGGAGCGTGAATATGTCGCTCGGTAGTGTTGCGGCTTGCTCGTGTTTATGCTATGTTTATCGCCCACTCATTTGATTTACCGGGAATGGCCAATAACCTGGGGTCTTTTTGCACTCTCAAGGCGGAATATTATCATACAGTTGTCGGCTGATGTCAAATAGTTCCACAAATAGGACAGTATATTACATGACAGCGTTTGATGTTACGCTGAGGTAGTGTGTGTAATGAGGGCGTGGAGGAGACACTCCCTCTCCTCGGCTTCCTCGCCTCCAAGTGAACCTCACGCAGAATGCCTCACATCGGGATACAGCGAATCGCTTCACCACTGGCGCCCCCTACACGCAAGAAAACCAACTTCAACACATCCTACAGGGATAGGCCATTGAGGGCTGTTGTGGGAAGGCACCTAACCCCCCGCTCCTTCTCCTTCATTCACTCCGCACCACACACTCTCCTCAAATACCTCTCCTAAACCAGCATACCACACGCTAAACATCAGACACTTAGATAGGCGCGTATATCACCTCGGAGCAGAAGTCGACAAGAGGCTCTCACGATTCCTTGTGGAAAGAGGGTTGCCGTCTGATTGTGGAGGGACTTTGTGGAACCTCACCCTTTGTTTTGCCTGCCTATTTAGCTTTAATATCCCTCTGAGCGAGAGGCTAATTTTCAGAACACACACGGCGATCAATGAGGAGGGAGAGCGGATACAGAGAGAGGGATTTCCAAGCGGGACAGAATGCAAAGCCCCGCGGATAAGTATCCGCTCGGACGGGCTTCTGTGTACAGGGACCATTGATGAGGCGTAATCGGGGTGTTGTAGGAAGGGGAGGTGCCTCCGTGTGCCTCACAGGTTATAAAAGGGCGAAGGTGAGGTCGAGGAGATCGGATGGTGGTCGTCAGTGGGCCCTCCTCGCCCGCCCAGCTGCTCGCCGTGTGGATAACCCCGGAGTGAGAGGAAGCGCGTGACGGAGGCAGAAAAAGAAGTACTTACCGTCAGGGCTGCGGAGGTAGCGATGTTATAAACATCTGTTGTTGCCGTTTTTCTGAAGAACATCCTCTTATTGTGAAACTTAACCACAGATACAACCCCTAGCTCTGTTTCATCCCACCACCCGCGCGTGTCGCTATGGTAACAGATGCTAATACGGACGCGCGAAGGATCCAACAGGGAGTCGCTTGATCCTGTGGATTCGGAGAGAGGAATTGAAGACGCTCGGTGGCTTCTTTCTGCCGACTGAGTCGCCCCTGGTGGCCTGCCTAGTCGGTCCGCGGTTCAGAGGCGGCACAAGCGGCCAAAAAGTAATTCGGGCCCGATTTTGTCATGCTATCCATCAGCGCGCCGCCGAGAACACCAAACAACGCTCACTCGCCTCTCATTGGCTGCTGCAATCCACGTGACCAATTTAACCCTCATAAGCCTGTCAAGCTGGACGCGTAATTTAGCTTCATTTATTTGAGATTTATCTGACTAACGGTAGCTAATTTGCGAGCAGAGCTCCAGCAGAATCGGATCTGAGAAGGACTTCTCTCGCTTGTCGCGCGCTGGGGATGATGAATTCCGTGAGTGGTGAATACACTTTGTGTAACTTGGACAATCATACTTACACCTCTGGCTTCCCTGGTGGCGGAGGTAGCCAGGGCGACCAGGCTCCGGGAAGCGCTCAGCCCTACTCCGTCTTCCCGGCAGTCAACGACGGTACCTCACACGGTGGGGACTCGTCCGGGGGTCATTACGTGAACGGCAACCATACAGGGCTTCCTGGCCATGGAGGGAGTCTCGAGTTGTCCTCGCCCGCCCACGGAGCCTTAGGACCTCAGCAAAGCCTGACTTCAGGTAGTGGCGGGCAAAATGGGGGTGGTTACGGAGGAGGAGGTGATGAGGGAGAGGGTTACCCTCATCATCACGGGGGTCACCACGCAAGTGACCACCCTGCAGGTCCCAACCACTACGGGGCAATGAGCGGACACTGCGGCGGCGGGGGTGGTGGTCCCTCCGGACCGGGTCCGGGCTTATCCCCGCCTCATCATCACCACCACCACCTCCACCCTCACCACCATCCCTCCCATCACAGTCACTACCCACCCCATCACCCAGGAACTGGTGGTTTTTACGGACCAAGTAACATGGCTTTCAGTGGAGGCCTTGCCGGTGACATGCCCCCGGCTCACCACCCCGGAATGTCCGGAAACGCCGGGTACCCGGGGGCCTGTTACCCGGACCCCTCTTGTGGACCCCTAATCGGCTCCCCGTGTAACACCTCCCTGCCATACGGACTGGCCCCCCACGAACATGGCTTACCTTCTTCACCAGGCGACGACCAGGGTCCAGTCACCACCTACAAATGGATGACGGTGAAAAGGAGCACACCTAAGGCAGGTGAGTACTGATTGCTTTTTACCTGCATCACCTGACTCATCTCACACTGTGTTAATCTTTCGCAGTGTGTAGCATCAATCACAATGACCACTCTTCTCCTCTTCACATCGGTTAATTCATAAACATCCCAAATGCACCTTAGAATCGCTCATTTTACGGCATCCATCGACGCCATAGACCTATACACCAAAAACTTGATTATATATTACTCTACATCAATTTGTCTTCCGCACCCAACAATTCCCGAATGCCAACATATATATACATGTGTGGTGTACAATTTCACACACTATAGCACTACTGGGCTCGGCTTCTGTAACTGATTCCCTTACCATCACACCTATCATTGTGTCTATTCGTGAGTCAAATACCGGTGATTTATCAACTAACTGGCTGACGTTCATCGATCATTTACGTTTTGCCAAACGCGCTCCGTGCACCTGTGAAATGCGTAGCTCAGGTAGCATGCATACCTTCTCCCATCACCGACTTCAAAGCCACATGGTACATTGTTCATATCAATAACCTTCTCTCAGTTCCTCTTTATAGACCGACAGATCCATATATATCACAACAATCTCCAGCAGTAGCACTACCCACTTTAATGATGAGCTACCCCCTCCCCAGCTTCAGTACCAGCATCAGCCGCAGCAGTAGACGTCTATGGCATATACACTCATCACCCAATGGGTCGTAAACCTCCTTTAGCCGATAAGAGCTTAATATATAAACAGGCAGGTTAGCATAACAGACTGATTAAAAGCTCTAAGCGAGTCTGAGATTGTCGCTGATCATGGCGATGTGTGGAGGGCGCGAATGAGGCGCCTCGTAACGGCGGGTTCGCCCCTACCTAACGCACGATAGGACAGCCAACCAGTGCACATTTTATTATCAGCTTGCTTTTTACGAGGAAGATTTATCAAGCGTAGGGAGCTTGCGCCCATCTGGTGGGACCTCGGCGGCTTAATAGCCGAGGGAAATTAGTTCTATTTACTGTAGCTACCCCGACCCCCCCTCCCACGCAGCCTCCCGGCTCGAATCCCTCCTAATAGACTCTCTCTTGTTTAGGGCCCATATACGGCAGGCGACATCGTCTTCCTCAGCCGCGCAATTATCTCCATGACATCAAAGCTACCTGGCTATTTTTTCCTGCTAGAAGCCATGTCGTAAAGAACTCCACTTCATCCTCATCTCATTATATGATACGCTGTACTAGTGCTGCCCGTGCAGAAACAATAGGGTTTTAATAACACTCCTGCAATGTCATTGGGCCTCACAGCTGCCGCAGCTGCGCCGCTGCCCAAGCAGGTGTGTTATCCTACGCATTCATTTCCGCTGGCTTTGCATATTTTATTTCAGCCATCTTGCTTTTAAGCTAGAAACCTACGTTTTGTCCATCTTCGGATCGCTGATGTTTTTTTATGTGCGGGCGACTCATCGTGATAAATACTAGATGGTTCTTGGAGGGTGCGTTTTTCGGGGGCGAAGGGTGCTGTGCTGAGGGTGTATTGAGGTGGAGGGGGGGGGGGCATGGGGTAGGAACACACTCGATTTCCCTTAAATACACCCTTTCATAACCCCCTCCCACCCCAATTACCCCCATCCCAACCCCCACATTTCCCTAACTATCCTGGAGATGCCCGGTCGTATTCTCTCTGTGGAGGTCCAGCAGTGGGAATGGCACGTGCTTTTCGCACCAATCATTTCCTTGACAAGTTAAAAACTGGTAATCTGCAAAGATTCTCGACCACGGCCTTTTCAGCTCTTGGCAACTCGACACTGATGTGGCCCCCACCCCCCGACCATGTAACATCCGATATCAACCATACACGCTCTCTGGTCCATCATAGCAAACCGTCCCACTCCCACTCCCACTACCCACACCACCCTCACCCCCCACTCCCCACCCCAACAACCACCCTTGCCCCGCCTCACCTCAGGTTACCCAAGAGACTCATCAATACTCTGACTATGTCTTCTATCGCCTCTAGCCTATTTTCCTACACACACTCCTTCAACGTATCCTCGCATAGACGCACCACCACTCGCCACTCTGCATTGACACTGACCAAATTTCTCTCCCAAATTCTACCCCGAATAACCATCACATTGCCGAGTTCTGCTTAACGCCGTACCTGTCGAAAACCATCGTTTGCCCGCTACAAAAGGATAATTTCCATGAAATGCAATTTAAATTGCTGACAAAATCTCTAATTTCTACGAGTTGGCTCAGTTTTCAATTCTGAAATCAATTTCAATTTGAAGACTTGTATGCATTAAGTATTTATTGAACATTCATCATCAATTCATCAAAGAACAAAATCAAATATAAACTTTTGATTATTCATGAGGGTTGTCGCAGTGACAGCGTCACACTAAAAAATAATTAACATGAATTCGCATATTGAGAGAGTTCATCGTATGCCTGTTAAGGACATGTGTAAGTGGGTAAGTCTCAATCCCAGAATCATTCGTCTGCTTTGTGAGGCACTCAGTATTAGCCTTAATGAGGCGTGATCAGACTCTCTTAACCTTTATGGCGTCTTCACATGACCTGTATGACGTTAAACAGCGCCAATATCCACGGCACTATACGTAACGTAAACACGATTACATCTCATAGTCAATGGAGTATATGTAATTTGCCCTCGTCTTGTGATTTCACTTCGCCTGATTGTTTGACCCTTTCATTACACTAATCACCGACTCAGGCTACGACTGCATATATTACCATCTTTTGCAATTAGGGGATGGCTTTGGGATTTACTCGGGTACAGGGCGCGTGAATCAAATGTCAACCTTTCTCAGTGTACTAGTTTTTCGAGGGGTGGGGTGGAATCATTCATTGATGACAGATAATTACATTGTGTCGACACCGGTTTCATATCAGCGAGGAAAACATCCTTTGTCCACGGTATAGTTTTGGATGAAGTCAGAAGCATGTCTGGGCGGTTGTCTGGGCAGCAATGCCAGCGCCCTTATAGCCTCCGTCGAGATTTGGACCCTTCATGTAGAGCGCACTAGCATAATGCTCCCAACGAGACGTGGTCCATTTCAGGGCAAAACGAACACGACCAGTTGATGACTCAGGTCATTTTCTTTATGGTATATACAGGTTACAGTATGAACCCAGCTTACAACAAAACAAGTTTGGGGTCACTTGTAACAATCACATCTATTTCCCCCATGCCAGGGCTTACAATAGCGGGAAGAATAATGCTATAGGAGGGAGAAACCGCCCCCAATTAATCACTGATATGTTGACAAGGTGCTGGGTGGGGAGGCTACGCCCATAGGTGTTAGTGAGTTGGACTGGGGGGCGGGGTGGGTCGGGTACGAAACGAACAACAAAGGGGTCGCTGACGTTGGATATTAACATCATCAGTTGTTACAGCGGTACTTTCGTTAGTAAGCCAACCACTGACACTACAATCAATTGGTCGCCCTCCGTGTCAACAAATAGGGCTGCCCACACTCGCACGGCCTTTATATCTCGGCCTATATTAAAGAATGTTACCCTTTTTTATTATCCGCTGTATTTAAGGAGTTGATAAATATCCCTTAATCTCCCAAAGGGAATCATATATGCGGAAAACATCCATTAAAATCTCACTTCCGCCGGCTTCTTTGAAATATAGCCGGTGTTGAACGTTGGTGTAAAGTCCCCGGGGCGCATTGACCCCATGTCTTCGGAATATGGTCGTCTTAACAACCCGTAGTTTTGATGATGTTACCGGGCCGACGAGCCGCCATGGTAACGGGGCGGTATGATGAGGCTACACCACCCACACGCATAACATGATGCTGCCATCCCATAATTTTCCATACAATCGTAAATTTAAACGCGCGCGTTTTATGGAGCAACGCCCTGTTGGAGGAGAGTGTTGGTTTGTATGAGGGGCTGTTGTTGCAACATTATGATATATTGAGGCTGATTTGAGACGATTATCCAAGGATCTCAGTGGCAGAGGCTTCTTAAGTCATGCGCTAGGTTTATGGTGATTTGTAGGGCGGTGACTCATCCGTGAAATCGCTCATGCATGTGGACGCATAGTGGGCGCCTCGACCAAGTAGACAGTAAAGAGGGGCTTACCCTCATGCATGGGTGTAACGTGGACCATTACTCTAAGGTAATCTTTCCTCCCTTCCTACAAACAGACTTTCTGACATTCTAATACACACACACTCAACAACCTACTGTTCGGTATCATTCCCTTGCTCTCACGTCTCAGGGTATAAATCTCTTACTCATTTCTCTTTCTCACACACATCTCTGTCTCTATCTCTCTTCCTCCTCTCTCTCTTTCCATGTCTCTTCCTTTATATATACACACACACATATATATATATATATATATATATATATATATATATATATATATATATATATATATATATATATATATATATATATATATATAATATATATATATATATATATATATATATATATATATATATATATATATATATATATATATATATATTTCTTTCTTTCTTTCTCTCGCTATATGTCTCGCCCTATCTCTCTCTCCCTCTCTCTCTCATTCTTCCTTTCTCTCTTTATCTCTCTCACTCCCCACGTCAGTTTTTCGCGTCTCCAGTCCGTCCTAACCCTACCCCAGCCCACTCCCTGCTTGCCTGACACCTCCCCGCCAACACGCTCGCACTTGGTCCACCACTGTCAGAAGCTGTGAGAGCCACGTCTACAAAGGTAGCAATTTCGTCCTCTCCGCATTTCTTTGTGTGTGTTTTCCATTCAGGTGTCGGTAATACGGCTAATTTCACTGGTTCTAACCAAGGCTGCGCTCCCGGCGCGCTTTTCAATATTTCATGAAATTGCCAGATGTGAGTTAGAAGCCAGGCGAGAACTCGTGCCGGAGAGCGAGTAGTAATACACTCACTTAGCCACCGCTTCACAGCGAAACAAATTTGGTACAATGCGCATAAAAGAAGAAGTCATCAACGGTCGACACAACAAAAGACGTTAAGATATATGCACCAGGTTTTAAGAATCACCTTTCTCCTGATCATGGTCCCAAACACGACTGTCATACGCTATATATGGCAATATATGACGCCATAATTCATTGGAATATGCCATCACAAATCGAAAACACAAAACATTAGATTTACGTTCGATAAATAAATTTTGGAAGTTACTTTTTCAACATGTTCCATAATAACGTCTGATGCGGTTCATTGTCAGACAAGAAATATATGACCCTGGTTGGCTCAATTGAGTTGATTTGTTGTTGCCAGCTGTGAAATCAGTTTCGTTCCCCACGAGTTATTGGTGTCGCGGCTGAGCACGATCCACGCCAAGAATGCACAGTGGACGACGCGTTCTCGTTTATTTCAACGACATAACGCGTCATCATAAAGACATCTCTTACTAGCGATGTACGCATACACTCAGTTTAGGTGTTTCCATAAGACATTTGGCCGACGTATCTCGACCCTGAAACTTCCCTGATGTTTTAAACATCCTGTATGGATGCCAATCAATCACGTGGTTTCTCGCTCATTACATTTTGCGTTTCTGTTCTTCTTAACTTGCAGAATCACTACTTATGAGTCGCCATGAAGATACTCAATAAATTCAAAAACTGCGGATGTTTTAATTCACAATACGTCGCATTGGCTCAGATCGAGAATGAGGAGAAAGTTTACTGGTCAGATGAGGTGTGCGTAGAAGATAAATCTGGTACTGTTGTTGCCCTGATGACGTAAATGACCTGATTGAGACAGCATTTCACCGTGTCCCTCATGACGTCACGCTGTCATGGCAACATATCTCTACTTTTTTAAGCCACGTAACAGACATCTTCAGTTTCGCAAACCTGCGTCCAACCCCTCCCCCCCCCCCCCCCCCCCCCCCCTCTCTCTCTCAGGTCTCCGGTATCTGTAGAAACCCTATTCTATCTCATATTACTCATCCTTTAAGACATTACACCGTGTTCACCCCACGTATTCTTACACGTCCATGGCTTAAAGAGGCATAGCACCTGTCTTCGCCAAAGAGCACGTTTGGGATAGCTCTCCATGACACCGGATCCCTGGATCCCAGTCTCCCCCAGCCCCTCACCACATCACCTACCACTGATGCTCTCTGGCGTCTGAGAGTGAAAACTAACTGCTTTCCATCCTCTCCGCCAGATGACACCACTGTTGTCCAAGCTTTTTCAGGCGCGCTCAGTGTTGGTATGCAGGAAATCGTCTGGTTTCAAGCCTTGGGAGAAACCACAAGATGATTTAACTATTGCCGTGTACCTCTAAACAAATATATCGTTAAATCAATGTGAAATCCTTGGAAGAGACCAACAAAGTAGACGTCTCCAGATGCGCTGCGTCTCGTCTCAAATAAGGTTTTCTGCCAAATATGGGAATTCCCAACAATTTTCCTTTTCATAGAGATAGTGAGTGTAACAAGTTGACCTTTCACAAATGAAGACAATATCGCTGCATGAGTTAATCCCTGCTAGGATATTTTGCAAACATGATCGATCCAATTTGACGCCTTGGTACAGAAAACAAGTTTGCGTCGAAAGCTAAGAAACATAACGGATTGATGTGGAATATTTAGAGCTCTAATTTTAATCCATGAAAATAACGAGCTATGAATATTCTGCGTATTTATGGAAGAACAAAATCGTCGGTGGAGAACAGCGCTCCTGTTCCGTTTACATGTAATCGAATGAGCGTAGATGTATGAATAACTATTTATAGACATCATATATACGCAGACAAGTAAACCAACACAAATCACGCCATCCTTGACTTCAGACGATGCTCTCTCAGGTTTACCATGACTGGTTTTATGTTTTTGATGAATCGCACAAGATGTACTCAACATGTTACTGGATTGCATCGTTGATTTCCTATAAATACTATGCACTTTATATCAACAATTTGGTGCCAGCGTGAAAATATATGTATATCCTGCGAACAGCCATCAACTTCCATAATCAATACTTATGCATTGGACCTAAATCATACCTAACAATACCAAGATGGATGGAATTTTTTTTTCTCTATATAGGTGCGAGTGTTCTGGTTATGATGGGATATACAACCTTAAAGTCTAAACCAGACAGTGCCCATACCAACAGTTAACATTTGTTCAGCAAAAGATGACTATGCTTGAAGACAATTTATTAAAAACTCAGTAATCTCGTTGAGTGAATTAATTGTAAACATTGCTTTGTTGTTGCTTCACAGGTAAGACAGGAGACTTTACGGTGTTCGCGGGCCAACCGAACATGGGTCGGACAAACTTCACCAACAAACAACTCACCGAGCTAGAAAAAGAGTTCCATTTCAACAAATACCTCACTCGCGCTCGCCGCATTGAAATCGCCGCTTCGTTAGGACTCAATGAAACCCAGGTTAAAATCTGGTTTCAAAATCGGAGGATGAAACAAAAGAAGCGATTAAAGGAGAATACTGGAGTGTCTGGAGGGGTGACGAGTGAATCTAGTCCGGACGCTTTGTCTGCCGAGCTGAATGATGACACGAACTAAGACTGCATTCCGGGCTCTCCCCTCTTTTCTATCTCGCTTGTGTTCGCCGTGTGTCGATGCGCGCGGAAGACATTGGACGAACTTCCGCTATGAATCGAGGTTGTTACGTATCCGCGGAAAGTTATCTCAACTGTTGACGCAGCAGAACGGCGCTGGTTTAAATTCAACCTGGCCAATTGATGGCAAGTTTAACTAAGCTGTTCAAAGTACAGAAAATCCAAGTTCTGAAGAAACTTTGAGATTGGAAACTGTGCGGCGAATATGACTTTGACTTCCTTTCATTGTTTTCTATAACTTATACATCTCGGACGACAGGTGTACGTCGGTTTTGCATGAAACCTTGATTGCATTGATAACACACAGGACAACGACTGGAGCAACGGTATTCCATGAATCAAAAGTGTATGTATGGAAATGAACGTGTAATGAAGTTGAAATGTGTATTACTAGTCATATCAGATGGATCCCTACCTATTCATTTGTTAATTTGTTTGTTAATTAACTTGTTTTTCACAACTCAACAAATCTTGTATTTTGTATGTACAACTATTGGCCAGTGAAGAGTAGGATATCCCCATACGACGTATATGTGTGTAGATATTTCCGATGGTGCACTGCTTAGCAGGATAAATGATATGTAAACATGGCTTATAACACCTATTTGTTTACCACCTGATTAGAAATTCTACCTGTGTTACTGATGAGGGCATTAACTTCATTTTAAGCACAGATGTATACGTGGCACTCTACTCGAGTATAAACATACGGGCTGGTTTCAATTTATGTGAGGTCGATCGGGTAGAAATTCTCTCATTTCATTAACAATAGTTGTGTGTTTCGTCTGATTTTGTGCACGATGTATATATCTCTTTACTTATATGTAGCTTACGTTGATGTGGTGCTAAAGTGCTGCATGTGTATAGGAGTGGATGAATGAGAGCAAAGAGAGAGTCAAGCGGAAGGACTGGGTTATAGCTGATAGTCAATATATGATGGGGTCACTGCAATTTCATATACCAAGGTCCTCCCCGCGCAATTCTCGTGGTATGGACGCACTAGTGACGGGCGACACCAAGGTATAAACTCTGTATCCTGGGAACTCAACAGCACAGAGAAACAAAGAAAGTGAGAAACAGACGAAAGGCGAGACAAAAAAAACATGGAGGAAGGATCATACGGGGTGAGTTAGAATGGAAGCAGGTGTAGGTTGTTGTTGTGAGTCGGGTGGTGGGGGGGGGGGGGGGGGGTCTGGTAGTTGGGAGGCGATATGGAGGAGCGTTTTGGACGAGGAGGGCGTGCCGTCTGCCCGTTGGTATAACTGTTGATACCTATCAATTATGGAATAGTTCCTTGCTTCTAGGAAGGGCTCAACTAGTATCCATAGCCCCCTTTCCCATGTCGGTGTCTGCGTTTGACTCCAGTCAGATCTCGCTGACATTTGGGATTAATCTCCACAACCTTGCAGCTTTAATTATCTCCCGCCGCAACAAAGCCGCAGTTGCCATAGTAACCGGCGCCATGACAATGGGACATGAAGCCGAGCATGCTTGTTGGATCAGGTGGGACGGGAAGAGGCGAGGGAGATATTTTTTTCTGATCCAGACATAATCTAATTTCAACAAATATCCCATAGATAGAGGTCTATATTTGACAGACACAGGTTTGGATTAGTGACATTTCGTTCTCAATTTTTTAAAATACAATTCCTACCCTCTATTTCACTATATTTCTGTGGTGTGATACATTCTATGCGTCCGTGAACAGACTGCCGCCCCTCTATCGTCGGTCGCGGCTCTGGTGTGTACACTGTAATGACTGCTAGTTTCAAAAAGGTCAAAGAATTCACATTTATAATTGCCCGACTCGACGCTGTTCACACCGGTTTGGTCTCCCGATTCGCAACGAAGCACGCGTAACGTTGATTGACAGGTGTATTATCGTTAGCAGGCTTTATATAATCTGTCTGCCAGATTTGTCACGGGGTAGAGGGTATTGGAGTCAACTTGATGTGAGGGGTCGACTGATACAACAAGACCTTCGAATGTTATCCTTGTCATCTGACTGAAGTTAGCGATGTTGAATGCTTAATAGAAGACGTTCGCTGCGTATCAAGCAAGTGACTCTATCCCCTTCCTGTAGGATAAAAGGTAGCTTTTAGTCGATCGTATACTGTCCTGTGCACAGCGTCAAAACTTAAGGTTGCCTCTTCTCAAATGTGCAGAATGCATAGTTCGCCTGCGAGCACTTAATCAATGAGGGAATCAGTTGTACAGTGCAATTGAGACTAATTATCAATCATGTGCCATGTGTTGTATGATAAGATTTACCCATGTTACAACCTCAATTTCTAATGCCAATCATCTTAATTTCCGATGATCTCATTTGGTTATGTTTGAGTAAGTTAATGGTAATTATTTTTGTTTCGCTCTCCTGTTAATTTGTTTTGTTATTTTATAACATTGTTGATCAAGGATGATCCCTGATTTCTATTTATCTATTTCATTTCATTTTATCTTTATTTGATGCATAGTAATACACATCTTATATATATATATTCAAAAATATATTTATACGTTGTTGATGGAAACCCATCGTTGCCAGAAAACTAACCATATTTATAGATGTGCGAAAGTGGAAAGTAGATCTGTACGTTTCTATTCCAGGGAAAATGTTTATCTTGAATCATAAGAAGCTCGACACAGTGTATGATGTTTCAGGTTCTCGACAATACAATGTACTCTAACGAGATGACGAAATGTACCCATATATATGTTATTGTCTATCCACAGAGTATATACAGTACAAACTAGTCAAAATGGCGGAGCTCAGTAGATTAGCGCCTGTTGATGTTCATTGCATATTCGCAGCGTTTCTGACGTCGTCGTGTTTATGACGTCATATGCACGGATGAACAGTGTATACTCGTAATAACTTGGACATCTCCGATAAACGATTTATGTGTAAGCTTACGTTTAGATACGTGTGTTATGAATGTATACATATGATCGAATGCCTACAAACAGTGTGTTTACATTCAAATCACTTTATATGTCTATCAAAAGATTAACTGAATGCTTATATTAATAGCGTAGCTCACAAGCGTGTATTCACCCCTTGTCAGAACTGTGATCAACTTTGTGAGGATGATAACGAAAAAAAGATTCTACAATTTGCCCGAATAAACAGATAACTAAAGAAAAATTCTGAGTATGAGAAATGTACTAAATAAGTATATATATAAATATGTATATTGCGCTATCTCTTGTTGCTTGTCTGTGGAGTTGTTTGTTTGTTATTTATATTGAAGTGTCAGTTTCTTTTGTGACAATGGTCCCTTTAACGGCAATAAAATCATTTTAACAATAGGTCGGTCGTTTTCAGAAGTTCCTGCAACCTTTCATATTTGCCATTCCGTGATCATTTGTTATGAAGTCACTCTTGGGTTAATGCAGTTTGTCTACAAGTGGTTTCATGTTATCCATCACTTGTGCATAATAAGTGAGCCAGACAATTAAAAGCTGCTCCGAGAGTTGGGCAATGAGTCTTCCATCAACTTCCGATGACAACGTCTCAAGTTAGCAAGCCCCTTATGCCAGTCATATTGAGTCAATTAGCAAAGCACAAAGACGCCAATATCCAAGTCATTTTTTTCATTCGCGCTTTAGTCCGAATGAAGTGAAAGAAAGCCAAGTTTTACAATACGCCTTCATAGTTTTTATTAGCAATGTCTTAATGTAACGACGCCTGATCTGTGTTGTCTATTGTAATTCTCTTGCTGCTAATTTCTAACCCCACCCCCCTCCCCCTCCCCACGCACTCAATCCCAAGCCCACCTAGCTCAAATCTGAAATGAACCCAAAGCTTGAGCGACAAATAGGTTTGCTTTGACGTTCTAAAACTCAAATTCTCATCGCGTACACCATTCCAACTTTGCTTGTAGGATAACACACCCACAGACGAGTACATCAAAATAAAATTACCAACCATTTTATAGATCGGAAAAGGGACAGACATTTTACCTTCTACTCATATGCATACGGAAGAATGCAAAGATAAATTTTTCATAAACGTAAGTGTTCAATTCAAAATGACAACCCCTCCAATAATCCTATGCCAACCGACAGGCTACAGTCGGCCACTTTTACACACGTTAAGTTGGAAGAGAATGGCCTTTACTCTAGCATTCTATTGTGAAGCCGGCCTTAGTGATCACTAATGTATGATTCTTTTCCAAAAGCACCTCTCACTTTGAATGATTGCATGCTGAAATAGCACCAAATCAGCACTCTACTTTTGGAGTCGTCTATTAGGTTTGTAACGCGAGGTAGGTCGTGCTTGTCGAGTGGCACGCGTAGTGGCAGCCTGACAGCTACGACAAATGTGCATATGTGAATGGCAACAAGATTTGCTTCCTCGAGTTTTTCTATGGGCACACACAACAAGACTATGACTGGTACTAAAAAATAACTACCTGTTTCAATAGGTCACGTGATAGGAACAGCAATTAGATAGTTGTATTCGCTGCCTTGCACTGAGCTTGGCTGCTAAAAATTACAAATTATTCTAGCTCGATAATTTGCTGATGACAAATTACTCTAATGAATCTACTGCAGACAGAATCCAATGAAAGGAAAATTGTGAATTGTTAATGTATTCATGGCATACTGACGGCAGACCGAATAATTCTTTTATACAAATAGATTTGGTTCCATTCAAAGAGATACAATTCTGCTCCATCCATAGAAATGCATAGCCCAATAATGACAGGTAACCCTAGCGACACAGCATGTGAACGTGACCCGTATGACAAATGCGAACAGACGCCCTAACAACGACAGTCTTTTTTAGTTCTTATCTCAAATCCATACGAGTTGATCATGTGGATGTCATAAAAACATCAATTTATGAACAATTCTGACAACCCAAATTGAAGCTAGGTGCATTTTGCGTCGATCAAAATGATCATTATCATTAGGAAAACCATTTAGGATTTCAAGAAATATGTGTTGTAGAGATTCTGTTTAATGTTTCCTTGTGTAGCCAATATTTGATACAGATATTAAGTGCGGTCAAGGACCCTTTGTCCCAAGTCACGGAACGCATATATGCAAGTTTGGGATAATGAATATTGCGCGCCAGCTTAGCGGGACCCTGGAGTCCAGAACGCAGTCGTTTAACCACTTCACTCACCAGTAATTGAGATAGCTGATAATGTATAACCATTCTTCATTGAATAACTCTGAGGTTTTCATAAATCTCTTGTTCATTTTAATACTTGTAATGATCTATTAGGTTGTATACTACCAAATCGCTACCTGGAGCAAAAGACAAATATTTCCCACAGTCTCATTTCATGGAACTAAAACTAATTGCATAAAAAATTATTCTGTATTTTAACAATTCGCAATTTTGCTTTCATCTAGTGTAGACCCCCCCCCCCCCACCACCCCCCAAACCCCCCTCCCCTCACTCCGACTGTTCTTCCCTCAAGTAGGTCTCCCATTTCTCGCCCTCTGAAGCTCAGAACTGGCCTGCAGGTTGAGCCCAGGGCAGGGTTGGTGGAGAAAGACTACCTTTCATCGAGAGCCTTCAACGAATACTTCACCATCAGTAAGCAGTACCAGAAATGACGGGGACCCAATTTATACATCCAATATATCTGAGTACTTAACAGTAAGTGTTCGGATCAGCAGACAGTCAACATGAAATGCCAATCAAGGTGAACTATCTTCAGGTCACAGCATTGGTCAAGTGCCCGACTTGACCCTGTGAATTCGTGTCAAATCATGCATGGGCAACAGAGCTGATGGCCCACTTCAGTAGCTTTGCGCATGCATGCTGTGAATGATTTTGGGATTGAATGACAGGATGGATGGATCACGTGCACAGTGTGAAGTAAACATAGGGGTACAGCTCTGGCCCGCTGTAAGCACCTTCTTACTATGCATGCGGTCTGTCTGAATAGTGTTGTACAACGCAGAATGAGCAAGTGGTGTGTGCAAAGTGGCGTGTGCAAAGTGGCCCATGGCACTTGAAGATCGGTGCCCAATCATCGCCAACTGCCGCATCCATCATCGTCACCAAATGACCTTTTGATGTGAAAAACTACTGAAATGTTTCATCACATTTTGAAGGGCGTGGCCGTTTCTCAAACTTATAAGAAAAGCTGAAAACCGTACACGCTTCGTACTTTATTGTTTTCTTGTCCTCTCCATACAAAAAAATCTATAAGGCATAGTCGTTACGCCGACCTAATAAATACCAAACACTTGGTTATAATTCACACTAAATGTTAAATTTCATCCCAATTTGTTTTCTCTTTTGTTCACCTGCTATTCTACACATGTTATCATGTTAACCTTTCCATAATATATTGGTATAAGCCATTTCAATTGCATCAAACAGCTGCTGGATAGTCCCATTATGACTACACCCCCACCACACCTCATCTCAATCACCTCTACCCTAGACTAACCAGTAATGCATCTTCTAAAGACTACGAATAATTAAAATTGTTTGCGCCATGCAAACGCCAATCGGGGAGATAGTGTTCTTCAATGTTCCGCGAAACAAAACATTCTAAGATCGCTTTATGGATGGAAGGCAGACTATACTCCTTGTTCGAGTGTTCACGAGATTACCGCTAGGAGTCGGCGTCTTCCGGCCATCCATCATCGTGACCTAATTGTAGTAATGAGGTATCATGGAGCTGTTGGAAAGCACTCGCTCACGGCAAGCCTCGTGTACATTCGCGTCAGTGGCCGGTCGAGTCCCTGCCCGGGACATGGCATAACCCCGTGTACGTGCCGGGCCGGGGGTGAGGTATGGGACTAGTGTAAGACATGAGAAACTCACTGTTGTTTGTTGTAAATTATATTAGCTCTTCAGTTATTCATAAGGCATTGATGAATCGCTAATTACCATAATCTTTCTATGTAATTGGATTCCGGTGTTCCGGTTTTTCTCGCCGTATATCGGCATTATATCCAGATTATTAGACATATTTAATGGCTTTCATGGTTTCTGTAATTATCTTGAAATATTGCAGCCGCACAATTTTTTCCCAGCATTCAATATTATAAGACTGGTTATGAGTGTTAATGAAAGAGTTAAAGAATACTAAATGAGTCTAACCAGACTGCGATGTTGGTCCAGATCGTGGAATTCACCCCCAACAACTTCTCCCTACCCCCCCCCCCCCCCCCCCCCCACCTACCCCCATGCTAGGTATATCAAGGCGACCATACGCCAAATATGAATATATCCCAATAAACACGAAATCCTTTAGTGTGTGTTAAGCTGTCCAATACATCAAAGCATCTGGCTGGAAATGGCTACGTCGCTATATATTGACTCTATATCCATAACTGTTTATCAAACCCTTCAGCGAGAGACTGAAGCTTTTGTGGGGGAGCTCATTACTTATTCATTGGCCTATAAGAGAGGGTAGTTATGGGTAAGGTCAACCCTTCACAGGTCATTAGTGACAGAGTAATGGCGAGGGTGATGGAGGGCTCAAGCGGACACCGACAGAGTCGTTTTGTTTCATAGGTGCTTTAGCTATAGGTAATGTGTGCATGGCGGGATCTGGAATAGCGAGTGGGGTGGGCCATGATGGTAAGGTGACGCGGCGCATTCTGGGAAGAGACGGTCGGTACCGCTTGGGACGGATCTTGAAAATGCGAACCGGGTGAAATACGAAGGGTGTCCCCTCATGAAACTGAAAATTATGGCTAAAAAGACTGCAATATTTCATGTTTGGTTTAAAATAACGCCGTTCCTTCGGATTCGTGCGTTTCCATAACAACCATAAAATCCCCTTCTTACAAACCATCTATGTTCAAATTCGTCGGTTGTTCTAATGACGAGAAAGAACGATAGCCTTTCTCATCTGGTGTTCGAGCTCACAAAAGTTGGCTCACATAAAGTGCAATCAACGACAATTCCATCCTTCCATCCTTCCATCCCATCCTTAACGCTATGATGACCAAGGCTGTCACTTCAGCTAACTTCCATGGCCACTTTTCCGTATAATATCCAATGAATATTCGACACAATAACATTAATTCTTGAGGGCAACTCGACTTACTAGCCCTGCTAATATTCACAAAAGGAAACACAGTCATGTATAAATCTACCTCACTCATCGACTTCAGTGATGGAACGCTATTGTGGGGGATAAAAGGTGCGTATACACTTTACCTAACCTATCCCAAAAGGTCGAGCTCGCCTTTTGCCTCAAGCTCCTCAAATCGCGGAGGACTTGGTACAAGAGGTGGTAGCGAACATCACCTTATGCAGTCTGCACCCGTTCGCACCGGGTGTCCTTATGGTGACTCATGAATCGCCCTGAAGCCACAATTATAAGAAACGGGCATTGGTTGAGATGAGAAGCAGCGCGCTCAGCTCATGCGCTACTTTGGTGCATTCTCTGTGGGTATAGCGAGCGTTTCGATACTTAACCAGGGCGGGGTTTTCTGCATCCGTTGATCCCAACAGACGGGATGCGTGTTGACTTGACGAAGTGTATCGAAGTGGCTATATCGAAGCTCTCTGCCACTTCGCGTTCGGAATGCAATGTTTGTAACATTTTCCCGTTAACTTGTTTAACTTTGAAAAGTACTGCTAACAGCCAGATATGACCAGTAGAGAAACTTTGGAGTTATGATGCGTATAAAAAAACCTGGGTTCTCGAAATAGTTTTTGAGGTTTAAAAAGGGTCTTGTTAAGTAACAAAAATAATTTCGTGGGCTATTGCTTATCCGGAGTTGGTTCAGAACGGCTGGCAAGTATATATTCGAGTTATAAAGCGGCTCGACCAACCGTGACTGTAATTGTACGGGATATAACCGCGAAACGTAGCAAAAGTATCCGAATGACAATGCAATTATCGTTGATTGCACCACATGAAAACGACAGCTACTACATAAAGGCATATCTTCCATGCATGCTGGTTGGATGACAGTCGATTCTAATACCGATTGTCAACAGCGCTTTTCATTCCTCGATTCTTCTGTGTCTAGCGATACCGAAGAGCCGTTGTTTACCAAAGATGCGCTGCCATCTGCCTGCAGCTTCGGAAGCTGACCTCATAATCCGCTCAAAGATACGTGCCGTGTGCAGTGCATGGGATGGGGAGGTGGGGACTCGTGATCGCTGGCTGGGTGGGTCGGGGTTGGGTGATAAAGCGAATAGCTGTACTGTCGTGACCTTTCATTCATTCACCTCAAGATTATTTTGCATTAACTCACTCACTTACCCAAGCACACACTCACTCAGCCACAATCACTCAATCCCTAACTCACTCACTCACTACTCACACTTTCGCTCACTCACTCACTCATTCACTCACTCACCCAAACACTCAGTGACTCGCTCTCTCACTCACCCTAGCACTTACTCACTAACTAACACACACACTCACGCACTCGCTCATTCACTCACTCACCAAAACATTCACCCACTCATACAAGACTCATTCACTCACTCACTTTACTCACTTATTTACTCACTCACACAAACACTGTCTGACAAACATTGTCTGACTCACTTACACACTTAATCAATCACTGACTCCCTAACTCACTCACTCTTGAACTCATAAACTCACTCAATCACTCCCCTCATACAAACACTCACTCACTACTCAATCAATCAATCCCTTCATACAAAAACTCACTCACTCACTACTCAATCAATCAATCAATCAATCACTTAATCATTCATTCACTCTTGAACTCACTCCCTCAATCTCTAATTCACAAACTTACTCTGTAACTCCCTCATACACTCATACAAACACACACCCTCTGTCACTCGCTCACTCACCCAGACGGTCACTCATTCACCGACTCTATTACTCATTTCCTGGGTCATTCAGTCACTTGTGTCCGTCTATCTCCTGTGTGACCGAGTCCTTGCAGTGACACGGATGATATCAAACGTCGTATTCTGTTACACCTGTCACTGTGTATGTGAAGAAACACATGATTCATATGTTGTGAGTCAACTCGTGGTGAGCTCCTAGTCAGTTGTAGTACGGCCATCACTTTTGAAGGAATTGGTGGCGGTGAAGTTCTCTTAACTGTTGACTTTTGAATATTGACCTACACTGCAGACAGCTCGTCAGAGGCAGACAAACAAGCTATGTAACCATGGTAATGACACAATTGTGACGTCATATGTCGCCAATGGATGCCAGGGGAGGGTAGTTATTTAATGCAATTAAACGCATCGTCATTAGAGAAAAGTACATTTAAACAGCCTGCAAAAACGTCTGTAGGTATGTTACCGCTTGAGTATATAATCGTGTCCGTATTTGCGGGTGTTGGGTGGGTGGGATTTGCTACCAATATCAAATCTGATTGAGTGTCACCTCACAGTGAAAGAGCAGATAAGCATGTCAACGATTATCGTAACCCCCACTTGTCGATAAGAGTACTGACTATCCATTTGATCCCTGTCCCTATAGGTTCCTCCACGGATTGACTTAATATCCAGTTTTGTTTTATATATGGTATCAAGAATAGAAAAACATATATATGGTTCCTAACAAAGTTGGAAGGTGTTTGTCAAAGGGAATCGACAGCCACAAAAACACTTACAGAATGGGCTTAAGGCGCCACAAGCACACTTACAGAGTGGGCTTAAGGCGCCACAAGCACACTTACAGAGTGGGCTTAAGGCGCCACAAGCAAACTTACAGAGAGGGTTTAAATATGGTTACAGATGAATTACTGCGGGAAAAGTCTAGGAATAATCATCATTTGTAATCTTCAAACCATATCTACTTAATTCTCACACATAGATGTCCTGACATTGATATTAATGAAGATTTATTCAGCTTTTTTTGTTGTCGAGTTGCTGCCTTGATAGGGAACACCCACATGACATAAACGGGAGGAATCTCGAAACATGGGTTTTCACATTCAATCAAATGAATAAGCTTTAAAAAGCAAATGAAATGTAACTCTTTCATGGCTATAATAACAGCGATGAAAAATACAGATTGTATAGACTGTTCGTTGGAGTGAACAGTTTTGATGATATTGCGCAATCCGATATATTACAGCCCAGTGACCAGAAGCACACAGGCAGCTGATCGCGTCGCGTTGTCCGGGTACTTAACTGAGAGGCAATCTTCATACAGCAAGTGCTCCTATCTACAGCGCACATTCCTTGGGGATGCAGATTATATTGACAGGCGAAGATGAGTTCTTACAAACATCACATTATGTATGGGGTGCCCCCCCCCCCCCACCCGGCAAGAGTCGGGAATACTAACGACTCCTTATATTATCGCCTTGCCAGGCATGTCGTTTCCCCGTGCCAACCATAGTCGTAGCCACAAGGTATGATGGAGCGGGCTTACATAGCAGACGACTCGCAGACTTGTTATGTAAGGTGTCTGTCTGGGACCTGTAAATGTGAGAGATATTCGCTTAATTCCCCATTCGGACACAGCTGCCTGTGATGATGGGTTTATATTGGAGACGTTGGAGACTTTTCCTTTTGAGACGCCAGTGATTTTGAGACGGATGTCAGTGTTCCTGGTGCGTTTGTTGCTTCCTTGGATCCATCTACAGATACCGAATGGGAAGTAGGGGGTGCTGATTGCGCTGGTCGGTTCGGCACTCAGCTGACAGCGGACAAATTTAAAGAAACAGAAGATCTGAATGTTGGGCTGTGAGTGCATACAAAGACTGGCGGGATTAGAGGCAGACCGAGCCGGAAACTGCGAGGAACCCTAATGGACCTGTTCCCGAATTGGGTAAGCTTCGTTCCAGCACCTAAACCATTGACTTGACTGTTTGTTTATTTGATTGATGAAATATTTTATGAAGAGGAAAAACACATGGTAATTTTGTACGGACGTAAATTGACCTGTCCAAGGCATAGAATTGTTGTTTGAGACTTATACTAGTTATAGAATATTGCCAACTCCGGCAATCAGAGCTCCGCCGACTTCCCACCATCTTTAGTCGTCGTTAGGTACTAGCAGCACTGTACAGCCATAGAAGCGGATCGGCAGGTGTTAGAATTTCGCGCCTCAGCTAGATTCCGGGGAGATGGGATAATACCGTGACTTCCTGATCAGTCATACGCAACCAGATTAGCGTCTGACAAGCAAATGACTCGTGAGAAAACCCTCGTTATAAGACTTGCAAGGTGTGCGTGTTATTAAGACCCTCCGTAGTGTTGCCATGTTAGAGTAGTGGTGCTCTGTGAGGGATCTTCTCAATATGGCTGCTGCTAGTTAACTTGAGTTATGGCGATCAGTCAGTCCGGTTTGGATGTTTGTATGTTTTTTGTATGTTTGGATGTTTGTTTGGATGTTTGTTATTAACTTGGCGAAAGCCAAGTTATGGCGATCATTCCGGTTTGTACGTTTGTTTGTTATGTTGCGATAGGGTCGCAGTTATCGCACGGCTGACTTTGACGTTTGAGGCAATATAGGAAAAAGACCGTGCTTTTTCTCGAGCTCTGATTGACTGAGAGTAGGGTGCCATGCGATAAGAGGTAGTTTCACACAATCGCATTTTATGACATGGGACACATTGCGCTCGCTTGGTACGGTAAACAACACTCACATTCAGGTTTTTTGCTAAATGCCTAGCCAACTATAGTCGTAGCCACATGGTATGAAGCAGCGGGCTTACATAGCAGACGACGCGCGCCGCAGATTATTAAAACCCTGTCCTTTCCATATTTTACCTCGCATCAGTCGCAATATGAGGTTGTTTTACTCAATCGCATTTTGTGACACGGGACACATTCCGCTCGCAATCAGATACCTCGCTCCCCAGGCATCAAACATGGGAGCAAATGGTATATCAGGCTTTTCCCATACCCCGTTGGTAGATTAGCAACAACGTCGTTTCCCGAGAACAACTTCTCCAAACACTCTCGCTGCGTGTCTGTCATTTCCAATCCCGGCTTGTAACTCTCTATTGCTTTTTTTTTTCAGTCGATTTTCGATAACAAATTCGTTTTCACATCTGACTGCCGCCATTTTTAGAAACGCTTGACGGCCATGAAACGTCCGCGGAACTATTTTTTATGATAAATGCCTCATTTTGGACCTACTGAAAAGTTTTCCACAACAAAATGTATATTATTCTTCTAATCAAACACAGTAGAAAATATTTTTGTAACATTTAAGAGTTGATAATTCGTATCAATATTTCCTCACGTAACGGCCCGAATTTGGCTCAAAGTGATCTATTTCGGGCAGAGACGAATCCTAGCCTGCTCAGAAGTCGATGCGCTAGGAGATCGACATGTTATCTGACGGATTGTAAAGATCCTCTGAGGCCGACGTGCTCACTGGCAGCGACCAACCTCCGACTTATTCTGCAAGTCGTACGAAGCAATAGTAACCGAAATCGATTATGATTCTATTGGCATGTGAACACGCTATTCTATTGCTATGAGCATCCAAGGCGTGTTTAGTGTACTCGCTACATTTGTTTGGAACCCAGGTTGACTGCAACATAAATATAGAAGCACTTTCGTTTCCGTGTTTAGTGGCGTCGCGACTGAAATGGAAAATGAAAATAGAAGTTATCTAAATTATCATTAAATATTAATAATATATATATGGTTATCTGAAAATGGAATCAGAAGAAAAATTAGCAATGAAATGTCAGCCTTAATAATTTAAATTTCAACATATACGGTGCCATCATCCGGATGTTAAGGAATCAATTCCCAACCACTTTGAGGCTTGTCATATGGGCTTGTGGCGCAATGGATAACGCGTCTGACTACGGATCAGAAGATTCCAGGTTCGAATCCTGGCAAGCTCGAATTTTTTGATTTTGGTGAAATATTCTATGATGAGGAAAAACACATGATAATTTTGCACTGAAATTTCTTGACCTGTTCAAGGCATAGACTTGTTCTTTGAGACTTGTTGAATATTGCCAAGTCCGGCAATCAGAGCTCCGCCGACTTACCCCCAGCTTAAGTCGTCGTTAGGTGCTGGCATCACTGTACAGCCATAGAAGCGGCTCGTCAGGTGTTAGAAATTCGCGCCTCAGCTAGATTCCGGGGAGATGTGATAATACCGTGACTTCCCGATCAGTGATACGCAACCTAATTAGCGGCTGGCAAGCAAATGACTTGAGAAAACCTTCGTTATAATACTAGCAAGGTGTGCGTGTTATTAAGACCCTCCGTAGTGTTGCCATGTTAGAGCAGTTGTGCTCTGTGAGGGACCTTCTCAATCTGGTTGCTGCTAGTCAGCGTGGCGAATGCAAAGTAATAGCGATCAGTCCAGTTTGTATGTTTGTTTGTTTATTGCGATAGGGTCGCAGTTATCGCACGGCTGACTGTGCGTTTGAGGCAATATGGGAAAAACACCTAGCTTTTATCGAGCTCTGATTGGCTGAGAGTAGGGTGCCATGCGATAAGAGGTAGTTTCACACAATCGCGTTTTGTGACACAGGACACATTCTGCTCGCTTAGTACGGTAAACAACACTCACATGCAGGTTATTCGCTAAATGAAACAGAGTGAAAGGAGACATTTGGAGAATACAAACAGGTCCTTATATTATCGCCTTGCCAGGCATGTGGTTTCTCCGAGCCAACCATAGTCGTAGCCACAAGGTATGAAGGAGCGGGCATACATAGCAGACGACGCGCGCCGCAGATTGTTAAAACCCTGTCTTTTCCATATTTTACCTCGCATTAGACGCAATATGAGGTTGTTTTACTCAGTCGCATTTTGTGACACGGGACACATTCCGCTCGCATTCAGATACCTCGCTCCCCAGACTCACGCCACAGATACAGCCTGAACAACTCTTACGTAATTCGTCTGCGTCTTTAAAAGACGGGAAGTTCCGCAATCCAGATTCTACAGGTTGTGGAGTTGATTCGTATGTGTAATGACCTGACTCGCGGCTCACAAGCATGTAATCACTCTCCTTAGCAGACATGATTGACGCTTCGCTAACATAACATCTCTGCAATAGTTAACGGAGCGCATGCGATTTGACCCGGTCTTGAACTATGACAGCATTTTGATGTCTTTGATTATGAACGTTCTTTGCTTTATACGCTGCATTTATTTAGGTTATATAACCAAGGCCTGCAGTCACAAGTATTAGATTTTGGCAAATCTTATTCTAACAGTCGCAGTCTTTTTTTATTGGCTGTGTGTCTTTTAATTTGTGTCCATAAAAAACATGTGAACACCCATCGGGGGGGGGGGGGGGGGGGGTGGGGGTTTATCATCAAACATGGGAGCAAATGGTTTATCAGGCTTTTCCCATACCCCGTTGGTAGATTAGCAACAACGTCGTTTCCCGAGAACAACTTGTCCAAACACTCTCGCTGCGTGTCTGTCATTTCCAATCCCGGCTTGTAACTCTCTATTGCTTTTATTTTTCAGTTGATTTTCGATAACAAATTCGTTTTCACATCTGACTGCCGCCATTTTTAGAAACGCTTGACGGCCATGAAACGTCCGCGGAACTATTTTTTATGATAAATGCCTCATTTTGGACCTACTGAAAAGTTTTCCACAACAAAATGTATATTATTCTTCTAATCAAACACAGTAGAAAATATTTTTGTAACATTTAAGAGTTGATAATTCGTATCAATATTTCCTCACGTAACGGCCCGAATTTGGCTCAAAGTGATCTATTTCGGGCAGAAACGAATCCTAGCCTGCTCAGAAGTCGATGCGCTAGGAGATCGACATGTTATCTGACGGATTGTAAAGATCCTCTGAGGCCGACGTGCTCACTGGCAGCGACCAACCTCCGACTTATTCTGCAAGTCGTACGAAGCAATAGTAACCGAAATCGATTATGATTCTATTTGCATGTGAACACACTATTCTATTGCTATGAGCATCCAAGGCGTGTTTAGTGTACTCGCTACATTTGTTTGGAACACAGGTTGACTGCAACATAAATATAGAAGCACTTTCGTTTCCGTGTTTGGTGGCGTCGCGACTGAAATGGAAAATGAAAATAGAAGTTATCTAAATTATCATTAAATATTAATAATATATATATAGTTATCTGAAAATGGAATCAGAAGAAAAATTAGCAATGAAATGTCAGCTTAATAATTTAAATTTCAACATATACGGTGCCATCATCCGGATGTTAAGGAATCAATTCCCAACCACTTTGAGACTTGTCATATGGGCTTGTGGCGCAATGGATAACGCGTCTGACTACGGATCAGAAGATTCCAGGTTCGAATCCTGGCAAGCTCGAATTTTTTGATTTTGGTGAAATATTCTATGATGAGGAAAAACACATGATAATTTTTTACTGAAATTTCTTGACCTGTTCAAGGCATAGACTTGTTCTTTGAGACTTGTTGAATATTGCCAAGTCCGGCAATCAGAGCTCCGCCGACTTACCCCCAGCTTAAGTCGTCGTTAGGTGCTGGCATCACTGTACAGCCGTAGAAGCGGCTCGTCAGGTGTTAGAATTTTGCGCCTCAGCTAGATTCCAGGGAGATGTGATAATACCGTGACTTCCCGATCAGTGATACGCAACCTAATTAGCGGCTGGCAAGCAAATGACTTGAGAAAACCTTCGTTATAATACTAGCAAGGTGTGCGTGTTATTAAGACCCTCCGTAGTGTTGCCATGTTAGAGCAGTTGTGCTCTGTGAGGGACCTTCTCAATCTGGTTGCTGCTAGTCAGCGTGGCGAATGCAAAGTAATAGCGATCAGTCAGGTTTGTATGTTTGTTTGTTTATTGCGATAGGGTCGCAGTTATCGCACGGCTGACTGTGCGTTTGAGGCAATATGGGAAAAACACCTAGCTTTTATCGAGCTCTGATTGGCTGAGAGTAGGGTGCCATGCGATAAGAGGTAGTTTCACACAATCGCGTTTTGTGACACAGGACACATTCTGCTCGCTTAGTACGGTAAACAACACTCACATGCAGGTTATTCGCTAAATGAAACAGAGTGAAAGGAGACATTTGGAGAATACAAACAGGTCCTTATATTATCGCCTTGCCAGGCATGTGGTTTTTCCGAGCCAACCATAGTCGTAGCCACAAGGTATGAAGGAGCGGGCATACATAGCAGACGACGCGCGCCGCAGATTGTTAAAACCCTGTCTTTTCCATATTTTACCTCGCATTAGACGCAATATGAGGTTGTTTTACTCAGTCGCATTTTGTGACACGGGACACATTCCGCTCGCATTCAGATACCTCGCTCCCCAGACTCACGCCACAGATACAGCCTGACAACTCTTACGTAATTCGTCTGCGTCTTTAAAAGACGGGAAGTTCCGCAATCCAGATTCTACAGGTTGTGGAGTTGATTCGTATGTGTAATGACCTGACTCGCGGCTCACAAGCATGTAATCACTCTCCTTAGCAGACATGATTGACGCTTCGCTAACATAACATCTCTGCAATAGTTAACGGAGCGCATGCGATTTGACCCGGTCTTGAACTATGACAGCATTTTGATGACTTTGATTATGAATGTTTCTTTGCTTTATACGCTGCATTTATTTAGGTTATATAACCAAGGCCTGCAGTCACAAGTATTAGATTTTGGCAAATCTTATTCTAACAGTCGCAGTCTTTTTATTGGCTGTGTGTCTTTTAATTTGTGTCCATAAAACATGTGAACACCCATCGGGTGGGGGGGGGGGGGTGGGGGGTTATCATCAAACATGGGAGCAAATGGTTTATCAGGCTTTTCCCATACCCCGTTGGTAGATTAGCAACAACGTCGTTTCCCCGAGAACAACTTCTCCAAACACTCTCGCTGCGTGTCTGTCATTTCCAATCCCGGCTTGTAACTCTCTATTGCTTTATTTTTCAGTCGATTTTCGATAACAAATTCGTTTTCACATCTGACTGCCGCCATTTTAGAAACGCTTGACGGCCATGAAACGTCCGCGGAACTATTTTTTATGATAAATGCCTCATTTTGGACCTACTGAAAAGTTTTCCACAACAAAATGTATATTATTCTTCTAATCAAACACAGTAGAAAAAATATTTTTGTAACATTTAAGAGTTGATAATTCGTATCAATATTTCCTCACGTAACGGCCCGAATTTGGCTCAAAGTGATCTATTTCGGGCAGAAACGAATCCTAGCCTGCTCAGAAGTCGATGCGCTAGGAGATCGACATGTTATCTGACGGATTGTAAAGATCCTCTGAGGCCGACGTGCTCACTGGCAGCGACCAACCTCCGACTTATTCTGCAAGTCGTACGAAGCAATAGTAACCGAAATCGATTATGATTCTATTTGCATGTGAACACACTATTCTATTGCTATGAGCATCCAAGGCGTGTTTAGTGTACTCGCTACATTTGTTTGGAACACAGGTTGACTGCAACATAAATATAGAAGCACTTTCGTTTCCGTGTTTGGTGGCGTCGCGACTGAAATGGAAAATGAAAATAGAAGTTATCTAAATTATCATTAAATATTAATAATATATATATAGTTATCTGAAAATGGAATCAGAAGAAAAATTAGCAATGAAATGTCAGCTTAATAATTTAAATTTCAACATATACGGTGCCATCATCCGGATGTTAAGGAATCAATTCCCAACCACTTTGAGACTTGTCATATGGGCTTGTGGCGCAATGGATAACGCGTCTGACTACGGATCAGAAGATTCCAGGTTCGAATCCTGGCAAGCTCGAATTTTTTGATTTTGGTGAAATATTCTATGATGAGGAAAAACACATGATAATTTTTTACTGAAATTTCTTGACCTGTTCAAGGCATAGACTTGTTCTTTGAGACTTGTTGAATATTGCCAAGTCCGGCAATCAGAGCTCCGCCGACTTACCCCCAGCTTAAGTCGTCGTTAGGTGCTGGCATCACTGTACAGCCGTAGAAGCGGCTCGGCAGGTGTTAGAATTTTCGCGCCTCAGCTAGATTCTGGGGAGATGTGATAATACCGTGACTTCCCGATCAGTGATACGCAACCTAATTAGCGGCTGGCAAGCAAATGACTTGAGAAAACCTTCGTTATAATACTAGCAAGGTGTGCGTGTTATTAAGACCCTCCGTAGTGTTGCCATGTTAGAGCAGTTGTGCTCTGTGAGGGACCTTCTCAATCTGGTTGCTGCTAGTCAGCGTGGCGAATGCAAAGTAATAGCGATCAGTCCGGTTTGTATGTTTGTTTGTTTATTGCGATAGGGTCGCAGTTATCACACGACTGACTGTGTGTTTGAGGCAATATGGGAAAAAGACCAAAGGTTTTTATCGAGCTCTGATTGGCTGAGAGTAGGGTATCATGCGATAAGAGGTAGTTTCACACAATCGCATTTTGTTACACAGGACACATTCCGCTTGCTTAGTAAAGTAAACAACACTCACATTCAGGTTATTCGCTAAATGAAACAGAGTGAAAGGAGACTTTTGGAGAATACTAACAGGTTTTTATATTATCGCCTTGCCAGGCATGTGGTTTCTCCGAGCCAACCATAGTCGTAGCCACAAGGTATGAAGGAGTGGGCATACATAGCAGACGACGCGTGCCGCAGATTGTTAAAACCCTGTCTTTTCCATATTTTACCTCGCATTAGACGCTATATGAGGTTGTTTTACTCAGTCGCATTTTGTGACACAGGACAAATTCCGCTCGCATTCAGATACCTCGCTCCCCAGGCTCACGCCACAGATACAGCCTGAACAACTCTTACGTAATTCGTCTGCGTCTTTAAAAGACGGGAAGTTCCGCAATCCAGATTCTACAGGTTGTGGGGTTGATCCGTATGTGTAATCACCTGACTTGCGGCTCACACACATGTAAATTGACGGATTGTAAAGATCCTCTGAGGACGACGTACACCCTGGCAGCTACCACCCTCCGACTTATTCTGCCAGTCGTACGAAGCAATAGTAACCGAAATCGATTATGTTTCTATTGGCGTGTGAACACACTTATCTATTGCTATGAGCATCCAAGGCGTGTTCAGTGTATTCGCTACATTTGTTTGGTACCCAGGATGACTGCAACTTAAATATAGATGCACTTTCGTTTCTGTGTATAGTGGCGTCGCGAATGGAAAATGAAAATAGCAGTTATCTAAATTATCATTAACTATTAATAATATTTGATTTAGGTCATCTGAATATGGAATCAGAAGAAAAATTAGCAATGAAATGTCAACCTAGATTATTTAAATTTCAACATATACGGTGCCATCATACGGATGTTAAGAAATCAATTCCCAACCATTTTATGCCCTATCATATGGGCTTGTGGCGCAATGGATAACGCGTCTGACTACGGATCAGAAGATTCCAGGTTCGAATCCTGGCAAGCTCGAATTTTTTGATCCTGGTGAAATATTCTATGAAGAGGAAAAACACATGATAATTTTGTACTGACATATCTTGACCTGAGGCCTGTTTGAGACTTATAGAATATTGCCAAGTCCGGCAATCAGAGCTCCACCGACTTCCCACCAGCTTTAGTGGTCGTTAGGTACTGGCAACACTGTACAGCCATAGAAGCGGCTCGGTAGGTGTCAGAATTTCGCGCCTCAGCTAGATTCTGGGGAGATGTGATAATACGTGACTTCCCGATCAGTGATACGCAACCTAATTAGCGGTTGGCAAGCAAATGACTTGATAAAACCTTTGTTATAATACTAGCAAGGTGTGCGTGTTATTAAGACCCTCCGTAGTGTTGCCATGTTAGAGCAGTTGTGCTCTGTGAGGGACCTTCTCAATCTGGTTGCTGCTAGTCAGCGTGGCGAATGCAAAGTAATAGCGATCAGTCCAGTTTGTATGTTTGTTTGTTTATTGCGATAGGGTCGCAGTTATCGCACGGCTGACTGTGCGTTTGAGGCGATATGGGAAAAACATCTAGCTTTTATCGAGCTCTGATTGGCTGAGAGTAGGGTATCATGCGATAAGAGGTAGTTTCACACAATCGCATTTTGTTACACAGGACACATTCCGCTCGCTTAGTACGGTAAACAACACTCACATTCAGGTTATTCGCTAAATGAAACAGAGTGAAAGGAGACATTTGGAGAATACTAACAGGTTTTTATATTATCGCCTTGCCAGGCATGTGGTTTCTCCGAGCCAACCATAGTCGTAGCCACAAGGTATGAAGGAGTGGGCATACATAGCAGACGACGCGTGCCGCAGATTGTTAAAACCCTGTCTTTTCCATATTTTACCTCGCATTAGACGCTATATGAGGTTGTTTTACTCAGTCGCATTTTGTGACACAGGACAAATTCCGCTCGCATTCAGATACCTCGCTCCCCAGGCTCACGCCACAGATACAGCCTGAACAACTCTTACGTAATTCGTCTGCGTCTTTAAAAGACGGGAAGTTCCGCAATCCAGATTCTACAGGTTGTGGGGTTGATCCGTATGTGTAATCACCTGACTTGCGGCTCACACACATGTAAATTGACGGATTGTAAAGATCCTCTGAGGACGACGTACACCCTGGCAGCTACCACCCTCCGACTTATTCTGCCAGTCGTACGAAGCAATAGTAACCGAAATCGATTATGTTTCTATTGGCGTGTGAACACACTTATCTATTGCTATGAGCATCCAAGGCGTGTTCAGTGTATTCGCTACATTTGTTTGGTACCCAGGATGACTGCAACTTAAATATAGATGCACTTTCGTTTCTGTGTATAGTGGCGTCGCGAATGGAAAATGAAAATAGCAGTTATCTAAATTATCATTAACTATTAATAATATTTGATTTAGGTCATCTGAATATGGAATCAGAAGAAAAATTAGCAATGATGAAATGTCAACCTAGATATTATTTAAATTTCAACATATACGGTGCCATCATACGGATGTTAAGAAATCAATTCCCAACCATTTTATGCCCTATCATATGGGCTTGTGGCGCAATGGATAACGCGTCTGACTACGGATCAGAAGATTCCAGGTTCGAATCCTGGCAAGCTCGAATTTTTTGATCCTGGTGAAATATTCTATGAAGAGGAAAAACACATGATAATTTTGTACTGACATATCTTGACCTGTTTGAGACTTATAGAATATTGCCAAGTCCGGCAATCAGAGCTCCACCGACTTCCCACCAGCTTTAGTGGTCGTTAGGTACTGGCAACACTGTACAGCCATAGAAGCGGCTCGGTAGGTGTCAGAATTTCGCGCCTCAGCTAGATTCTGGGGAGATGTGATAATACGTGACTTCCCGATCAGTGATACGCAACCTAATTAGCGGTTGGCAAGCAAATGACTTGATAAAACCTTTGTTATAATACTAGCAAGGTGTGCGCGTGTTATTAAGACCCTCCGTAGTGTTGCCATGTTAGAGCAGTTGTGCTCTGTGAGGGACCTTCTCAATCTGGTTGCTGCTAGTCAGCGTGGCGAATGCAAAGTAATAGCGATCAGTCCAGTTTGTATGTTTGTTTGTTTATTGCGATAGGGTCGCAGTTATCGCACGGCTGACTGTGCGTTTGAGGCGATATGGGAAAAACATCTAGCTTTTATCGAGCTCTGATTGGCTGAGAGTAGGGTATCATGCGATAAGAGGTAGTTTCACACAATCGCATTTTGTTACACAGGACACATTCCGCTCGCTTAGTACGGTAAACAACACTCACATTCAGGTTATTCGCTAAATGAAACAGAGTGAAAGGAGACATTTGGAGAATACTAACAGGTTTTTATATTATCGCCTTGCCAGGCATGTGGTTTCTCCGAGCCAACCATAGTCGTAGCCACAAGGTATGAAGGAGTGGGCATACATAGCAGACGACGCGTGCCGCAGATTGTTAAAACCCTGTCTTTTCCATATTTTACCTCGCATTAGACGCTATATGAGGTTGTTTTACTCAGTCGCATTTTGTGACACAGGACAAATTCCGCTCGCATTCAGATACCTCGCTCCCCAGGCTCACGCCACAGATACAGCCTGAACAACTCTTACGTAATTCGTCTGCGTCTTTAAAAGACGGGAAGTTCCGCAATCCAGATTCTACAGGTTGTGGGGTTGATCCGTATGTGTAATCACCTGACTTGCGGCTCACACACATGTAAATTGACGGATTGTAAAGATCCTCTGAGGACGACGTACACCCTGGCAGCTACCACCCTCCGACTTATTCTGCCAGTCGTACGAAGCAATAGTAACCGAAATCGATTATGTTTCTATTGGCGTGTGAACACACTTATCTATTGCTATGAGCATCCAAGGCGTGTTCAGTGTATTCGCTACATTTGTTTGGTACCCAGGATGACTGCAACTTAAATATAGATGCACTTTCGTTTCTGTGTATAGTGGCGTCGCGAATGGAAAATGAAAATAGCAGTTATCTAAATTATCATTAACTATTAATAATATTTGATTTAGGTCATCTGAATATGGAATCAGAAGAAAAATTAGCAATGAAATGTCAACCTAGATTATTTAAATTTCAACATATACGGTGCCATCATACGGATGTTAAGAAATCAATTCCCAACCATTTTATGCCCTATCATATGGGCTTGTGGCGCAATGGATAACGCGTCTGACTACGGATCAGAAGATTCCAGGTTCGAATCCTGGCAAGCTCGAATTTTTTGATCCTGGTGAAATATTCTATGAAGAGGAAAAACACATGATAATTTTGTACTGACATATCTTGACCTGTTTGAGACTTATAGAATATTGCCAAGTCCGGCAATCAGAGCTCCACCGACTTCCCACCAGCTTTAGTGGTCGTTAGGTACTGGCAACACTGTACAGCCATAGAAGCGGCTCGGTAGGTGTCAGAATTTCGCGCCTCAGCTAGATTCTGGGGAGATGTGATAATACGTGACTTCCCGATCAGTGATACGCAACCTAATTAGCGGTTGGCAAGCAAATGACTTGATAAAACCTTTGTTATAATACTAGCAAGGTGTGCGTGTTATTAAGACCCTCCGTAGTGTTGCCATGTTAGAGCAGTTGTGCTCTGTGAGGGACCTTCTCAATCTGGTTGCTGCTAGTCAGCGTGGCGAATGCAAAGTAATAGCGATCAGTCCAGTTTGTATGTTTGTTTGTTTATTGCGATAGGGTCGCAGTTATCGCACGGCTGACTGTGCGTTTGAGGCGATATGGGAAAAACATCTAGCTTTTATCGAGCTCTGATTGGCTGAGAGTAGGGTATCATGCGATAAGAGGTAGTTTCACACAATCGCATTTTGTTACACAGGACACATTCCGCTCGCTTAGTACGGTAAACAACACTCACATTCAGGTTATTCGCTAAATGAAACAGAGTGAAAGGAGACATTTGGAGAATACTAACAGGTTTTTATATTATCGCCTTGCCAGGCATGTGGTTTCTCCGAGCCAACCATAGTCGTAGCCACAAGGTATGAAGGAGTGGGCATACATAGCAGACGACGCGTGCCGCAGATTGTTAAAACCCTGTCTTTTCCATATTTTACCTCGCATTAGACGCTATATGAGGTTGTTTTACTCAGTCGCATTTTGTGACACAGGACAAATTCCGCTCGCATTCAGATACCTCGCTCCCCAGGCTCACGCCACAGATACAGCCTGAACAACTCTTACGTAATTCGTCTGCGTCTTTAAAAGACGGGAAGTTCCGCAATCCAGATTCTACAGGTTGTGGGGTTGATCCGTATGTGTAATCACCTGACTTGCGGCTCACACACATGTAAATTGACGGATTGTAAAGATCCTCTGAGGACGACGTACACCCTGGCAGCTACCACCCTCCGACTTATTCTGCCAGTCGTACGAAGCAATAGTAACCGAAATCGATTATGTTTCTATTGGCGTGTGAACACACACACTTATCTATTGCTATGAGCATCCAAGGCGTGTTCAGTGTATTCGCTACATTTGTTTGGTACCCAGGTTGACTGCAACTTAAATATAGATGCACTTTCGTTTCTGTGTATAGTGGCGTCGCGAATGGAAAATGAAAATAGCAGTTATCTAAATTATCATTAACTATTAATAATATTTGATTTAGGTCATCTGAATATGGAATCAGAAGAAAAATTAGCAATGAAATGTCAACCTAGATTATTTAAATTTCAACATATACGGTGCCATCATACGGATGTTAAGAAATCAATTCCCAACCATTTTATGCCCTATCATATGGGCTTGTGGCGCAATGGATAACGCGTCTGACTACGGATCAGAAGATTCCAGGTTCGAATCCTGGCAAGCTCGAATTTTTTGATCCTGGTGAAATATTCTATGAAGAGGAAAAACACATGATAATTTTGTACTGACATATCTTGACCTGTTTGAGACTTATAGAATATTGCCAAGTCCGGCAATCAGAGCTCCACCGACTTCCCACCAGCTTTAGTGGTCGTTAGGTACTGGCAACACTGTACAGCCATAGAAGCGGCTCGGTAGGTGTCAGAATTTCGCGCCTCAGCTAGATTCTGGGGAGATGTGATAATACGTGACTTCCCGATCAGTGATACGCAACCTAATTAGCGGTTGGCAAGCAAATGACTTGATAAAACCTTTGTTATAATACTAGCAAGGTGTGCGTGTTATTAAGACCCTCCGTAGTGTTGCCATGTTAGAGCAGTTGTGCTCTGTGAGGGACCTTCTCAATCTGGTTGCTGCTAGTCAGCGTGGCGAATGCAAAGTAATAGCGATCAGTCCAGTTTGTATGTTTGTTTGTTTATTGCGATAGGGTCGCAGTTATCGCACGGCTGACTGTGCGTTTGAGGCGATATGGGAAAAACATCTAGCTTTTATCGAGCTCTGATTGGCTGAGAGTAGGGTATCATGCGATAAGAGGTAGTTTCACACAATCGCATTTTGTTACACAGGACACATTCCGCTCGCTTAGTACGGTAAACAACACTCACATTCAGGTTATTCGCTAAATGAAACAGAGTGAAAGGAGACATTTGGAGAATACTAAACAGGTTTTTATATTATCGCCTTGCCAGGCATGTGGTTTCTCCGAGCCAACCATAGTCGTAGCCACAAGGTATGAAGGAGTGGGCATACATAGCAGACGACGCGTGCCGCAGATTGTTAAAACCCTGTCTTTTCCATATTTTACCTCGCATTAGACGCTATATGAGGTTGTTTTACTCAGTCGCATTTTGTGACACAGGACAAATTCCGCTCGCATTCAGATACCTCGCTCCCCAGGCTCACGCCACAGATACAGCCTGAACAACTCTTACGTAATTCGTCTGCGTCTTTAAAAGACGGGAAGTTCCGCAATCCAGATTCTACAGGTTGTGGGGTTGATCCGTATGTGTAATCACCTGACTTGCGGCTCACACACATGTAAATTGACGGGATTGTAAAGATCCTCTGAGGACGACGTACACCCTGGCAGCTACCACCCTCCGACTTATTCTGCCAGTCGTACGAAGCAATAGTAACCGAAATCGATTATGTTTCTATTGGCGTGTGAACACACTTATCTATTGCTATGAGCATCCAAGGCGTGTTCAGTGTATTCGCTACATTTGTTTGGTACCCAGGATGACTGCAACTTAAATATAGATGCACTTTCGTTTCTGTGTATAGTGGCGTCGCGAATGGAAAATGAAAATAGCAGTTATCTAAATTATCATTAACTATTAATAATATTTGATTTAGGTCATCTGAATATGGAATCAGAAGAAAAATTAGCAATGCAATGAAATGTCAACCTAGATTATTTAAATTTCAACATATACGGTGCCATCATACGGATGTTAAGAAATCAATTCCCAACCATTTTATGCCCTATCATATGGGCTTGTGGCGCAATGGATAACGCGTCTGACTACGGATCAGAAGATTCCAGGTTCGAATCCTGGCAAGCTCGAATTTTTTGATCCTGGTGAAATATTCTATGAAGAGGAAAAAAACACATGATAATTTTGTACTGACATATCTTGACCTGTTTGAGACTTATAGAATATTGCCAAGTCCGGCAATCAGAGCTCCACCGACTTCCCACCAGCTTTAGTGGTCGTTAGGTACTGGCAACACTGTACAGCCATAGAAGCGGCTCGGTAGGTGTCAGAATTTCGCGCCTCAGCTAGATTCTGGGGAGATGTGATAATACGTGACTTCCCGATCAGTGATACGCAACCTAATTAGCGGTTGGCAAGCAAATGACTTGATAAAAACCTTTGTTATAATACTAGCAAGGTGTGCGTGTTATTAAGACCCTCCGTAGTGTTGCCATGTTAGAGCAGTTGTGCTCTGTGAGGGACCTTCTCAATCTGGTTGCTGCTAGTCAGCGTGGCGAATGCAAAGTAATAGCGATCAGTCCAGTTGTATGTTTGTTTGTTTATTGCGATAGGGTCGCAGTTTATCGCACGGCTGACTGTGCGTTTGAGGCGATATGGGAAAAACATCTAGCTTTTATCGAGCTCTGATTGGCTGAGAGTAGGGTATCATGCGATAAGAGGTAGTTTCACACAATCGCATTTTGTTACACAGGACACATTCCGCTCGCTTAGTACGGTAAACAACACTCACATTCAGGTTATTCGCTAAATGAAACAGAGTGAAAGGAGACATTTGGAGAATACTAACAGGTTTTTATATTATCGCCTTGCCAGGCATGTGGTTTCTCCGAGCCAACCATAGTCGTAGCCACAAGGTATGAAGGAGTGGGCATACATAGCAGACGACGCGTGCCGCAGATTGTTAAAACCCTGTCTTTTCCATATTTTACCTCGCATTAGACGCTATATGAGGTTGTTTTACTCAGTCGCATTTTGTGACACAGGACAAATTCCGCTCGCATTCAGATACCTCGCTCCCCAGGCTCACGCCACAGATACAGCCTGAACAACTCTTACGTAATTCGTCTGCGTCTTTAAAAGACGGGAAGTTCCGCAATCCAGATTCTACAGGTTGTGGGGTTGATCCGTATGTGTAATCACCTGACTTGCGGCTCACACACATGTAAATTGACGGATTGTAAAGATCCTCTGAGGACGACGTACACCCTGGCAGCTACCACCCTCCGACTTATTCTGCCAGTCGTACGAAGCAATAGTAACCGAAATCGATTATGTTTCTATTGGCGTGTGAACACACTTATCTATTGCTATGAGCATCCAAGGCGTGTTCAGTGTATTCGCTACATTTGTTTGGTACCCAGGATGACTGCAACTTAAATATAGATGCACTTTCGTTTCTGTGTATAGTGGCGTCGCGAATGGAAAATGAAAATAGCAGTTATCTAAATTATCATTAACTATTAATAATATTTGATTTAGGTCATCTGAATATGGAATCAGAGAGAAAAATTAGCAATGAAATGTCAACCTAGATTATTTAAATTTCAACATATACGGTGCCATCTACGGATGTTAAGAAATCAATTCCCAACCATTTTATGCCCTATCATATGGGCTTGTGGCGCAATGGATAACGCGTCTGACTACGGATCAGAAGATTCCAGGTTCGAATCCTGGCAAGCTCGAATTTTTTGATCCTGGTGAAATATTCTATGAAGAGGAAAAACACATGATAATTTTGTACTGATCATGACCTTGACCTGTTTGAGACTTATAGAATATTGCCAAGTCCGGCAATCAGAGCTCCACCGACTTCCCACCAGCTTTAGTGGTCGTTAGGTACTGGCAACACTGTACAGCCATAGAAGCGGCTCGGTAGGTGTCAGAATTTCGCGCCTCAGCTAGATTCTGGGGAGATGTGATAATACGTGACTTCCCGATCAGTGATACGCAACCTAATTAGCGGTTGGCAAGCAAATGACTTGATAAAACCTTTGTTATAATACTAGCAAGGTGTGCGTGTTATTAAGACCCTCCGTAGTGTTGCCATGTTAGAGCAGTTGTGCTCTGTGAGGGACCTTCTCAATCTGGTTGCTGCTAGTCAGCGTGGCGAATGCAAAGTAATAGCGATCAGTCCAGTTTGTATGTTTTTGTTTGTTTATTGCGATAGGGTCGCAGTTATCGCACGGCTGACTGTGCGTTTGAGGCGATATGGGAAAAACATCTAGCTTTTATCGAGCTCTGATTGGCTGAGAGTAGGGTATCATGCGATAAGAGGTAGTTTCACACAATCGCATTTTGTTACACAGGACACATTCCGCTCGCTTAGTACGGTAAACAACACTCACATTCAGGTTATTCGCTAAATGAAACAGAGTGAAAGGAGACATTTGGAGAATACTAACAGGTTTTTATATTATCGCCTTGCCAGGCATGTGGTTTCTCCGAGCCAACCATAGTCGTAGCCACAAGGTATGAAGGAGTGGGCATACATAGCAGACGACGCGTGCCGCAGATTGTTAAAACCCTGTCTTTTCCATATTTTACCTCGCATTAGACGCTATATGAGGTTGTTTTACTCAGTCGCATTTTGTGACACAGGACAAATTCCGCTCGCATTCAGATACCTCGCTCCCCAGGCTCACGCCACAGATACAGCCTGAACAACTCTTACGTAATTCGTCTGCGTCTTTAAAAGACGGGAAGTTCCGCAATCCAGATTCTACAGGTTGTGGGGTTGATCCGTATGTGTAATCACCTGACTTGCGGCTCACACACATGTAAATTGACGGATTGTAAAGATCCTCTGAGGACGACGTACACCCTGGCAGCTACCACCCTCCGACTTATTCTGCCAGTCGTACGAAGCAATAGTAACCGAAATCGATTATGTTTCTATTGGCGTGTGAAACACACTTATCTATTGCTATGAGCATCCAAGGCGTGTTCAGTGTATTCGCTACATTTGTTTGGTACCCAGGATGACTGCAACTTAAATATAGATGCACTTTCGTTTCTGTGTATAGTGGCGTCGCGAATGGAAAATGAAAATAGCAGTTATCTAAATTATCATTAACTATTAATAATATTTGATTTAGGTGTTGGCAAACCATTCAATTAAACTCTTAACGTGTTTTGCCAGCATCTGAATATGGAATCAGAAGAAAAATTAGCAATGAAATGTCAACCTAGATTATTTAAATTTCAACATATACGGTGCCATCATACGGATGTTAAGAAATCAATTCCCAACCATTTTATGCCCTATCATATGGGCTTGTGGCGCAATGGATAACGCGTCTGACTACGGATCAGAAGATTCCAGGTTCGAATCCTGGCAAGCTCGAATTTTTTTGATCCTGGTGAAATATTCTCGAAGAGGAAAAACACATGATAATTTTGTACTGACATATCTTGACCTGTTTGAGACTTATAGAATATTGCCAAGTCCGGCAATCAGAGCTCCACCGACTTCCCACCAGCTTTAGTGGTCGTTAGGTACTGGCAACACTGTACAGCCATAGAAGCGGCTCGGTAGGTGTCAGAATTTCGCGCCTCAGCTAGATTCTGGGGAGATGTGATAATACGTGACTTCCCGATCAGTGATACGCAACCTAATTAGCGGTTGGCAAGCAAATGACTTGATAAAACCTTTGTTATAATACTAGCAAGGTGTGCGTGTTATTAAGACCCTCCGTAGTGTTGCCATGTTAGAGCAGTTGTGCTCTGTGAGGGACCTTCTCAATCTGGTTGCTGCTAGTCAGCGTGGCGAATGCAAAGTAATAGCGATCAGTCCAGTTTGTATGTTTGTTTGTTTATTGCGATAGGGTCGCAGTTATCGCACACGGCTGACTGTGCGTTTGAGGCGATATGGGGAAAAAACATCTAGCTTTTATCGAGCTCTGATTGGCTGAGAGTAGGGTATCATGCGATAAGAGGTAGTTTCACACAATCGCATTTTGTTACACAGGACACATTCCGCTCGCTTAGTACGGTAAACAACACTCACATTCAGGTTATTCGCTAAATGAAACAGAGTGAAAGGAGACATTTGGAGAATACTAACAGGTCCTTATATTATCGCCTTGCCAGGCATGTGGTTTCTCCGAGCCAACCATAGTCGTAGCCACAAGGTATGAAGGAGTGGGCATACATAGCAGCAGACGACGCGTGCCGCAGATTGTTAAAACCCTGTCTTTTCCATATTTTACCTCGCATTAGACGCAATATGAGGTTGTTTTACTCAGTCGCATTTTGTGACACGGGACAAATTCCGCTCGCATTCAGATACCTCGCTCCCCAGGCTCACGCCACAGATACAGCCTGAACAACTCTTACGTAATTCGTCTGCGTCTTTAAAAGACGGGAAGTTCCGCAATCCAGATTCTACAGGTTGTGGGGTTGATCCGTATGTGTAATCACCTGACTTTGCGGCTCACACACATGTAAATTGACGGATTGTAAAGATCCTCTGAGGACGACGTACACCCTGGCAGCTACCACCCTCCGACTTATTCTGCCAGTCGTACGAAGCAATAGTAACCGAAATCGATTATGTTTCTATTGGCGTGTGAACACACTTATCTATTGCTATGAGCATCCAAGGCGTGTTCAGTGTATTCGCTACATTTGTTTGGTACCCAGGATGACTGCAACTTAAATATAGATGCACTTTCGTTTCTGTGTATAGTGGCGTCGCGAATGGAAAATGAAAATAGCAGTTATCTAAATTATCATTAACTATTAATAATATTTGATTTAGGTCATCTGAATATGGAATCAGAAGAAAAATTAGCAATGAAATGTCAACCTAGATTATTTAAATTTCAACATATACGGTGCCATCATACGGATGTTAAGAAATCAATTCCCAACCATTTTATGCCCTATCATATGGGCTTGTGGCGCAATGGATAACGCGTCTGACTACGGATCAGAAGATTCCAGGTTCGAATCCTGGCAAGCTCGAATTTTTTGATCCTGGTGAAATATTCTATGAAGAGGAAAAACACATGATAATTTTGTACTGACATATCTTGAAGGCATAGACTTGTTTGAGACTTATTGAATATTGCCAAGTCCGGCAATCAGAGCTCCACCGACTTCCCACCAGCTTTAGTGTCGTCGTTAGGTACTGGCAACACTGTACAGCCATAGAAGCGGCTCGGTAGGTGTCAGAATTTCGCGCCTCAGCTAGATTCTGGGGAGATGTGATAATACGTGACTTCCCGATCAGTGATACGCAACCTAATTAGCGGTTGGCAAGCAAATGACTTGATAAAACCTTTGTTATAATACTAGCAAGGTGTGCGTGTTATTAAGACCCTCCGTAGTGTTGCCATGTTAGAGCAGTTGTGCTCTGTGAGGGACCTTCTCAATCTGGTTGCTGCTAGTCAGCGTGGCGAATGCAAAGTAATAGCGATCAGTCCAGTTTGTATGTTTGTTTGTTTATTGCGATAGGGTCGCAGTTATCGCACGGCTGACTGTGCGTTTGAGGCGATATGGGAAAAAAACATCTAGCTTTTATCGAGCTCTGATTGGCTGAGAGTAGGGTATCATGCGATAAGAGGTAGTTTCACACAATCGCATTTTGTTACACAGGACACATTCCGCTCGCTTAGTACGGTAAACAACACTCACATTCAGGTTATTCGCTAAATGAAACAGAGTGAAGGAGACATTTGGGAGAATACTAACAGGTTTTTATATTATCGCCTTGCCAGGCATGTGGTTTCTCCGAGCCAACCATAGTCGTAGCCACAAGGTATGAAGGAGTGGGCATACATAGCAGACGACGCGTGCCGCAGATTGTTAAAACCCTGTCTTTTCCATATTTTACCTCGCATTAGACGCTATATGAGGTTGTTTTACTCAGTCGCATTTTGTGACACAGGACAAATTCCGCTCGCATTCAGATACCTCGCTCCCCAGGCTCACGCCACAGATACAGCCTGAACAACTCTTACGTAATTCGTCTGCGTCTTTAAAAGACGGGAAGTTCCGCAATCCAGATTCTACAGGTTGTGGGGTTGATCCGTATGTGTAATCACCTGACTTGCGGCTCACACACATGTAAATTGACGGATTGTAAAGATCCTCTGAGGACGACGTACACCCTGGCAGCTACCACCCTCCGACTTATTCTGCCAGTCGTACGAAGCAATAGTAACCGAAATCGATTATTGTTTCTATTGGCGTGTGAACACACTTATCTATTGCTATGAGCATCCAAGGCGTGTTCAGTGTATTCGCTACATTTGTTTGGTACCCAGGATGACTGCAACTTAAATATAGATGCACTTTCGTTTCTGTGTATAGTGGCGTCGCGAATGGAAAATGAAAATAGCAGTTATCTAAATTATCATTAACTATTAATAATATTTGATTTAGGTCATCTGAATATGGAATCAGAAGAAAAATTAGCAATGAAATGTCAACCTAGATTATTTAAATTTCAACATATACGGTGCCATCATACGGATGTTAAGAAATCAATTCCCAACCATTTTATGTCCTATCATATGGGCTTGTGGCGCAATGGATAACGCGTCTGACTACGGATCAGAAGATTCCAGGTTCGAATCCTGGCAAGCTCGAATTTTTTGATCCTGGTGAAATATTCTATGAAGAGGAAAAACACATGATAATTTTGTACTGACATATCTTGACCTGTAGACCTGTTTGAGACTTTAGACTTATTGAATATTGCCAAGTCCGGCAATCAGAGCTCCACCGACTTCTCCCAGCTTTAGTGGTCGTTAGGTGCTGGCAACACTGTACAGCCATAGAAGCGGCTCGGTAGGTGTCAGAATTTCGCGCCTCAGCTAGATTCTGGGGAGATGTGATAATACGTGACTTCCCGATCAGTGATACGCAACCTAATTAGCGGTTGGCAAGCAAATGACTCTTGATAAAACCTTTGTTATAATACTAGCAAGGTGTGCGTGTTATTAAGACCCTCCGTAGTGTTGCCATGTTAGAGCAGTTGTGCTCTGTGAGGGACCTTCTCAATCTGGTTGCTGCTAGTCAGCGTGGCGAATGCAAAGTAATAGCGATCAGTCCAGTTTGTATGTTTGTTTGTTTATTGCGATAGGGTCGCAGTTATCGCACGGCTGACTGTGCGTTTGAGGCGATATGGGAAAAACATCTAGCTTTTATCGAGCTCTGATTGGCTGAGAGTAGGGTATCATGCGATAAGAGGTAGTTTCACACAATCGCATTTTGTTACACAGGACACATTCCGCTCGCTTAGTACGGTAAACAACACACATTCAGGTTATTCGTTAAATGAAACAGAGTGAAAGGAGACATTTGGAGAATACTAACAGGTTTTTATATTATCGCCTTGCCAGGCATGTGGTTTCTCCGAGCCAACCATAGTCGTAGCCACAAGGTATGAAGGAGTGGGCATACATAGCAGACGACGCGTGCCGCAGATTGTTAAAACCCTGTCTTTTCCATATTTTACCTCGCATTAGACGCTATATGAGGTTGTTTTACTCAGTCGCATTTTGTGACACGGGACAAATTCCGCTCGCATTCAGATACCTCGCTCCCCAGGCTCACGCCACAGATACAGCCTGAACAACTCTTACGTAATTCGTCTGCGTCTTTAAAAGACGGGAAGTTCCGCAATCCAGATTCTACAGGTTGTGGGGTTGATCCGTATGTGTAATCACCTGACTCGCGGCTCACACACATGTAAATTGACGGATTGTAAAGATCCTCTGAGGACGACGTACTCCCTGGCAGCTACCACCCTCCGACTTATTCTGCCAGTCGTACGAAGCAATAGTAACCGAAATCGATTATGTTTCTATTGGCGTGTGAACACACTTATCTATTGCTATGAGCATCCAAGGCGTGTTCAGTGTATTCGCTACATTTGTTTGGTACCCAGGATGACTGCAACTTAAATATAGATGCACTTTCGTTTCTGTGTATAGTGGCGTCGCGCTGAATGGAAAATGAAAATAGCAGTTATCTAAATTATCATTAACTATTAATAATATTTGATTTAGGTCATCTGAATATGGAATCAGAAGAAAAATTAGCAATGAAATGTCAACCTAGATTATTTAAATTTCAACATATACGGTGCCATCATACGGATGTTAAGAAATCAATTCCCAACCATTTTATGTCCTATCATATGGGCTTGTGGCGCAATGGATAACGCGTCTGACTACGGATCAGAAGATTCCAGGTTCGAATCCTGGCAAGCTCGAACTGTTTTTGATTTTGGTGAAATATTCTATGAAGAGGAAAAACACATGATAATTTTGTACTGACATATCTTGACCTGTTCAAGGCATAGACTTGTTCTTTGAGACTTGTTGAATATTGCCAAGTCCGGCAATCAGAGCTCCGCCGATTTCCAACCAGCGTTAAGCTGAGATTCCATATACGCGTAATGCGTATGCGTAATGCGCCTAACGTATGCGGTATACGTCATCCGTTTGGTATGATTCCTTATATACGTATACGCATGCGTTTTCAGTCTTTCTTGCCGACTTTTTTTGAAGGAAAATATGGCGCACCAGTCAAAGTTGCAACTGGCGTTGTTGCAGATGGAGGAGGGCAATAGACTGATCGCCATGTCATATAAACTGCAACAGAGGAAAAGCACCAACATAAAAGGAAGCACAGGTGGTGGGCTCATAGTTTATTACGTAAACGGTTTCAGCAAGGAGCGTATCCTAATTTAGTTTTGCACGCTGATGGAGAGAAGTTCAGAGAATACTTCAGGCTGACCAGGCAACAGTTTGCATAACGCTGGGTGTTGGCAAACCAATTCAATAAACTCTTAACGTGTTTTGCCGCTCACGGAACTCTTTGGCATTTTTAGACTTGTAGACCTGCTAACCTGCTTTCTTTTGGGAAAGCCCTTTCCATGACGTCACAATCTGGATTCCTCCATCCGTTTCTGCATTCGCAGTCGTGCCAATCGCTACATGGAGCGATTCGTTTTGTCGGATACACAGCCCCATGCGTTGTCGTATTGGCAGACGGACATATGGAATCACCGCCGTGCTTTTGCCTGTTATCGATTTTTGTCGGATTCGGATGACGCATTACGCATTACGCGTATATGGAATCTCAGCTAAAGTCTTCGTTTGGTGCTGGTATCACTGTACAGCCGTAGAAGCGGCTCGGCAGGTGTCAGAATTTCACGCATCAGCTAGATTCTGGGGAGATGTGATAATACCGTGACTTCCAGATAAGTGATACGCAACCTAATTAGCGGCTGGCAAGCAAATAACTCTTGATAAAACTTTCGTTATATCAGTAGCAAGGTGTGCGTGTTATTAAGACCCTCCGTAGTGTTGCCAGGTTAGAGCAGTTGTGCTCTGTGAGGGACCTTCTCAATCTGGTTGCTGCTAGTCAGCGTGGCGAATGCAAAGTAATGGCGATCAGTCCGGTTTGTATGTTTGTTTGTTTATTGCGATAGGGTCGCAGTTATCACACGACTGACTGTGTGTTTGAGGCAATATGGGAAAAAGACCAAAGGTTTTTATCAAGCTCTGATTGGCTGAGAGTAGGGTATCATGCGATAAGAGGTAGTTTCACACAAACGCATTTTGTTACACAGGACACATTCCGCTTGCTTAGTAAAGTAAACAACACTCACATTCAGGTTATTCGCTAAATGAAACAGAGTGAAAGGAGACATTTGGAGAATACTAACAGGTCCTTATATTATCGCTTAGCCAGGCATGTGGTTTCTCCGAGCCAACCATAGTCGTAGCCACAAGGTATGAAGGAGCGGGCTTACATAGCGGACGCCTCGCGCCGCAGATTATTAAAACCCTGTCTTTTCCATATTTTACCGCGCATCAGACGCAATATGAGGTAGTTTTACTCAATCGAATTTTGTGACACGGGACACATTCCGCTCGCAATCAGATACCTCGCTCCCCAGGCTCACGCCACAGATACAGCCTGAACAACTCTTACGTAATTCGTCTGCGTCTGTAAAAGACGGGAAGTTCCGCAATCCAGATTCTACAGGTTGTGGGGTTGATCCGTATGTGTAATGACCTGACTTGTGGCTCACACACATGTAAATTGACGGATTGTAAAGATCCTCTGATGACGACGTACTCCCTGGCAGCGACCACCCTCCGACTTATTCCGCCAGTCGTACGAAGCAATAGTAACCGAAATCGATTATGTTTCTAATGGCGTGTGAACACACTTATCTATTGCTATGAGCATCCAAGGCGTGTTCAGTGTATTCGCTACATTTGTTTGGTACCCAGGATGACTGCAACTTAAATATAGATGCACTTTCGTTTCTGTGTATAGTGGCGTCGCGAATGGAAAATGAAAATAGCAGTTATCTAAATTATCATTAACTATTAATAATATTTATTTAGGTCATCTGAATATGGAATCAGAAGAAAAATTAGCAATGAAATGTCAACCTAGATTATTTAAATTTCAACATATACGGTGCCATCATACGGATGTTAAGAAATCAATTCCCAACCATTTTATGTCCTATCATATGGGCTTGTGGCGCAATGGATAACGCGTCTGACTACGGATCAGAAGATTCCAGGTTCGAATCCTGGCAAGCTCGAATTTTTTGATCCTGGTGAAATATTCTATGAAGAGGAAAAACACATGATAATTTTGAACTGACATATCTTGACCTGTTTGAGACTTATAGATACGGGACAAATTCCGCTCGCATTCAGATACCTCGCTCCCCAGGCTCACGCCACAGATACAGCCTGAACAACTCTTACGTAATTCGTCTGCGTCTTTAAAAGACGGGAAGTTCCGCAATCCAGATTCTACAGGTTGTGGGGTTGATCCGTATGTGTAATCACCTGACTCGCGGCTCACACACATGTAAATTGACGGATTGTAAAGATCCTCTGAGGACGACGTACTCCCTGGCAGCTACCACCCTCCGACTTATTCTGCCAGTCGTACGAAGCAATAGTAACCGAAATCGATTATGATTCTATTGACGTGTGAACACACTTATCTATTGCTATGAGCATCCAAGGCGTGTTCAGTGTATTCGCTACATTTGTTTGGTACCCAGGTTGAAGCAGTTAAGGCAATTAAATACCAAGGCGGAAATGTACAATGTTAATTCGCAAAGCGATTTAAAATGTTTGTGGCCCAAGTTTATTATTACCGGGACACCATTATTCCATACCATTATGATACAAATAAACACACACACCCTCATTGTAATTAGGACCCTATTTGAGATTAGTATTACAGGCAAACACATATGCACAGCTATTGCCACACACATAAACTCTCACTCACCCACATTGCAATTGAAGCATTATAGAAACAAAGAAAAGCAAAGTAAAGTATCATTCACCAAACATACGGGAAACTTACCACTCCTTACAGAAATGTGACTGCAGAAGTTGCCTAAATGACATTGAATAAAACCATTCATATACAAGATACAGGATATGTCAACCTTTTTAATTATTATAAGTCAAGTAACCATAGACATATGTTGTGTAAAATGTATAACAGCATGAAACCATATGAACTATTTGCATCAAATCATAAACTCTTAACTAGAACTTACAGGTGAGCTTGGTTCGACCCCGACTGTGGAACCAGACGAGGCGCTGGTGGATTCAGGAATCACCTGCAACCGAGGTTGTCAAAATGTCATTGAGGAAAACAGTAATATAAAGGTGAAGGTTGAAATTCCTTCACAATGTCTGCTGTTGATGTCGACGAAGAACTTACAGGCAAGCTTGGTTCAACCCGCACTGTTGATGTCGACGAAGAACTTACAGGCAAGATTGGTTCAACCCGCACTGTTGATGTCGATGAAGAACTTACAGGCAAGCTTGCTTCAACCCGCACTGTTGATGTCGATGAAGAACTTACAGGCAAGCTTGGTTCAACCCGCACTGTTGATGTCAACGAAGAACTTACAGGCAAGCTTGGTTCAACCCGCACTGTTGATGTCGATGAAGAACTTACAGGCAAGCTTGGTTCAACCCGCACAGTTGATGTCAACGAAGAACTTACAGGCAAGCTTGCTTCAACCCGCACTGTTGATGTCGATGAAGAACTTACAGGCAAGCTTGGTTCAACCCGCACTGTTGATGTCAACGAAGAACTTACAGGCAAGCTTGGTTCAACCCGCACTGTTGATGTCGATGAAGAACTTACAGGCAAGCTTGGTTCAACCCGCACTGTTGATGTCGATGAAGAACTTACAGGCAAGCTTGGTTCAACCCGCACTGTTGATGTCGATGAAGAACTTACAGGCAAGCTTGGTTCAACCCGCACAGTTGATGTCGAGGAAGAACTTACAGGCAAGCTTGCTTCAACCCGCACTGTTGATGTCGATGAAGAACTTACAGGCAAGCTTGGTTCAACCCGCACTGTTGATGTCGATGAAGAACTTACAGGCAAGCTTGGTTCAACCCGCACTGTTGATGTCGATGAAGAACTGGAAGGTGCAGGTTTTGCCTGTTACCAAAGACCACATATTATCATTTAAAAAACTGCAAGTTATAAGCATACTGGTACAGAAGATTATCATATATAAATTACAAGGTATATAAGTCACAATACCTCATGGTATCCACAATTGCAGCAGATAGACTGACCAAAAGGATCTTGCGATGCACACCAACCATGGAGAGGACAGTGGTCTATATGGGCCTGTTCCCTTGCCCAGTGTGAATTTCTGCCAGGCCTCTGCCCACGGCCGAATGAGAAAGTGCCATTGCCCGCCACTCACTGTGGGACAGACCCCTCTTTGGCATACCTAGTAGACATAGTTTATTTTACAACAATTCATAATAAAAGATCATTTGCACTAATAAATATAATATATAGAATTATTTTGCAGGTTAACCCAAGCATAAATGTTCGCTTGATAATATAGAGGTCTCAGTGTACAGCAGGAGTTTTAGTATGTAGACTAAAGACAGTGAAGTGCAATCTGGAAAAAATGAAGTTATATAATTCACCCTGTTCACCCAATCCTCAACAGTGTATTTACAGTAGGAGAAGGGGCTGGTTTGTATGTAAACGATTGAATAAATAACCTGTTCATTCACTAAATGGTGCACTGTTCACAACAACAACATGCATCAGCAGTTGAAAGGTGAAGTTTGTCTAACTGTGGACGGTCCGAATGTTCGGATTAACTCCCTGCATCAATCAAGGCCGTCTACAAGACTCAACAAGACATGATTAAACGATAACGGAGTCATGTTTAAACTGGTAATAGTTATAGTATAGGTTGTAAAAACTAAATTTATCAATAACAAGACCTGTGAACGTTATTTCTCTGAGAAAGTAACTATTTCCAAACCAAATCGAGAATCCTAGCTCGTATTTGGAACTGAAACCAATGCAAACTGAAACCAATGCAAATTGCGCGGGAAAATGTTTCGTAAAAAGTTTCAAATATCTAAAAATTACTCAATATGCTTAGTTGGAATATAATTAAACCACAGCCTACTTATTAATATTATTTACGTTCGATATTTGCTGTATTTAGTCCAAAAATATATATAATTTTTTTTTACGAAAACACGCATTTGTATGATCTCTTTGCTTGGTTCCAAAAGTTCCAAAAGTTCCAAAAGTTCCAATTTTGAAGCAAGTACATCCGGCGCGGGGAAGCGCCACAAGCCCATACGATGAACCACAAAATCGTTGGGAATCGATCTCTTAACATCCGTATGATGGCACCGTATATGTTGAAATTTAAATAATCTAGGTTGACATTTCATTGCTAATTTTTCTTCTGATTCCATTTTCAGATGACCTAATATATATTATTAATATTTAATGATAATCTAAATAACTTCTATTTTCATTTTCCATTTCAGTAACGACGCTACTAAACACGGAAGCGAAAGTGCATCTATATTTAAGTTGCAGTCAACCTGGGTACCAAACAAATGTAGCGAATACACTGAACACGCCTTGGATGCTCATAGCAATAGATAAGTGTGTTCACACGCCAATAGAAACATAATCGATTTCGGTTACTATTGCTTCGTACGACTGGCGGAATAAGTCGGAGGGTGGTCGCTGCCAGGGAGTACGTCGTCCTCAGAGGATCTTTACAATCCGTCAATTTACATGTGTGTGAGCCGCGAGTCAGGTCATTACACATACGGATCAACCCACACAACCTGTAGAATCTGGATTGCGGAACTTCCCGTCTTTTAAAGACGCAGACGAATTACGTAAGAGTTGTTCAGGCTGTATCTGTGGCGTGAGCCTGGGGAGCGAGGTATCTGATTGCGAGCGGAATGTGACCCGTGTCACAAAATGCGATTGAGTAAAACTAACGCATAATGCGTCTTCTGCGCGGTAAAATATTGAAAAGACAGGGTTTTAACAATCTGCGGCTGCGGCTATGTAAGCGCGTCGTCTGCTATGTAAGCCCGCTCCTTCAGTCTGACTCTTTTTTTGACTCTTTTTTTTCTGTTTGTTTTTTGCGAATAACCTAAATGGGAGTGTTGTTTACCGTAAATTATGCAGTGAAAAAAAAATTATGTTTCCTCGGTATTTGAGGAAATGATGTCTGTATATCGAGTTAGATAAGTGACTCCCACTATTTCTGATGCCTCTGGTCGCTGGGTTGTATTATATCGGATTGCGCAATGTCTTCCAAACTGTTCACTCCAACGAACAGCCTATTCTATATCTATTTTTCATCGCTGTTATTATAGCTATGAAAAGAGTTTCATTTCAATTTTAAGCTTAGCTTATTCATTTCATTGATTGAGAAAACCCATGTATGTATTTTCATTTTAGATATTCGTTCGGTTATGTCATATTGGTGTTCCTTATAAAGGCAGCAACTCGACAACAAAACCAGCTGAATAGATCATAATAAATATCAATATATGGAACACCTATGTGTGAGAATTAAGTAGAAATGGTTTGAAAACTTGGATGATGACTTTTCCTGTACAATATCCTCGCCGTGAAGTGCGTTTTTTATTTTTCGAAATGAATGCTATATTATGATGCCTGAGCTGCTTTTTTTTCTATCTTTTCACTTTCATTTTCATTTCTCATCTGTTGCAGATGAGTAAATGTGATTGCTAGGCGTTTGATAATAATAAATGATATGTTGTTCATGATAATGAATACTAATGCTTACATTTTCACACGTGATTAGCTGTAGAGTCATTTTTTTGTCTCATTTGTAGCCATGCAAACTCATTACGAAAATTAGAAAAGATTATCCACACGCTTTAACATAAACAGTATACCATATATGGGCTTGTGGCGCAATGGATAACGCGTCTGACTACGGATCAGAAGATTCCAGGTTCGAATCCTGGCAAGCTCGAATTTTTTCTCTTTTTAATACGAAAATTATTTGTTTTCCAACCAGAACGCAATTCATACTTCGATAAAGATACACATGAAGACATTTGCAAATAATCTGTAAAGTTTGTAAAAGAGCTGCTACCGGATCTAAATTCAATCATTTCCTGCTATTATCGCTCAATCTCCGTCCATAATCAGCTACGGGGTATCTATAACGTCCACGTTGTGCCATTGGATGCTCATAGCAATAGATAAGTGTGTTCACACGCCAATAGAAACATAATCGATTTCGGTTACTACTGCTTCGTACGACTGGCGGAATAAGTCGGAGGGTGGTCGCTGCAAGGGAGTACGTTGTCCTCAGAGGATCTTCACAATCCTTCAATTTACATGTGTGTGAGCCGCGAGTTAGGTCCTTACACATAGGGATCAACCCCACAACCTGTAGAATCTGGATTGCGGAACTTCCCGTCTTTTAAAGACGCAGACGAATTACGTAAGAGTTGTTCAGGCTGTATCTGTGGCGTGAGCCTGGGGAGCGAGGTATCTGATTGCGAGCGGAATGTATCTCGTGTCACAAAATGCGATTGAGTAAAACTAACGCATAATGCGTCTTCTGCGCGGTAAAATATGGAAAAGACAGGGTTTTAACAATCTGCGGCGCGTCGTCTGCTATGTAAGCCCGCTCCTTCATACTTTGTGGCTACGATTATGGTTGCTGGGAGAAACCACATGACTGGCAAGGCCATAATATAAGGACCTGTTAGTATTCTCCAAATGTCTCCTTTCACTCTGTTTCATTTAGCGAATAACCTGAATGTGAGTGTTGTTTTTCCGTAATAGCTGTGCTTTTCATAACAAAATCATCGAAATTATGCAGTGAAAAAAAAAATTATGTTTCCTCGGTATTTGAGGAAATGATGTCTGTATATCGAGTTAGATAAGTGACTCCCACTATTTCTGATGCCTCTGGTCGCTGGGTTGTATTATATCGGATTGCGCAATGTCTTCCAAACTGTTCACTCCAACGAACAGCCTATTCTATATCTATTTTTCATGCTGTTATTATAGCTATGAAAAGAGTTTCATTTCAATTTTAAAGCTTATTCATTTCATTGATTGAGAAAACCCATGTATGTATTTTCATTTTAGATATTCGTTCGGTTATGTCATATTGGTGTTCCTTATAAAGGCAGCAACTCGACAACAAAACCAGCTGAATAGATCATAATAAATATCAATATATGGAACACCTATGTGTGAGAATTAAGTAGAAATGGTTTGAAAACTTGGATGATGACTTTTCCTGTACAATATCCTCGCCGTGAAGTGCGTTTTTTATTTTTCGAAATGAATGCTATATTATGATGCCTGAGCTGCTTTTATTTCTATCTTTTCACTTTCATTTTCATTTCTCATCTGTTGCAGATGAGTAAATGTGATTGCTAGGCGTTTGATAATAATAAATGATATGTTGTTCATGATAATGAATACTAATGCTTACATTTTCACACGTGATTAGCTGTAGAGTCATTTTTTTGTCTCATTTGTAGCCATGCAAACTCATTACGAAAATTAGAAAAGATTATCCACACGCTTTAACATAAACAGTATACCATATATGGGCTTGTGGCGCAATGGATAACGCGTCTGACTACGGATCAGAAGATTCCAGGTTCGAATCCTGGCAAGCTCGAATTTTTTCTCTTTTTAATACGAAAATTATTTGTTTTCCAACCAGAACGCAATTCATACTTCGATAAAGATACACATGAAGACATTTGCAAATAATCTGTAAAGTTTGTAAAAGAGCTGCTACCGGATCTAAATTCAATCATTTCCTGCTATTATCGCTCAATCTCCGTCCATAATCAGCTACGGTATCTATAACGTCCACGTTGTGCCATTGGATGCTCATAGCAATAGATAAGTGTGTTCACACGCCAATAGAAACATAATCGATTTCGGTTACTACTGCTTCGTACGACTGGCGGAATAAGTCGGAGGGTGGTCGCTGCAAGGGAGTACGTTGTCCTCAGAGGATCTTTACAATCCTTCAATTTACATGTGTGTGAGCCGCGAGTTAGGTCCTTACACATAGGGATCAACCCCACAACCTGTAGAATCTGGATTGCGGAACTTCCCGTCTTTTAAAGACGCAGACGAATTACGTAAGAGTTGTTCAGGCTGTATCTGTGGCGTGAGCCTGGGGAGCGAGGTATCTGATTGCGAGCGGAATGTATCTCGTGTCACAAAATGCGATTGAGTAAAACTAACGCATAATGCGTCTTCTGCGCGGTAAAATATGGAAAAGACAGGGTTTTAACAATCTGCGGCGCGTCGTCTGCTATGTAAGCCCGCTCCTTCATACTTTGTGGCTACGATTATGGTTGGCTGGGAGAAACCACATGACTGGCAAGGCCATAATATAAGGACCTGTTAGTATTCTCCAAATGTCTCCTTTCACTCTGTTTCATTTAGCGAATAACTTGAATGTGAGTGTTGTTTTCCGTAATAGCTGTGCTTTTCATAACAAAATCATCGAAATTATGCAGTGAAAAAAAAATTATGTTTCCTCGGTATTTGAGGAAATGATGTCTGTATATCGAGTCAGATAAGTGACTCCCACTATTTCTGATGCCTCTGGTCACTGGGTTGTATTATATCGGATTGCGCAATGTCTTCCAAACTGTTCACTCAAACGAACAGCCTATCCTATATCTGTTTTTCATCGCTGTTATTATAGCTATGAAAAGAGTTTCATTTCAATTTTAAAGCTTATTCATTTCATTGATTGAAAAAAACTCATGTATGTATTTTCATTTTAGAGATTCGTTCGGTTATGTCATATTGGTGTTCCTTATAAAGCCAGCAACTCGACAACAAAACCAGCTGAATAGATCATAACAAATATCAATATATGGAACATCTATGTGTGAGAATTAAGTAGAAATGGTTTGAAAACTTGGATGATGACTTTTCCTGTACAATATCCTCGCCGTGAAGTGCGTTTTTTATTTTTCGAAATGAATGCAATATTATGATGCCTGAGCTGCTTTTATTTCTATCTTTTCACTTTCATTTTCATTTCTCAGCTGTTGCAGATGAGTAAATGTGATTGCTAGGCGTTTGATAATAATAAATGATATGTTGTTCATGATAATGAATACTAATGCTTATATTTTCACACGTGATTAGCTGTAGAGTCATTTTTTTGTCTCATTTGTAGCCATGCAAACTCATTACGAAAATTAGAAAAGATTATCCACACGCTTTAACATAAACAGTATACCATATATGGGCTTGTGGCGCAATGGATAACGCGTCTGACTACGGATCAGAAGATTCCAGGTTCGAATCCTGGCAAGCTCGAATTTTTTGATTTTGGTGAAATATTCTATGATGAGGAAAAACACATGATAATTTTGTACTGACATATCTTGACCTGTTTGAGACTTATAGAATATTGCCAAGTCTGGCAATCAGAGCTCCACCGACTTCCCACCAGCTTTAGTGGTCGTTAGGTACTGGCAACACTGTACAGCCATAGAAGCGGCTCGGCAGGTGTTAGAATTTCGCGCCTCAGCTAGATTCCAGGGAGATGGGATAATACCGTGACTTCCCGATCAGTCATACGCAACCAGATTAGCGGCTGGCAAGCAAATAACTCTTGATAAAATCTTCGTTATAACACTAGCAAGGTGTTCGTGTTATTAAGACCCTCCGTAGTGTTGCCATGTTAGAGCAGTTGTGCTCTGTGAGGGACCTTCTCAATCTGGTTGCTGCTAGTCAGCGTGGCGAATGCAAAGTAATAGCGATCAGTCAGGTTTGTATGTTTGTTTGTTTATTGCGATAGGGTCGCAGTTATCACACGACTGACTGTGTGTTTGAGGCAATATGGGAAAAAGACCAAAGGTTTTTATCAAGCTCTGATTGGCTGAGAGTAGGGTATCATGCGATAAGAGGTAGTTTCACACAAACGCATTTTGTTACACAGGACACATTCCGCTTGCTTAGTAAAGTAAACAACACTCACATTCAGGTTATTCGCTAAATGAAACAGAGTGAAAGGAGACATTTGGAGAATACTAACAGGTCCTTATATTATCGCTTTGCCAGGCATGTGGTTTCTCCGAGCCAACCATAGTCGTAGCCACAAGGTATGAAGGAGCGGGCTTACATAGCGGACGCCTCGCGCCGCAGATTATTAAAACCCTGTCTTTTCCATATTTTACCGCGCATCAGACGCAATATGAGGTAGTTTTACTCAATCGAATTTTGTGACACGGGACACATTCCGCTCGCAATCAGATACCTCGCTCCCCAGGCTCACGCCACAGATACAGCCTGAACAACTCTTACGTAATTCGTCTGCGTCTGTAAAAGACGGGAAGTTCCGCAATCCAGATTCTACAGGTTGTGGGGTTGATCCGTATGTGTAATGACCTGACTTGTGGCTCACACGCATGTAAATTGACGGATTGTAAAGATCCTCTGATGACGACGTACTCCCTGGCAGCGACCACCCTCCGACTTATTCCGCCAGTCGTACGAAGCAATAGTAACCGAAATCGATTATGTTTCTAATGGCGTGTGAACACACTTATCTATTGCTATGAGCATCCAAGGCGTGTTCAGTGTATTCGCTACATTTGTTTGGTACCCAGGATGACTGCAACTTAAATATAGATGCACTTTCGTTTTCTGTGTATAGTGGCGTCGCGAATGGAAAATGAAAATAGCAGTTATCTAAATTATCATTAACTATTAATAATATTTGATTTAGGTCATCTGAATATGGAATCAGAAGAAAAATTAGCAATGAAATGTCAACCTAGATTATTTAAATTTCAACATATACGGTGCCATCATACGGATGTTAAGAAATCAATTCCCAACCATTTTATGTCCTATCATATGGGCTTGTGGCGCAATGGATAACGCGTCTGACTACGGATCAGAAGATTCCAGGTTCGAATCCTGGCAAGCTCGAATTTTTTGATCCTGGTGAAATATTCTATGAAGAGGAAAAAACACATGATAATTTTGAACTGACATATCTTGACCTGTTTGAGACTTATAGATACGGGACAAATTCCGCTCGCATTCAGATACCTCGCTCCCCAGGCTCACGCCACAGATACAGCCTGAACAACTCTTACGTAATTCGTCTGCGTCTTTAAAAGACGGGAAGTTCCGCAATCCAGATTCTACAGGTTGTGGGGTTGATCCGTATGTGTAATCACCTGACTCGCGGCTCACACACATGTAAATTGACGGATTGTAAAGATCCTCTGAGGACGACGTACTCCCTGGCAGCTACCACCCTCCGACTTATTCTGCCAGTCGTACGAAGCAATAGTAACCGAAATCGATTATGATTCTATTGACGTGTGAACACACTTATCTATTGCTATGAGCATCCAAGGCGTGTTCAGTGTATTCGCTACATTTGTTTGGTACCCAGGTTGAAGCAGTTAAGGCAATTAAATACCAAGGCGGAAATGTACAATGTTAATTCGCAAAGCGATTTAAAATGTTTGTGGCCCAAGTTTATTATTACCGGGACACCATTATTCCATACCATTATGATACAAATAAACACACACACACCCTCATTGTAATTAGGACCCTATTTGAGATTAGTATTACAGGCAAACACATATGCACAGCTATTGCCACACACATAAACTCTCACTCACCCACATTGCAATTGAAGCATTATAGAAACAAAGAAAAGCAAAGTAAAGTATCATTCACCAAACATACGGGAAACTTACCACTCCTTACAGAAATGTGACTGCAGAAGTTGCCTAAATGACATTGAATAAAACCATTCATATACAAGATACAGGATATGTCAACCTTTTTAATTATTATAAGTCAAGTAACCATAGACATATGTTGTGTAAAATGTATAACAGCATGAAACCATATGAACTATTTGCATCAAATCATAAACTCTTAACTAGAACTTACAGGTGAGCTTGGTTCGACCCCGACTGTGGAACCAGACGAGGCGCTGGTGGATTCAGGAATCACCTGCAACCGAGGTTGTCAAAATGTCATTGAGGAAAACAGTAATATAAAGGTGAAGGTTGAAATTCCTTCACAATGTCTGCTGTTGATGTCGACGAAGAACTTACAGGCAAGCTTGGTTCAACCCGCACTGTTGATGTCGACGAAGAACTTACAGGCAAGATTGGTTCAACCCGCACTGTTGATGTCGATGAAGAACTTACAGGCAAGCTTGCTTCAACCCGCACTGTTGATGTCGATGAAGAACTTACAGGCAAGCTTGGTTCAACCCGCACTGTTGATGTCAACGAAGAACTTACAGGCAAGCTTGGTTCAACCCGCACTGTTGATGTCGATGAAGAACTTACAGGCAAGCTTGGTTCAACCCGCACAGTTGATGTCAACGAAGAACTTACAGGCAAAGCTTGCTTCAACCCGCACTGTTGATGTCGATGAAGAACTTACAGGCAAGCTTGGTTCAACCCGCACTGTTGATGTCAACGAAGAACTTACAGGCAAGCTTGGTTCAACCCGCACTGTTGATGTCGATGAAGAACTTACAGGCAAGCTTGGTTCAACCCGCACTGTTGATGTCGATGAAGAACTTACAGGCAAGCTTGGTTCAACCCGCACTGTTGATGTCGATGAAGAACTTACAGGCAAGCTTGGTTCAACCCGCACTGTTGATGTCGATGAAGAACTTACAGGCAAGCTTGGTTCAACCCGCACTGTTGATGTCGATGAAGAACTGGAAGGTGCAGGTTTTGCCTGTTACCAAAGACCACATATTATCATTTAAAAAACTGCAAGTCTATTTAAGCATACTGGTACAGAAGATTATCATATATAAATTACAAGGTATATAAGTCACAATACCTCATGGTATCCACAATTGCAGCAGATAGACTGACCAAAAGGATCTTGCGATGCACACCAACCATGGAGAGGACAGTGCTCTATACGGGCCAGTTCCCTTGCCCAGTGTGAATTTCTGCCAGGCCTCTGCCCACGGCCAAATGAGAAAGTGCCATTGCCCGCCACTCACTGTGGGACAGACCCCTCTTTGGCATACCTAGTAGACATAGTTTATTTTACAACAACTCATAATAAAAGACCATTTGCACTAATAAATATAATATATAGAATTATTTTGCAGGTTAACCCAAGCAGAAATGTTCACTTGATAATATAGAGGTCTCAGTGTACAGCAGGAGTTTTAGTATGAAGACTGAAGACAGTGAAGTGCAATCTGGAAAAAATGAAGTTATATAATTCACCCCGTTCACCCAATCCTCAACAGTGTATTAACAGTAGGAGAAGGGGCTGGTTTGTATGTAAACGATTGAATAAATAACCTGTTCATTCGCTAAATGGTGCACTGTTCACAACAACAACATGCATCAGCAGTTGAAAGGTGAAGTTTGTCTAACTGTGGACGGTCCGAATGTTCGGATTAACTCCCTGCATCAATCAAGGCCGTCAACAAGACTCAACAAGACATGATTAAACGATAACGGAGTCATGTTTATACTGGTAATAGTTATAGTATAGGTTGCAAAAACTAAATTTATCTATTACAAGACTTGTGAACGTTATTTCTCTGAGAAAGTAACTATATCCAAACCAAATCGAGAATCCTAGCTCGTATTTGGAACTGAAACCAATGCAAACTGAAACCAATGCAAATTGCGCGGGAAAATGTTTCGTAAAAAGTTTCAAATATCTAAAAATTACTCAATATGCTTAGTTGAAATATAATTAAACCACAACCTACTTATTAATATTATTTACGTTCGAAATTTGCTGTGTTTGGTCCAAAAATATATATTATTTTTTTTACGAAAACACGCATTTGTATGATCTCTTTGCTTGGTTCCAAAAGTTCCAAAAGTTCCAAAAGTTCCAATTTTGAAGCAAGTACATCTGGCGCGGGTAACCATGCAAAGCTCATTACGGGGAAGCGCCACAAGCCCATACGATGAACCACAAAATCGTTGGGAATCGATCTCTTAACATCCGTATGATGGCACCGTATATGTTGAAATTTAAATAATCTAGGTTGACATTTCATTGCTAATTTTTCTTCTGATTCCATTTTCAGATGACCTAATATATATTATTAATATTTAATGATAATCTAAATAACTTCTATTTTCATTTTCCATTTCAGTCGCGACCCTACTAAACACGGAAGCGAAAGTGCATCTATATTTAAGTTGTAGTCAACCTGGGTACCAAACAAATGTAGCGAATACACTGAACACGCCTTGGATGCTCATAGCAATAGGTAAGTGTGTTCACACGCCAATAGAAACATAATCGATTTCGGTTACTATTGCTTCGTACAACTGGCAGAATAAGTCGGAGGGTGGTAGCTGCCAGGGAGTACGTCGTCATCAGAGGATCTTTACAATCCGTCAATTAACATGTGTGTGAGCCGCGAGTCAGGTGATTACACATAGGGATCAACCCCACAACCTGTAGCATCTGGATTGCGGAACTTCCCGTCTTTTAAAGACGCAGACGAATTACGTAAGAGTTGTTCAGGCTGTATCTGTGGCGTGAGCCTGGGGAGCGAGGTATCTGATTGCGAGCGGAATGTATCTCGTGTCACAAAATGCGATTGAGTAAAACTAACGCATAATGCGTCTTCTGCGCGGTAAAATATTGAAAAGACAGGGTTTTAACAATCTGCGGCACGCGTCGTCTGCTATGTAAGCCCGCTCCTTCAGTCTGACTCTTTTTTTCTCTGTTTCATTTTGCGAATAACCTAAATGGGAGTGTTGTTTACCGTAAATTATGCAGTGAAAAAAAAATTATGTTTCCTCGGTATTTGAGGAAATGATGTCTGTATATCGAGTTAGATAAGTGACTCCCACTATTTCTGATGCCTCTGGTCGCTGGGTTGTATTATATCGGATTGCGCAATGTCTTCCAAACTGTTCACTCCAACGAACAGCCTATTCTATATCTATTTTTCATCGCTGTTATTATAGCTATGAAAAGAGTTTCATTTCAATTTTAAAGCTTATTCATTTCATTGATTGAGAAAAAACTCATGTATGTATTTTCATTTTAGAGATATTCGTTCGGTTATGTCATATTGGTGTTCCTTATAAAGGCAGCAACTCGACAACAAAACCAGCTGAATAGATCATAATAAATATCAATATATGGAACACCTATGTGTGAGAATTAAGTAGAAATGGTTTGAAAACTTGGATGATGACTTTTCCTGTACAATATCCTCGCCGTGAAGTGCGTTTTTATTTTTCGAAATGAATGCTATATTATGATGCCTGAGCTGCTTTTATTTCTATCTTTTCACTTTCATTTTCATTTCTCATCTGTTGCAGATGAGTAAATGTGATTGCTAGGCGTTTGATAATAATAAATGATATGTTGTTCATGATAATGAATACTAATGCTTACATTTTCACACGTGATTAGCTGTAGAGTCATTTTTTTTGTCTCATTTGTAGCCATGCAAACTCATTACGAAAATTAGAAAAGATTATCCACACGCTTTAACATAAACAGTATACCATATATGGGCTTGTGGCGCAATGGATAACGCGTCTGACTACGGATCAGAAGATTCCAGGTTCGAATCCTGGCAAGCTCGAATTTTTTCTCTTTTTAATACGAAAATTATTTGTTTTCCACCAGAACGCAATTCATACTTCGATAAAGATACACATGAAGACATTTGCAAATAATCTGTAAAGTTTGTAAAAGAGCTGCTACCGGATCTAAATTCAATCATTTCCTGCTATTATCGCTCAATCTCCGTCCATAATCAGCTACGGTATCTATAACGTCCACGTTGTGCCATTGGATGCTCATAGCAATAGATAAGTGTGTTCACACGCCAATAGAAACATAATCGATTTCGGTTACTACTGCTTCGTACGACTGGCGGAATAAGTCGGAGGGTGGTCGCTGCAAGGGAGTACGTTGTCCTCAGAGGATCTTCACAATCCTTCAATTTACATGTGTGTGAGCCGCGAGTTAGGTCCTTACACATAGGGATCAACCCCACAACCTGTAGAATCTGGATTGCGGAACTTCCCGTCTTTTAAAGACGCAGACGAATTACGTAAGAGTTGTTCAGGCTGTATCTGTGGCGTGAGCCTGGGGAGCGAGGTATCTGATTGCGAGCGGAATGTATCTCGTGTCACAAAATGCGATTGAGTAAAACTAACGCATAATGCGTCTTCTGCGCGGTAAAATATGGAAAAGACAGGGTTTTAACAATCTGCGGCGCGTCGTCTGCTATGTAAGCCCGCTCCTTCATACCTTGTGGCTACGATTATGGTTGGCTGGGAGAAACCACATGCCTGGCAAGGCCATAATATAAGGACCTGTTAGTATTCTCCAAATGTCTCCTTTCACTCTGTTTCATTTAGCGAATAACCTGAATGTGAGTGTTGTTTTCCGTAATAGCTGTGCTTTTCATAACAAAATCATCGAAATTATGCAGTGAAAAAAAAATTATGTTTCCTCGGTATTTGAGGAAATGATGTCTGTATATCGAGTTAGATAAGTGACTCCCACTATTTCTGATGCCTCTGGTCACTGGGTTGTATTATATCGGATTGCGCAATGTCTTCCAAACTGTTCACTCCAACGAACAGCCTATCCTATATCTGTTTTTCATCGCTGTTATTATAGCTATGAAAAGTTTCATTTCAATTTTAAAGCTTATTCATTTGATTGATTGAAAAAAACTCATGTATGTATTTTCATTTTAGAGATTCGTTCGGTTATGTCATATTGGTGTTCCTTATAAAGGCAGCAACTCGACAACAAAACCAGCTGAATAGATCATAACAAATATCAATATATGGAACATCTATGTGTGAGAATTAAGTAGAAATGGTTTGAAAACTTGGATGATGACTTTTCCTGTACAATATCCTCGCCGTGAAGTGCGTTTTTTATTTTTCGAAATGAATGCAATATTATGATGCCTGAGCTGCTTTTATTTCTATCTTTTCACTTTCATTTTCATTTCTCAGCTGTTGCAGATGAGTAAATGTGATTGCTAGGCGTTTGATAATAATAAATGATATGTTGTTCATGATAATGAATACTAATGCTTATATTCACACGTGATTAGCTGTAGAGTCATTTTTTTGTCTCATTTGTAACCATGCAAACTCATTACGAAAATTAGAAAAGATTATCCACACGCTTTAACATAAACAGTATACCATATATGGGCTTGTGGCGCAATGGATAACGCGTCTGACTACGGATCAGAAGATTCCAGGTTCGAATCCTGGCAAGCTCGAATTTTTTCTCTTTTTAATACGAAAATTATTTGTTTTCCAACCAGAACGCAATTCATCCTTCGATAAAGATACACATGAAGACATTTGCATATAATCTGTAAACTTTGTAAAAGAGCTGCTACCAGATCTAAATTCAATCATTTCCTGCTATTATCGCTCAATCTCCGCCCATAATCAGCTACGGTATCTATAACGTCCACGTTGTGCCATATTTAGTCCGATTATAACGCCCCGTCAAAAATATAACCATGTATTGTGTGGTTGAGTAAGTTATATGTTTCTTCAGGTCTTGGAACCAAAGAAAGGTGCAGTTACCATGGATTATCTCATTTGTTGGTTGAATAAAACCTTGTGACGAGGTGTAAAGAAATGGTGTCATGGACACACGCACACACACACACTTATTTATGTACATATCTTTTGGCGTGTTGCGTGCATAGATAGATATATATATATATATATATATATATATATATATATATATATATATATATATATATATATATATACATATATATATATATATATATATATATATATGTGTGTGTGTCTGTGTGTTTGTGTGTGTGTGTTTGTGTGTATGTGTGTGTATGTGTGTATGTGTGTGTATGTGCGTATGTGTGTGTGTATGTTTGTATATGTATGTGTGTGAGTATGTGTGTATATATATATATATATATATATATATATATATATATGTGTGTGTGTGTGTGTGTGTGTGTGTGTGTGTGTGTGTGTGTGTGTGTGTGTGTGTGTGTGTGTGTGTGTGTGTGTGTGTGTGCGCGCGCGCGCTTTGAGTGAAAACACATGAAGCAGTATTAGAATTCCGAGCACGCCGATCGATTGAGCCATTACAGCCCACATTAGTCACTCCAAACCTTGCGTAAAATTTGCATGAGTAATGCCCACTGTCGACCCAAATGTTCAACTCACTTGAGCAGTGGGGGATAGTTTTGTTCATTTTGCAATGACGCACCTGTATTTACACATACCTGCCCCATTCGCCTTATCATGTGACCTTAAGTTAGACTAATTGGAGCTGTTTTACGACCACTGAGAGTTGCAGCTTGTGTTTCGCTTGTCTTCTTTGATAATCTGCGGACGTGAGCACCATTAGTGGCAGTGACTGTTAAGTAAGCTTGTTATGAGAGCAAGCAGTGATGTAGCATTCAAGAACAATCTTGGGCACCATTAACAATGAACCACAATTACTCGCCCAGATAATGAAGACAATGCCGGTTCGTCGCGATTAATGATTCTTTTATGCGAGCGAGATCTGCGCGCCTGTTAATATGGAACGGTGACCCCTATCATTTTTCGAAGGCTTATTCGACTCACATTACAAAAATCACGACGCAGCCTTTTTGATTCTGTTCTGCACGTTGTTAATCTGGAATTTATTCGTAAAAATTCGCATTCATGCATACCATGACAGCGTTTACGCTATGATTTATTCAAGGTCATAGACCGTCCCCACGCGACCTTGTGTTTTGTTAAGTGAGACATTAATTTGAATGTCAAATGAGCAGTGTTCATAGGTAGTGGCTTTCATATGAAGGGTACGGTTAATCAGATCGACAGGCTGGCTGTCCCTCACGCGAGAGCTTATGCATTTATGCATTGATATCCGTGTACACCTTGTGTATGCGTTGCATGTAAACGTGTCCACTTCACAGTTGTTTTCGTTTGTCATCTCCGTTTGTCACGTGACCCTGACCATGCTTGCTTGATATAAGCTTGTTTGACAGCAGGCAAACAAAAACTGAAGGGCCAGCAAGATAGTTACTGAAGGTGGGGTGGGGGTGGGGGGAGAGGCAGTTTCTGCAGAGGGGGTTGGGATGGGGGCAGCGAGGTAGTAACTGAGATAGGGAACGAGTGAGGCGGGGGTAGTGAGGCAGTAATACAACGCTAAGTGTCCAATGAGGCTGTTACTTAGTACAGTGGTCTAGTGAACCAGTCACTGCATGATTGCAATATGTATCTCCCGGCAATAACGGAGATCATTACAAACACACACACACACACACACACACACACACACACACACACACACACACACACACACACACACACACACACACACACACACACACACACACACACACACACACACACACACACACACACACACACACACACACACACACACACACACACACACATACACATTATTTAAACCTACTACCTCCACCCCTACCCCAAAGCGACCCATACCGCTATCCATACCGGGGCGCGCACACACACACGCACGAACGCACGCATGTGTGCGTGATTGGTCTCTCAGTGTATCTATCTTTCTCTACCAACTTCAGTTGCATTTTCCTCAACATCTACACCAGTATATGCCAATTGGACTTGCACCTTCGCCCTCATCACCACCGCCCCGCGCTAACCCCTACCCCTCACGCCCTCTTTGATCGGAACAGGCAGTAGTCACATTTGCTCGTTGCTAATGTGATTAACTTCCCTGGGCTAATTTCATAAATATCTTATTCGGTGAGGAAGGAGGTAGATTTCCGCGCTGGGAAGTCGAGCAGAAAGTCGGCTTTTCCTCGCTCTCTTCTTAGCAAATTGCCCGCGAATGTCTCAGAAGGTCTGACACCACGAGCTAACCCCATGGAAAGGCCAGTCGGTATAGGGGCTCGGGTAACGGGGTAACGGGGTGCCAGCAGGTGAAGGTTGGGGGCATTGTTTCGCCTTCTCGGAGGAGACATGGGATTAACCTGATCCAATGTAGGTTCTGCGTGATCGTTTTTGCGGAGCGTGTTTCTTTTACCTGTGCAGAGTGATTAAAGCGAACGACTGACAGGTAACGTGTGCTGAGAGAGACCGACTCCACGAATAGTCTACGAGTAGCGACCACGGCTTCATCGGTAAAACATCGATCATTGTTGATTGAATGTATTTCTATGAATAGATAAAGCCGTGCATACACAGACCGTCTTGCTGTTTTACCTGCCACTCCCTAATGCCTTGCCGTTCAGTACCGACATGAAATGAAATAGGGACAAATTCTACGTATTATTGCCATCAAACGAATCCTCCCAGTACTATATGCAAGGGGGAAGGAATAGAAGCCACGCCCTGTGATTGGGAGCTCTCGTTTCCTGGTAAGCCCGGTGTTAGCATCGACGTTAGGAGATCACCGATGTCTTTAGTTGTTTGGTTTCTTTTTGAAGCGGTTTTCATAGACGCCGGGAACACTGTGGTGTAAATATGTCACGTGATGTAAGCGTCATAAGACAGGTGTATTTATGGTCATATTTGCTTTCTACCGAAATGCTATCATCGGCATTCTGTATACGCCTGTCCAATTCTTAACATCGCCTTCCTTCCATTGCCCACCAACTCCTTTCGATATTTGACCCCCACCCAACCCGGTCCATTTCATACACAAATGCATATGGGCGTCCGTCCCCGACCGAATACGAGTTGGCAGTTACTGCAATTATGCACCGGAAGTGTCTTCTTGTCCGCGAAGCAAAGATGCAGGAATGGTTGTAGGTCAGGAGACATTGTGACTTTCGCTGTTTCCATGCGCTCAGCTTCTGTATCCGATGATGGAGTTGCGAATAGCGTGCTGTCTGTCCCTGGCTGGTTCAGCAATACACGACAAGCCACTGATCAGGGAAACCTGCGCTGACGTCGTGTTAAAGAATGAATTCCTGATGTTTTTTATTATTTTCGCCTTTATAATGGTTGTAGTCAGTCGGGACCATTGTTAGCTACTGGCTTTGTGACATGCGTTCTGTGACGACCGTCTCCGGTGTCCTTTCAACACAGGTAAATGCTTTGATGTCTCCTCTTGTTGGGTGGAACGGGATGCAGTCACGTGACGCTAGTTGAGCAAACCTCTTTGTGTAGCGAACCCATTTGGGCACGGTGGTGTTTCGCGAGGGCGCGGAGAGTTCCAATCGTATGAGCTGACTTGATCAATATACTCTATTGTGGTTCGTGTAATACCAGCCCCTTACCTGAGAGTAAAACGTTGTTTTTTGCTGCCAGGTGATTTAATTGTTCCTTTGAAGAATCCTATGTGACGGGCAAATGGAGGAATTCTGGGAATTATTCTTGTGCTGAAGTAATGCAGGCCTACACGCACGGGGAAGCGATGACGTATGAGTGACTCTATCGATCGCATTACAAACTGGCATCACACCAATTACAGTCATGTTGGTTACTTATACATAACGAATACTGTGATTCAAATGGCATATGAAACTCGAATGTTATTGTTGTATGACTCCAGAATGTCCCAGCTGGTTCTGTGCCCAGTTTGTACCACTGATAATGTTACTTTCTCTGTGTATATCTTATTTCATCTCGAAACATTGGTATGTTTTAATTGCAGTCATAATGTGTTTGCAGATCGAATATTATTTATCAAGGCGGGCCCACAGATCGATTGACTTTTCTCCTTTCTTTGCTACACGGGGCTTACTTCGTAAGTTTGCTTCCAATTTTGATAGCGTGATTTAAGCTTCAAAGACAATTCCGAACTTTTGAGTTATCACAATCCAGCTTTTCATAACCGATGTGAGTTGAATCGAACTGCGTTCGCCTTCTAGGTCTTTTAACGCATATACCCTGTCTTGAGCATCACTGAAGAACCTAGTGTGTCGATAGATAGAAAACGCCGTTTCATTTCCGTAGACGCTGTCATATCTCGCGAGTTCTCGAAACGTGTTTGCGCATGGCAAGGAAAAGACCTCGCGCTTAATGCTCAAGGGCGCAAGCCCCAAACTCGATGTTCTGGGGCAAAGAGCAAGCAAGTTGGGTAAGGGAATAAGAAGAAAGATTGCATTGCTCCGAACGCCAGACCTTTCCCAGTCCATTCGGAGCCTCGGGCCCTCCACCGTGACAGATTCAATGGTGTTAACAGTCAACGCATCATTGGAGTGCCAGGGACGCGCGTGTCGCTCGATGCAACGCGTATTAAGCGAGATTGGCGATTTTTGACATCCAGGCTGAGCGGGGCAGCGAGGGTCAAGATGGTTTGCCTGTAATTAACTGTAGTCCAGGGGACATTGGTAAGAGGCCAGGCGGGAAGCTTGGGGGCAGATCGTTTTACATGAAGGCCAAAGTAGTGAAGGGAAACATGTATTCAGGAAAAATGTTGGGTATGTGAATGAAAAAAACAAATCTATAACCCATCTACGGCAGATCCACGAGGTGTTACTAAGAAGGCGTGTATGTGTGTGTTGAGACTAGGGGAGGGAGGTTGATTCAAATGTCTATGAAGGTAAGATAAGAAAGGCTTAATGGCACACCGACACGTGCAGGTATGATGCCTTTTAAAGAGTTGATTTATCCACGAATAAAACAATTGGCGTTTAGCGACCCCATACACCCACTTACATAGATTCGGCGGAGTTTAAAACTAATCCACTCTACGTACGCTGATAAATTAGCCTCATTTCAACTTGTTATTGTATCGACATTGCACAAGCATTGTATCAGCCGTTTTCATCATGCCTGTATAATTATATAATAAAACAAAAAATGCTATTCACGTGACTTGATTCGAATCAAGATTTATTTCCCGCTAACAACAGGGACACCTTGCTGGACTGATCTCAGAGAGCGTCACGCTACCGGAAGCGCTTGAGTGCGCATGACTTGGGGGGAAGCAGATGGGTGTAATCAATGCAATTGTGGCTTTCAAGAGAGTCATAATTGGATCGCCGATTGAATTCCCGCGTACTATGTTATTAACATCCTCTATTTCAGGTGGGTTTTTTTGGTTTCAAAAGTTGTATTTCTTTGTAAGATCGGGAAAAACAGTCCATAAGAAATTCAGGGGCAATGTGAAATGTCAGTTTGAAAAGATGAAACAGCCGACTATCACCTTTAACACGAAAGCTGCATGGTTAAGTAGTTACAAGTACAAGTGTTGCTTTTCGTTTGATCAAAACAAGACAATAAAGGAGCAGTAAAATAAAAAAATCATCAAAATTCATGCAACTTGAGGAAATGATATCCGGTAAGTCGTGTCCAATCGGTGACTGCAGCAATATTTATGTGATCGCAAAGTCCCTTGGATTATTATTGACTGGACGTCAAAGATTGGCCAAATATGGCACGTGGTAGACACTGTAAGATATCCGAAGCTGAAGACGGACATAGTTTGAGCGATAATACCAGAAAATGATGTCCATGTGCAAATTGGGTTATTCGTTCCTTACTCCATTCGGTTGCATATTCTTTTGTTAACAAAAGTTCCAAGCTTGTGTTCAATGTATCAATAAATAATTCATGATTTTTAGTGTTCAATACCTAGAAAGGCTTATTTTAGCAATTAGACCAAAAAAGAAACATATTTAGAATAACAAGAAAACGCTAAAAATGCACGTTTAAGTTCGGCGAAGCATCCACAATTTTGACATGTTCACCTTTCTTCTCGTCAGCTAGATCTAATTGGAGCTTTTTCACTCCGGAAGTGTATCATTCCCCTGACATAGCGACTAGTCTCATCCCCAATATTAGAACTTCGGACAGCTTACTCACATGGTCTCATCGCCCTATGAAAATCTCCGTGTTACCTATCTTCAACCATCCTCCCGGGGCTCGGTTATGACAACGGCAGCCATGTTTGTAAGGCCATTTCTAAATCCAGTTCCTAATGCGGTAGTGGTCAGAGATTTAAACTTAAATCTCCGGAGCTCAATTCATATCAGTCGTCATTAGCACATCTGACAGGGCAATTTTCCCTCCTCCCACAGCGCAGTGCTAAATGCCATCCACGCATCCTCTCATGCAAGTGAAACACGCTCTCGCGTTTGGCAAAAACTCGCACGTAGTTTTACAATTATGGGGTAGACATTCGGTACTCATATATATAGAGAGTTAGGAATTGTCAACGCCCTATCCAAGTAACCTCGAAGATAAAAGCTGTTGAAATGAGACATTGTCTGGTGTCTGTTTAATGTGTTATATTTGGCTATTTGTCTTAACTCAAAACGTTGAGAGTTTTGTTTTACTATTTGACAATACCAACGTCGAAGCCGAAGGGATCTGCCATTATTCGACGTACTTGAAAGTCCCATCGTCCGTGTCTTATGTTACGAAATGTGTCACAAGTTGAGCGCCAAAAGAAAACACAGGACAACTACACAGAGCGTCAGGGGCCCTAAAAAGGTATTGAAGAGCTTTTAAGCATGGGACGTGGCAAGCATTCACAACAGATGAAATAAATACCTCGTAAGAGGGTGTTAAAAGTTGAGAGCTAGCGCCCCTCATGCCGCTGTCTGAGTGTCTCACGTAAGCAAACGACAATTGCGCTTCCGGTTGGAGAGCCTCGTTTTCATAGTACGCTAACTTCCTGCACTCAATGTGATCCCAAAGCGAGCACACTTAGCAGACAATTAGATCCTTGAGATGTCCCCAGCAAAAACCCTGCTGAAAACCTAACAAAGTGACTCAATACTCGATAAAAAATAAAGGCTTATTCTGCCAGCGAATCAGTGCGGGCTAAATATGATTCGTTGTCCATGTTTGATTCCCAGGTTGCTATTTGGGAATATGGAGGAGAGGTTAGTTGGGGCCGCTGGAGCGCCGGTGCGTTTGGTGTGAGGGGGTTATTGCCAACAATTACAGCCGCCTGCCATATGAACAAGGTTTGCCTGGCGTATGAATAGAGATGAAGTGTTTCGATGACAGTCACTTTGCGCAGCAATTAAACTGTGCCTGGTAGTGCAACGCTGTTGGATAGTCAGTCTGTCTGGACGCCGTTCAAAAGGACGCTTGGTTTGAAACAGGCATATGGCAAAGCAGTGGGTACAATCATGAAACGGTCGATTCGCTTTGCAGGGTTAAGTTTGTGCGTCGTGAAGGGGTTGGTGTGGATGTGGGGTTACAAAAATGGGCGAGATTCAATTGGAGCTCGATAAACGATACACATAATACAGACCGCTCAGCGGAAAGACCTCGACCCGTCCGGGCTTACAGCGATCCATCAATAACCCATGTCTCATCGTCCCTTGGCTGTCACAGCCAACCGCGCGCACCCACATCTCTTGTCGACTCGCTCATTGGTCAGATTAGGTCTAGACCCATCACATGTGATCTGTTGCAGTCACCACTTCCTGCACTGGAGTATAAAATTTGATCATTCAGAGGAGCGAATTATATTAACTACTTTTGGACTTAGTTAACACTGGAACTGTTTGGAACTCAGGCTTGGAATTTCTCAGTCGATCAGATTCTTAGGTGGATTTGACCTTTTGTTTGATATATTGGCTATGTTTACTAAGATTTATTAGGAAATGAAAAGTGAAAGAGGAACTTATCTGCATTGCAATCCGACAAACGCTATTGCTTGTATAAAACGACGGACAATTCTATGACGAAAGTTCGCCAGGGACCACACCCGCCGTCTTGCACGCCTAACTCTGGCTTATGCCACGAGGGTAACGAATGACGGAAGAGGTGAACCCAGCCGCACAACATTAAACACTTGACTGCAAGCATCAAAGCACGAAAAAATAGACCACAAACGCCAAAACAAGAGATAATCATCTACAAAACTCAAAGTATGAGAGAATTGACCACAAACGCCAAAATATGAGATACTTGACTTCGAACGCCAAAACAAGAATGAATCAATTACAAACGTCAAAACATGAAAGAATCAACCACGAACGGTAGAACCTGGAGGATACAACCACAAACGCCAAAACATGAGATAAAGTCAAAACAAGGGGGAACCAACTGCCAAAGTCAAAAAATGAGATAATTGACAACAAACGCCAAAACATGAGAAAATTGACCACAAACGCCAAAACCAGAATGAAAACAACCCCAAACGCCAGGAATCAACTACAAAATCAAAACAAACCAGACTAGAAGTCAAAAGTCAAAACAAACGCCACAACTAGAAGGAATCATCTACAAAAGTCAAAACAAACGCCACAACTAGAAGGAATCAACTACAAAAGTCAAAACAAACGCCACAACAACTAGAAGAATCATCTACAAAAGTCAAAACAAACGCCACAAATCAACTACAAAAGTCAAAACAAGAGAAAATTGATCACAAACGCCACAACTAGAAGGAATCAACTACAAAAGTCAAAACAAGAGAAAATTGATCACAAACGCCACAACTAGAAGGAATCAACTACAAAAGTCAAAACAAGAGAAAATTGATCACAAACGCCACAACTAGAAGGAATCAACTACAAAAGTCAAAACAAGAGAAAATTGATCACAAACGCCAAAACAGAAGGAATCAACTTTAAAAGTCAAAATATGAGATAATTGACCACAAACGCCAAAACAAGAGAGAATCATCTTCAAAAATCAAAACAAGAGGGAATCAACCACAATCGCCAAAACAATAAGATAAGTTACTACAAATGCCAAAATTGTAGTGATAAGGTAATGAAGCACAAGCGCCAAAGGACGAGCGTATCAACACCTAACGTCAGAACACTGGAGAATCAATCAGATACGTCTGATTACTAGAGAAAGCACCACAAGCATAATGAGAACAAACAAATGGCAGAAACATGAGACACAGAATAGACCCAGCAGCGTACTAAACCAACCAAAATATTGTAACCCGAACGTGCATGTCTTTCTCAGTCTCTCCAAGCTACAAGGGGCTAACTCAACTGGTATAAACTTTGAATACTGAATTGTAAATCAATTCAATCACAAATTACCAAACATTAAAGAATGAACAACAAACGATGAAAGATTGGAGAATCATTCATGAACACCAAAACATGAGAGAGTCAACAACAAACAACAAAACAAGAGGGAAACGACTGCAAAAGTAAAAACAAGAGATATTCAATCACAAACGCCAAAACAATAGAGAATCAATCACAAACGCCAAAACAATAGAGAATCAACCACAAACGCCAAAACAATAGAGAACCTCAACCACAAACGCCAAAACAATAGAGAATCAACCACAAACACCAAAACAAGAGGGAAACGACTACAAAAGTAAAAACAAGAGATATTCAATCACAAACGCCAAAACAATAGAGAATCAACCACAAACGCCAAAACAATAGAGAATCAACCACAAACGCCAAAACAATAGAGAAATCAACCACAAACGCCAAAACAATACAGAATTAACCACAAACGCCAAAACAATACAGAATCAACCACAAACGCCAAAACAATAGAGAATCAACCACAAAGGCCAAAACAATACAGAATCAATCACAAACGCCAAAACAATAGAGAATCAACCACAAACGCCTTTCATCTTGACCTCATTCCAATAGCGAAACATTGCACCAACGGACATATAACTGACCCAGCAGCCAACGACAGCCTACTAGACAAGTATTGGCCAAATTATTGTCTCTTACCACAGATATTCGCCCCTAGCAATCGCCTCAACATCGATAGCGTATCGCTTATTTTTTTATTCATAGGTAACTATTGGCACACGGCACCCACTCATTGCGCTTCAGATTATTTACAGCCTTTGAAAAACTATATTATTGTGCATCTCAGTAACCTCTCCATTGGCGCACCAAGTGAACGAACAGCCAACGGTTGGTTCACTTCCAATATGCTGCTATTACAGATCTGTTTGACAAGGCTAATATCGTCATTATTTGTGACTACTATGTTCTTACTGCTTGGGGGGCTTTGGTAGGATTTTATCAAAGGAATTCGGCTCGGTGCTTGACAAGTTGCCCGAATACGTTATGCACGGTTTCTGACTGATTCCTAGGAATTTGGATAATAGAAATTGTTCGTACCATAGATTGCACAGCCTCCCACTACCGATAAAACTAACTTACCCTGGAGTAACGCAGACGGTTTTTACGGCACCAACATCACGTGACAATCCGCAAATCAATTTACGGTAATGCGCTGACGCAGATCAAAATAAAAGTGAATCGAATAACGTTTTCACTGGAAGAAATATTCCACCTTTATAATGCGAAATTGATGGTAGAAGCAAGTGAAGAAAATTGCCCTACAATTTTACTGTGATTCTATAAAACCTTAATGACCCTCTAATTAACAAAAAGTGTGGTGTTGCTAGGGGGGCAAGAGTAATTGTGTGGGGAGAGGGGTGGGGGTATGGAGGCTTTTGTTGGTGGCGGTCTTATCACGTGCAATCAACTATGCATTGTAAGGTAGGGTCTATCAATCCACACAAGTTAATGCTGAGGGGTACGCACAGCATATACATCATTCGTCCATTAACCTGTCCTGCTTCATCAGTTCCCTTTGATCCCGGTCCCTGTGTAGGTACAGGTAAAGGTATAAGGACTGGGTGACTGTGGGAATTACAGGTAACTGATGTAATTATGCCATCCAGCATCCTCATCCTTCACTTAAGTTAGCTGCTCTGGGGAGACTGTGTGGGGGAGGGGTGGGGGTGTACGATTATCGAGGGCTGCAATAGGTTGCTCAGTGCAGAAGGGAGTAGCTTATGGGTGGGTTAAGTGTTTAAAGTCTTCAATGGATAATTGAACAACGATACAAAAGATATATCAACCAAGCATCAAGGTTCAACATGCTAATTCTTAATGTTTGACAATTAAAGGGACGATGGCCTTTCTATGAATGAATTAGTGACTAATTCCATGCTGGTCAGGTAAGAGATCTCTTTGAGTCTAGGGTCATGTAGGTTGTCAAATGCCTCCAGTGATATGTAACGTGGTACGCGGACGATGTTAACCATATGAGGTTCAAGTCAATTTAATAGTCAAGTTACTGCCATGGGCAAATACAAAGTGACCAATGTCAACAAACATTTCTAGTGGTGGAAGAATAAGAAATAGTACTAGCAGATGTAGAAGCATTGGAAGTAGAACTGCATGCGTCCATTGCAGCTATTATAACCAGTTATAGTGCTAGAAGTATAAGTAGAGGTAGCAGAAGTAGTTATAACTACTTCTGCTACCTCTACTTATACTATAGTATTAGCAGAGGTAGTAGAAGTAGTTATTGTGCTAGAAGTATAAGTAGAGGTAGTAGAAGTAGTTATAGTGCAAGAAGTATTAGTAGAGGTAGTAGAAGTAGTTATAGTGCAAGAAGTATTAGTAGAGGTAGTAGAAGTAGTTATAGTGCAAGAAGTATAAGTAGAGGTAGTAGAAGTAGTTATAGTGCAAGAAGTATTAGTAGAGGTAGTAGAAGTAGTTATAGTGCAAGAAGTATAAGTAGAGGAAGTAGAAGTAGTTATAGTGCAAGAAGTATTAGTAGAGGTAGTAGAAGTAGTTATAGTGCAAGAAGTATAGTAGAGGTAGTAGAAGTAGAAGTAGTTATAGTGCAAGAAGTAGTAGAGGTAGTAGTAGAGGTAGTAGAAGTAGTTATAGTGCAAGTATAAGTAGTAGAGGTAGTGCAAGAAGAAGTAGTTATAGTGCAAGAAGCAAGAAGTATAAGTAGAGGTAGAAGTAGTTAGTGCAAGAAGAAGTATTAGTAGAGGTAGTAGTAGAGTAAGTAGTTATAGTGCAAGAAGTATTATAGAGTAGAGGTAGTAGAAGTAGAAGTTATAGTGCAAGAAGCAAGAGAAGTATAGTGCAAGAAAGTAGAGGTAGTATAGTGCAAAGGTAGTAGAAGTAGTTATAGTATAGTAGAGGTAGTAGAAGTAGTTAGAGTGCAAGAAGTATTAGTAGAGGTAGTAGAAGTAGTTTAGTAGTGCAAGAAGTAGTGCAAGAAGTAGTAGTAGCAAGAAGTAGTATAGTAGTAGTAGGTAAGTAGTTATAAGTAGAAGTATAGTGCAAGTAGAAGTAGTTATAGTAGAGTATTAGTAGTAGAAGTAGTTATAGTGCAAGAAGTATTAGTAGAGGTAGTAGAAGTAGTTATAGTGCAAGAAGTATTAGTAGAGGTAGTAGAAGTAGTTATAGTGCAAGAAGTATAGTAGAGGTAGTAGAAGTAGTTATAGTGCAAGAAGTATAAGTAGAGGTAGTAGAAGTAGTTATAGTGCAAGAAGTATAAGTAGAGGAAGTAGAAGTAGTTATAGTGCTAGAAGTATTAGTAGAGGTAGTAGAAGTAGTTATAGTGCAAGAAGTATAAGTAGAGGTAGTAGAAGTAGTTATAGTAGAAGTTATAGTGCAAGAAGTATAAGTAGAGGTAGTAGAAGTAGTTATAGTGCAAGAAGTATTAGTAGAGGTAGTAGAAGTAGTTATAGTGCAAGAAAGTATAAGTAGTTTTATAGTGCAAGAGTATAGTAGAGGTAGTAGAAGTAGTTATAGTGCAAGAAGTATAGTAGAGGTAGTAGAAGTAGTGCAAGAAGTATAAGTAGAGTAGAAGTAGTTTATAGTGCTAGAAGTAGTAGTAGTAGAGTAGTGCTAGAAGTATTAGAAGGGCAGGGCAGAGTAAAAGCGGTCCGTTATCGTTGTCATAGGCTCATGGCACGTGTCGTCATGAATAGCAACACCGGTTAGGATGAAGTTAATGAAAACATCTACAGCAGTATAGCCACAATGGGAGAGCCATATCGATAGAGCCAAAGTGGGAGAGCCACAGTGGGAGAGCCATATCGGTAGAGCCAAAGTGGGAGAGCCACAATGGGAGAGCCAAAGTGGGATAGCCAAAGTGGGAGTGCCACAATGGTAGAGCCATATCGGTATAGCCACAGTGGGAGAGCCACAATGGGAGAGCCAAAGTGGGATAGCCAAAGTGGGAGTGCCACAATGGGAGAGCCAAAGTGGGAGAACAACAGTGGGAAAGCCACAGTGGGAGAGCCACAGTGGGAGAGCCACAGTGGGAGAGCCATATCGGTAGAGCCAAAGTGGGAGAGCCACAATGGGAGAGCCAAAGTGGGAGAGCAACAGTGGTAGCGCCATATCGGTAGAGCCATTGTGGTTCAGTCCTAGCGGGGCAGTCATAGCGGGGCGGACGTAATGGACAGTCATAGCGGGGCTGTGATGATTCAAGTGGCCGCAGCAGCAACAAAACTCGCCCTAGTGTGCGGGCGCAGAGGTCTCATAATTGTCGCAGTAGCCAGGTATTCCAACCACAGAAATGGGAGCTATGGTGGAAGAAGTATCAGACGTTGGGGTGCTCTGATCGTGGACTACATGCTACACAGGAAGCATTCTCAGCAGCTGTAAGGGCTTTCTAGTGACGTCACCACCACCACGCCCTGCCGTTTTGTTTCGCCAAACTTGTCTACTCCTCTGAAGATATGTTAAGGATACAAATGATTGACCCCTGTGACCTCGTAAGTGTTCGGCGTCTCCTGGACGTCGATGCGGACACTTCTCGTCGACAAACTGGCAACAATTTCTGTGAGGATCAAAGCTTAGAAATGAGTGTTGGTTAAATATAGGCGTTGAAATGATTCAAGCGACGTTTGTAGTGGACAAACACGGCGCATAAGGGTCTATTTGAATACGCGCTTTGACACATGAGTTAAAACCCTCGCCTACTTAACGGCAATCTAGTATGCCAAACTGTCAGTCGTTATTTAAATGAAAGGAGGAAAAAAATCCCCAAAACGATGCGATGGCGTGGACAATATCGCGACAATTTTCTAGTCCATTGAAACGCCTTTCCATGTCATCGCTAAGCCAGTGTCAGCTGCCCAACTGTTTGCAAGACTTTCGAGAAAGTATGGTACAAATCTTTGATCTCATCAAAGATGTCAGACTGGAAAAGTACCCAGAAACTGAAGGTTAAATATGAGAAAATGAACACACAAGAGAAAGGTGTCAAAAGGTCGTTTACACATCACACTTTTAAAGCCCATTTGAGGTAGACTTGGCCACGTTGCTTCGTGACCCTAAATATGATAGATTACACCTGCTCTGTCAATATGCCTAACTGTTAAATGATACATCACATTAACGCTTTGTTAGCAAATTGTATCTCTGAAATGACGAATCGCTTCTAAAAAGTCCCACAGGTGTAGCGTGTGTATGAAGCTAGATTAGTAATGGAGTGCCCATTGAGTGGTCCTTATTGCTCTTGTGTTAACAGCTGCTGCTGCTGCTGCTGATGCAAGAGAGGCATCCCCTCTAGTTAACGGGGTATCACCTCTCGCGGCACAAGCGATGATTGTGGGCGAAGACGATGATGAAATTGTCGTTAAGGGAACAATTTTTCATCGCATTAATATTCTAAATTATGAGTTATTGGAAACGTCAATAACACGCATGCGGTTTGACTTGCCCTGGGTTGGCCGTGTACTCGCTACGGAGCTAGCAGGAAACAGTAGCGACCTGAATATGTCCAGGTAAAGTAAAGTAGAGGTAGGTGCCCGTCATATTTGGTCATATCGATAAAGTTAATTTGAATGATGATGAACGGACCTACGGCTGGCAAGCTCAGAAACCAGCACAGCACACACCAAGGACTTGAACATGGGACTCCCTGTTTGTGAGTTCGTTATTTCGGAGCCAACATTATTCCTGAGTGGAAAGAGAAATGTTGTTGGTTAACTAAGCTTTAAACATGGAAGGCCATGTGGCGTCCATGACAGATGAGAGTGGGCGTGGTGACCCCCCCCCCCCCCCCACCACCACCTCCCCCCCCCCATAACGTGCCGCGGCAGCCTCACTCGGACGGGAGCACATTGCAAACAAACTGGGTCAGAATGCGACATGTTATTGCAACAATTTCTCTATTTTCTCACTTAATTAAGAAAGGTGAGTTAGTGAGGTGAGATGATGTAAGATGTCTTTGTGTGTTGTGAGGTGTTATAAACTGTGTCTGAGTGTTGTGATGTGTTATCAGATGTGTTTGTGTGTAGTGATGTGTTATCAGATGAATTTGTGTGTTGTGATGTGTTATCAAATGAGTTTGTGTGTAGTGATGTGTTATAAGATGTGTTTGTGAGTTGTGATGTGTTATAAGATGTGTTTGTGAGTTGTGATGTGTTATAAGATGTGTTTGTGTGTTGTGATGTGTTATCAGATGAGTTTGTGTGTTGTGATGTGTTATAAGTAGTCTTCAGTTAGTAGTTCTCACGGCGGTCAAGTCGAAGCCAAAAGCGCCGGGGGATTTTGCACATTTTTGTGCTGCCGTCTAGCGATTTAAACAGAAAACAAAAATTGCATTGAACGCTATGATGAGGATTATTCATAATGGACGACACTTGTTAACGAATGCGTTCAATATTATCTTCGATGGCGTTTTTTTCCCCAAAAACATTATCCGAAGTATTAACTAGTGTGAGAATTTGATTGTAATTAATTTAAAGTCACCGGGAACTTGTTCTTGAATCTAAGAAAGTCACTGCCCAGTATCAACAGGATGAAAAGAAAGGGACTACAACTAAATTTTATTTAACAAGCATATTGACCAGTTGACATACAGTGACAGTTTATCTGGTGTGAAATCTATCACACACCACAGAATGTGATAAAGAAATATATAACACATTTATTTTAAACTAGTGCATATTTTTCATTAGTGATACAATAAAAGAATTAACATTGAAAAACAGAAGAAGACTAAACAAAAGAGAATATTCATAAAAATCAATATACTAAATCGTCTTATTCACCGGAATAAAGGTCTAGGAATGGTCCATTGGCCCATTGTAATAGACACATTCACACTAACACAGCAGCAAATCCAATTAATCAATAAAGATAAATTATCACAATAGCAATTCATTTGTTTAAAAATAGATTTAGCACTTTTCAGTAAAAAAAATAAATCTATAAATAAAATTTCATAATTCCAAGCCTGTGTATATGTGATTCAAAGCAAATCAATAGCCTAACACTAAGATTGTGTTATGATTTGGACTGGAATGGAGTTGTATCAACGTTGTTGCCGTGTCAATACCCAGTTTTATGATCGCTTGGTTTGCTCCTCAACCCAATTCTTCAAAGCCTGCAACAACACAATCCACAGCTTGCATGATTTTGGAGAAAATTAATCAAGAATGACATATTGCATCACTTTCAGAAAATCTAAACATCAATGAACATCCCACTAACACACTGTCCTATTTATAGTTATGTGGTCCAATGTTTAATTAATATCTCAGGTATTTTTTCATAAAAAGTTTCTTCACCAACAGATAACCATAGCTGTAGGAATAACATGATGTGCCGGCTGATTTCAAGCATCTCCAGGTCTTTGAGGTAAACAAAAACAACGGGTTCTACCAAACGACCATGAATACTCGCCATGAAAGGGGCTGCCACAACTCACCATGATGCCATCGTATACCGGTCGACAATGGTCGTAAACGAAGTCATCCGGCAACGCGTTCTCCAATCCATGCACCTTACTGGCTTCTAAACTTGCCTTACCATCAAAGTTGACAAAACACAGCCTCGTTGTCAACTCGTCAACTGGTCTCAGAAAGGCAGGTCCCCCCTGCCATCACCTGCAGGCAGACATCAACCAAGTGAAAGTAGATTAGGTTAGAAATAGGGTCCATACAAATTGACTTTGTGTTTAAACAGCGCTACAGATCCTGGCACAATGTATGGCGTGAAGGCAGACTGAACAGGAACTCAGTGGAACAAACCGCCACTCTGGCCTCCTCAAACAGGGCCGTACACATCTGTTCGCAGGTGGTAATTCCTCGCTTATTGAGACTGGCTCTGATGCAATCGAAGTTAGGGAAGATGTAGTAGCCAGCACTGGGTTGTACTACCAACACTCCAACTGACCTCATCTCCCTGTCACACACAGACATACTGTCAATAACATCGTCACCATTCTTCTCTTTCTCAATCTTATTGTGCTGGCAAATATCTGTAATTGCTCAAGGGCACGACTCAGACTTGCGGTGGCTGCATTTGACGAGCTGTAGAATGAGGCATCTGTCACAATATCTGTACTAAGATCAAACGTGAGAACTGACCCGAGCTGGACGAACAACTCAGGGCCCGTTTGTGCTCATGAAAATCTCTACAATTCAGGTGGATTTAGAAACCCGGAGATTCTCCTATCAATAAAATGATATTTCCACTGATAAAAATGATTTGAAATAGCTGGGTTTTACATTTCTTCCAA
>CM067357.1:26047702-26245202 GCA_034190875.2 Urechis unicinctus | reverse complement strand
AGTAACATTATCTAGACTTTTTGTCACACACAGGTTATAAGATATAACCACTAACTTGGGTTGTCAGGGTTACACATGATCAGCAGTTTGTTCCCTGTCAAGTTGTTCTCCACAATCACCTAGAGCAAACATGCATGAAGCAATGACAGATGTTTCAAGTAAATATGTGGACACCAACTACTAAGATTCTAGTTGTGATCAATTTTACCTAATTTGCTGATCAACTGTAGTACAATTATAAGAAATTTTTCGAAGCCACAATGTCAGACGGGAAATTGTAGATGCCTATTTTGTAAACATATATATGCTCTTCAACAGCAGAGATATTAGTGCGAGGATGATGATGGTCGACCGTTATGATTTAACAAGTAACGCTATGACCAACAATTAACGTTATGATGTAAAGACGCTTTTTCCTGCCGATTTGTGCATAGCAGCAACATCAAAACAAACACTAAGATGCCATGGCATTATATGTCTTTGAAATTCATCAAGTTTTAGAAGGAATAATTTCTCAAGTATACGAAAGGAACATTCTTATCTATATTGTTACAATGCTTTGCGCCTTTTTTTGAAAGACTGGTTCATTTCTTCTGAAAACCTTGTCGTACGGGACTCCGTTATGATTTCCCGTTATGATGTGAACGGTGCTCACCTTTTCGAGTTCCTCGGGCGTGATTCTCCAGCCGTTCTCCATGTTTGTAGTTACTGTGTAGGGCATGTGATGAGCGAGTTGAACCTGCGGTTTGTATGTGGTCCAGCTCGGAGATATCACCAGAATGTCTACAACAAACAATGAACACAATCTATGGTTGAGGATGAACAGGTCTATTTAGTGGAAAAGCTGGTCAAAGAATCATAGCAGGGAAGCTTTATGAGAGCAGTAATAATACACTACAAAGGTGAATCATGTCAGAACACCAAAATTGGGTGTCTTAACCATGATTTCATTTTGACATTTGCTGCCATCAGAACGGGAATTATTCACTATTTTTTTCATATATCTTATTATCTACCACCATTGCGGTAAATAAAAAAAAATGAAATTACTGTTTACATAAAATGATTGAAAAGGCAGTTGGTCTGTCATGGATTACAAGCATCAAGATAACTCACCTCCGTTGAAAACAACAGCTGCAAGAAAGATGAGCTCTTTCGTCCCTGGGCCGACGATTATAAGATCAGGATCTAAATTTTCCAATTTGTCATAATGTTGATGAAACTCACAAAGGCCTTTTCTGAGCTCAACAGAACCTGCAGTCAGAATATAGTCATAAAGAGAGACTGGAAAAATCATAACGCAGCAACATGAAATCATAACGAATCATTGTGCATGCGTTTGGTCGATGTCAGATGACAAGAGATCTGACATGATCTGTTCCAGTCATATTTATTCAGAACATACAATCTGCCTCTTTAGAATAAGAAGGCAGTTCGACTCCACGTCTTTAGAGATGTTATATCGCAGCAAACATTGATTGGCTGCTTCAAAATTTTAAAAAACTGAGCTGTGACATGAACATCGAGTGAACATCAATATTTGAGTATGCCAGGGTGCATTCTGCCTAATTTATAGGCGCAACCTACCAGAAACGTTGATGTAAGCATTTTCTCCTGCATGGTCCTTCAATGCCTGTTCCATGCAGCCAATCACAGGAAAGGGAGCTTGGCCAAACCCAAAATGATAAATCGTCTCCCCTTCAGCCAGCAATTTCTTGATGCGCTCATTGAAAGCCAAGTTGGATGCAGGACAGTAATTCTGTAAGTCTGTTCGTATCAGATTTGTGAATGCCATCTTGAAAGGTAATGCCCGAGAATGGTTGTTTTATGTCTTATATAGAAGCAGGGTAATATAAGCATAGATGGACTTTGATAGCGTGTGACATCTGCAATCAAAAGTTAACATTTGGACAAAATGTTTTATAGATTCAAAGTGGAACAGACATATTTTCGTGATCAAGTTACTAACAATAATTCATCGATTAAGTTGGTGTTTTGTAATGCAATCATTGACAACAGTCTTGAAATGTTAACCAATCCACAACCACATACTGCCAAGTGAAGGACAACCCTGGCCAACGGCTCTTGAACACAAAGATTACAATGCACAATCTGATAAGGAACGATGACCATTTCTATTGAACGTGAGATCATTCGATAACAAGTTTCTACTTGTACTGAGAGCCCTACAAACCCTTGATAGTCATCCAAAGACCAAAGGTTAATCATCTGAATATTGCAAAGACTAAAATAATCTACACCACTACCAACCGTTAGCAGCAGCTAGCATATTAAGCAGACCCGATGATAGTTTCTACAGATCATTTGATGGCCCAATTAGCATTGTCAGTTTATCAACAATTTTCTGTATCCTGATTGCTGAGCAATTCTTAATTAATAACTGCATAGTCAAATTTCTCCAAAATGAATCAGCAGCAGAGTTTTTGTTATTTACAACCCCCCTGGTAACTAAATAGAAACCTTGACTAGGTTACTAGCAGAGTGAAGCCAACAAAAACCTACACCACATTGAGTACTTTTGTCTCATTACAACATTATCACAGTTTCAAGATTGGCTTCGTTTTTTAAGTACCCCAATCTTCTCAAATACAAACTGTTTTCTGACTGACTAATTGATTATCAATTCTGCATAAGTCTTTAGCTGCCCACACTTGCGGCATCCTTAAAAATATATACTGAATCCATTGAATATTCAAGAAGGGCATATAATTATCACAACCCGAACATTCATGACTCGATCTGACTGAGACACATAGTAATGCTCCGATCGAGTCAAACTGTATCAACACATACTTGGTTTGTTACAGAGTGGATACAAGATCAGATATTGTCTGAGATTAATGAACTGGCTTTGAGCCCAGTACAACACAAAAAAAAACCATAACAAAGTAAATTATGAGGGTGGGGACAACTCTTCAAGGTCCATTTCATCAAAATTCATCCTTACTCGTAACTCAAACAATGACATCCACCATTTATAGGTGATTAATCCTTAAGCTAGATTAAGCTTTGTCAGTGATATAACACCAACAATATGTGCAATATTTGAAACCTAGATGAAGACAAAATCTCAGATTTAGTTTTCTTTGATACATATCTAGAAGTTGGTGTGGAGCATTAGTCTTTACTCCCTGTTAAACCTTTTTATGAAGTTCTTTAGTAATTGCCTTCTAAAGCTTGATGAACTTTCTAAGAAACTTCAATCCTGTCATATTTTCCTCTGCTTCACCAGAAGGCTACTGGTGTACCACACTGTAAACATTGCCCACCAGCATATTGGTGAATGAAGCTGAAAAGACATTTTTTCAACATTAGGGTGGAGATGCTAGCATGATGGGATTGTCTATTGATAAATAACCACAAAGGATGATAATAGCATGAGATGCGACATATACATCCAAGATATTTAGATCAACATAATGGTTCGGGGTGCACTGGTGTGTCGCCGTAGAACGGTTTACAGCAAACGTCCGACCTGAGCTATTTCAGAGTTTGCATCGATGAGATCGAAAATCGAGAATATTATTAGATAGCCCAAACTGCATCACATTAATCAAGCAGTATAGTTTGTATTGTTTATGTCAGTACAATATGACATTAACCAGCAAGAACGTACTCACCGACATATAATTATAGATTATAAATGGACGGTATCTCCGCATCTCGAAGTCCAAGCGCTAAAACAAAACCGAAAGTTCGAGACCTCATCAGCAGACCAATCAACTGCCATCTTATTTGCGACATTAACCTACACAACTGCCATGAAGTAAAGCAATCTACTAACCATCACAATATGCAAATGCCTTACTCTGTCACAACCGAATGCCGATAAAAATCCGCACCTTTGATAGGCAAGACGTACAAGTTGTCTTTTCACTCAATGGGTTCATCAACGATCAAAGCGCCACCAAACGAATGCTTTTCAGTTTTCTTTAAATCATAGTGTTGAAGAAGCCGCCATAGTGATCCATATTAAGTGAGCGAATAAGAAAAGATATAAGGTGCATTTCTTTATTGTAAGATCACATTGACAAATCATTTGAGTGTATGATTAAATGGAATCCCAAACTTTATCTATGCATGGGTAATTTGACTAAGATTCGAGCTGCATTTTACGGGTATTCTTGTATTTGTAGTTTTGGGCGTAGCCCGGGGGCGTAGCAGGCAGGTTTTGCATCACAAGCAACTGATCTTGATAAGATTATATATACGTACATATATATATATATATATATATATATATATATATATATATAGATATATATATATATATATATATATATATATATATATATACATATATATATATATATATATATATATATATATATATATATATATATATATATATATATATATATATAGATATATATCTATATCTATCTATATATATATATATATATATATATATATATAGATATATTGGTTGAAAACTGTTATGCGCAGCAACAACACAAATGCGATAGAGTAAGCGCGTATATATATATATATATATATATATATATATATATATATATATATATATATATATATATATATATATATATATATATATATATATATATATATATGTTTTGTGTGTGTGTATGTATGTGTGCGTGTGTGTGTGTGTGTGTGTGTGAGAGAGAGAGAGAGAGAGAGAGAGAGAGAGAGAGAGAGAGAGAGAGAGAGAGAGAGAGAGAGAGAGAGAGAGAGAGAGAGAGAGAGAGAGAGAGAGAGAGAGAGAGAGAGTGAACGCTTGGTGACACGGATTCTCGGAAATGTCGCTACTTGATGCACAAATCCTGTTTCAAATAGATCTAGCGTTTGGGATCTAGCTTTGGGAACTTAGATGAATACCAAAGACTTGACTTCCAAATGCATTACGCGTCCATGCGGCTCGTGGTGCGGATTGTTCCTTGTTGCTGACAATCTCATCGGCTTGAAATACAGTAGTTCCTTGTCAGTGGAAACCCCTTTACTTTCACTGTAATGTGGTTTATTACTAATGATACAAGCCTGAGTGGATAGAAAATGTGATTTATTTTTTTTAATCGCGATAGTATTTTGGATATAATCTGTAGGTGATAATCTATCAGGTTCGTTAACTAGGTAACTATTTCCTTGTCAGAACACTTATTTGGTACCTTCCACGAGCTTGGCCCTAGCCTCATATTAGTTAAACTTGCCAGACGATTTACTGAGATTACCAAAGATGTTTGCTCGAGACCGTTCGATGAAGCGGACAAGTGGAACATTATGTCCATAGGGCTAAGGGAACTTAAACACAATATTGATTAGGCATTAAACAATACCATCTGGCTGAAATATTACTTAAAATGTTTGTCATTTGAAAGCATATTGAACATAATACTGCTTAGCACCCTGGCACTGACTAACGTGGCGGGTAAGATGTACAACGGGGTTAAAACGAAATGTGCGGTCATTCTCCTCGGCCATAGATATGTCTGAGCTTTGACCCAAGTAAACCGATGTTCCCAGTCTGAAAAAAAATTACCATTGCATATACTTTCCCATCCATTGATTATTACAAATATACTTTTCCCGAGTTTAGATGCTATACATGAATTGTTGCACAGGCGCTCGGTCCCCGATGCCAAGCTTCCGAGCGCATAAATGCTTCCGAGCGTCGAGCCGCAGGTGGCCGCTCGGCGCCTGGAAGCGGCTCGGCGCTTGGAAGCATGACACCGGGAGCTGAGCGCCTGTGGTTTGGGCATCCTATCACATTTCAGATAGTGAGAGGAGTTAAATCGACTGACAGCGGGGTGCGGCTGCCATCATCGGGTCACCCATCTCAAAATTAACGTGCATAAAATAAGAGAGCCCAATGCAGTGAGATTGGGTTGTTACTTGGTAGGGAGAGTAGAATAGAAGTTAGTGAATAATGAGAGCTAAGACTGAACATATGATTCGAGAAGGATTTTGTTACAGACATATTACTAATCTCCTAGCACCTGGTGATTCCTGGTATCCCACCTTGACGGCCCTGGTGAGGCCCACAGGCACTCAAGTCAATACCCCCGAACGACGGTGACATGTGTCAAGCGAAACCGAACACTGCCGAACGCGCTCGTTGAATTGACTTGAGTGCCTGTGGTGGGGCCCCCTCTACGGACGCTGTTAATGAAGTAGTCAGCGTGGTTTATGCCAAGTGTTTGGAGATTTTACTTGTAAAGTTTGGTTGTGAGGACAGCTTTTGTGAACGCACGAATACCGACGTGAAAGGGGTATGCAAACAGGTGAGGCTGGTGGTCAGTCAGGGTGTAAAGCTATGGCAGCAGTCACAAGTCCCATCCACAGGCACTCGAGTTTGGACATCATGATTTGTTATCTCCCTCACATTATGATGTATATCATAATGCTAGTGTAGGGAAATCATGATGTCCGAACTCGAATTTCCGTGGTCCCATCAGTAGCGGGACCTAGGGACTGACCTGGGATGTTTGTGGAGCTGTCGTTCCCTGTACTGTATGGTTTTGGATGATTTTATTTGCAATGAGAAACCTTTTCACAGCAGGAGTAGATCGCTGCGACTAAGGTGGCGTTGGTTGCTGAAGTTATTCTGGGAGGATGGAACAATGTTGGAGATGCGAAGCAGCGTGAAGAAGGCAGTGAGGAAGGCGGCCCTTAGGACACTATCCGCCGGATTTGAGGGGTCAAGCAGCTTGCGGACGTACAGCGGGATATTTGGGGTAATAGGTAGTTCGCGATTCTTGGTATCACCATCATCTCGCTTGATGCCGTTGAGGAGATGGGCCACAGGTTAGCTTCGTATAGGGTTGGGTTGGCCGACTTCGGCATTCACAGCAAGCGGTGGATAATAATGTATGGAATGATGGAGCAATATTTCAGCCTATGACCAATGCGCACGATGTACCGTAATATCTGTTGTTAATCAGATGGCAGAGGTGGTTGATCAATGAGTTATATATATAACGGGTTTCGGTATCTACTCTTGAAACTATAGTTTCATTAGAAAATTTGTTTAGCAGCACTTAAACAGTGATATATATATATATGTGTGTGTGTGTGTGTGTGTGCGTGTGTGTGTGTGTGTGTGTGTGTGTGTGTGTGTGTGTGTGTGTGTGTGTGTGTGTGTGTGTGTGTGTGTGTGTGTGTGTGTGTGTGTGTGTGTGTGTTGTTTATGTAGTTTGAAAGGCTGACCTCTCCCTGAACTGAACCGTCACGAAACTGCTTATAACGTTGGTCCAATCCGATTCTCCTCTCGGGCTCTGCATTCTGCTGCTCGGCCATCCTTTACCCATGGTTGTGTGCATTGCCACTATACCTATGTTACATCTCCAGGACTTGAAACCATGCTTGGATTTATTCATTAAGTTAATTGTTTTATATAAGAGTTTCCAGTATTTTGCTTATATGTTAGACTGACAGGCAGATAATTTGCCGGCTGTTTGGCGGCTTTTGGAATTTTGGAGTGAAGTTTGCGTATTTCCAGTCTTCGGCAATTTTTCCTTCCATACGGCACTGTTCTAATATTACAAAAAAGTGGCAGTGATATTTGATTTATTAGTTCGGCGAGATTTTTTTCCAACTAACAATGTTAGTGCTTCGCCTTGACTAAAGGGTGTTATATCCAACTTTTCTCACCTTGTAGTTTATAATCTCACAACTGAGAGAGTCCTGATGGTTCGTCTGTGAATGCTGGAGCAAATAATAATCAAGTCTGTGCTTTCTTTGACTTCTGTTTCTTAAGTTTTTAGTTTTTAACCCGGATTGCTATAAAATGTCTTTCGTTTAATTTTGATTTCCATACTTCCGCCCTGACTATTTATATCCATAACTGGGCTACTCTTACTCCTAATTTCATGCCTCAACGCTAAACCTCTAATGTTATATTTTCAGTTTAAGTAAACGTATATGCTTAATATTGCAACTGAAGTCTTTATGGACGGCTGTGAGGTCTGTCGAGTTGTGTGACCCAATATTTTTGTAATTTTTCTTCACTGACTTTCAGTGTTTTTAGATTCGATGTTTATTTGGCTGTTATTCAAATGATTATGCCCATGACATTACCACACGACATATTACCGCGTTCAGTTAAGCGGACCCACCTGTGTCAAAACATCGCTGGACGCAGATAACATTTTTCAAACCGACAAGTGAGCAACAAGCCTATCAATGCCTGGCACCGAAGTGCTCAGCTGACACCCTCGATTAGCGTGTGACCCTTTCGCAGCGATGCACTTGTTGGTGATTAATCGCTAAATACTGATCGTTTGAAAGATGATCATTGAGGGCGTAATGCTTAATTGTCGAAACGATTATATTGAGCGCCAGAAACACCAATTGCAATGTGTGATGCCCCTGGCGCAAGACATAAATTTCGCGCGAGAATGGGGTAAGGGTGAGGCACAGACGCAGGTCATTGCATACCTTGTAGTATTTATAGATAGCGGCTACGCTCGGCGCTCGGTAGCGTGGCATCGGGAACCGAGCGCCCATGGTCACTGGAAGTAAAATTAAGGATCGAAGTGGGCTTCTCCCGGTGTGACCACGGGTGCCTGGTGGGCGAAGACGATATATTTACGTCGGATACTTGAGGCTACCGCGGAAGCGTGCCACTCGAGAGAATTGGAGGTGTTCCGAAAAAGTAACATCGGTATACAATTTGCATTTACCGCTGGTTAAAGTAACAAGCAGTCCGATTCGATTAATCTGCCCTGCTATGTCAACACATGATCCTTGGCCAACAATAAATATTCATTATAGCGTTAGCTTTCCAGAATACGGACGCTAAAAAGCTAACTTTTGTAAAGGGGAGGTTCCCGGCATGTGGGGTGGGGTCACTTTCAAATTAGACGCAAGAAAAACTCCTGGCACTGACCGATTATCCTTCATCTACAACGGTGCAAATGTTCGATGCCGAAAGCATGCATATTTAACCAGTGAATAAAACAACTAAACAAGCTCGTCTTGTGAAACGGATTTGGGTGAACAATTTTATGTTCGACTCGTCGAAGTAGGGTAATCTCAAATAAAGCATATTGAGTTTCATCTGAGTTTAGTATTGCCGAAGGCCACCGGATGAAATATGATAAGGATTAAATTCTGACGATGTCTCTCCAGTCCACACTAGTGCACAACATTCGATTGGTTATTTATTTTGTCTTCTGTCATTGCCCAATCACAGATACTTTGGTCTATATACGCAAATAATTAAGGAGAAGAGTTGCCCCCGCGAAAGTTAAGCCATCGTCTACGCACTTGTTTTCATCGGAGCTAACAGTCCAAGCATCTCTCTTCTCACAGTCGTCCTCCCCAGGGAGACAGTTGATGGGCGCGCGGTCATCCATCGGAACCTCCCACCAGCTGCAAACGCGTTGTTGCTCACGCTGACGCCAGATTATATCATTAATTTTAACGATTTGGACTACTGGAGGAGTTGATTTCCTGACAGGTTGTTGTAAGCAGTGGGAGAGAGAGAGAAAGTTGCCGCTCAACAATGGCAACCAAATCTCTCTTTTTTCTCGTCTTTTCTGCCATTTTAGCGTCGGGATTGTCAACAAAAGATGCGCCCAACAAGAGGGACATATCTGACAGTCAGTAAGTGAAATGCACATTCATTTTGTTTTAACAATTTATTTAGTGAATAATTTAGAATTTTTGGATTTGTCATAATGTCTTGCTATGATCCACTGATTATCCCGTTTGTTTCCCGTTCCAAATCCCGCTTGGAACCTGTAACCTGATCCATGGAGTAGTAAAACGCCCCCTATTAGCCATTCTGTGCCACGACGACTCGTGTTTTCGTTACATATCTCCGAGTGTATTTCTGGCAAAGTCAAGCAGTTGGCGATCTTGTACGTCTCGCCACAAGCTAGCCCTGGGTGGTTCAGGAGGGGGGGGGGGGTGGTATTATTGGTCCTACTCGGGTGTCGCTCACTGCTTGTTACCCACACGATTGTATGCTAATCTACACGGCGTTGTTTTTTCAGCGACATAGCTCTTTTATGACATACGATAGACTGTCCTGGACCGCCTCATCGTGTTACATTCAGTAACTATTCGGTCTATTGCGCCGACCTAGTGTGTTATTGATATCCAGGAATTGTACGACAGGCAGTGGCGTTAAGTTGAATGCCTCTCCGAAACATGATTTCTGTAGGCATCCAGCAACCGTATTATTGTTAATGGTCTCTATATTTCCATTATCATTTCTATTTAGGTAAAGAGAACTTAATAATTGCTTCCAATATCGGCGCACTTGATTTGGGAGAACTCGTCATCATCTAATACCTGGAGAATTTGGGGAACTAATGCGGTTACTCTTGAGACCAAGGCTATCATTGATTCTCGGCCAATATGTATGCTTTTGTGTTGTTACCTGGCTAACCGCGCCACATCCCGCCCATACCAGGGCGCCCATCGTCCCCAAAGCCACCGCTAACGTCACTGGCTACGTCAACCCAGTGTCACCGCCTCCCGATGCGCTATTTTAGAAATCTCCTTCTAGACCATTAGTCTGCCACGCGGGTTCAATGTTCAGGTTCACTATGTCTTCAAATCTCGACTTTTCGTTGCTTACCTGACTAGAACTAGCCAAATTCTCACGAATAAATACCAATGTATGGCTGAGGGGAATTCGTTTTCACTTAACACATCGTTTGGCCGAACATATATTTCTTACGAAATAAAACTAATTTACACCATAGAGCAATATCTCATCGGATAACGCTCCATGTGTACCAGGATAAAATCCCGACTCCCGTATCCAAACACAACTAAAGAAGTTCTCATGCCAGAACGCCGTCATCTATATTATAAAGAACTCTACCAAACGATCTACTTATCCATTATATGCCCGAAAATGGTACGCTGTCCAGCCCTAAACACCACGGCCATCGCTTATATAGAAAAGAATCGAATGACCAAGCGGTTATGAAAGTTAGGTAAAAGGAAGAATGTTGTCTGACATTGTCTGCCCGTGCTTTCATTTATAGGGCTCGGTTTCCGTTGTCAAGCTGCCGACCTCCGAGGCGCTTCCGAGCGCTGCTCCGCTATCTATGTATAACCTGATAACTAGCTACATTCAGATAGCTGCTCAGCGCTCGGAAACTTGGCATCGGGTATCGAGCGCTTGTGTTTTCACCTCTGAAATAGGCAGCATTTTTGCAGGATCTTGGGGTGGGTGAGCGGGTAAGGCGCTTGTATATTGCAGGTACCAATGTTTTCACCTTGAAGATAGTTCTGTCAAGGCCAGCAGACTTTTGTAGAGTTTTTAAGTATATGTTTACACCAGTGTACCATAAGTACACCAGTATGGCGGATGTCAGCAGTAGTGGTCTTATAAATATTGGTAAACTGAGAGTAGCCTTAGTCATGGAGCGATAACGATACCCCTTTAACTGAGGGAATGAGGTCGGAGATGCCTTTTCGACTGAGTGATGCCATTTTTTATCGTTCGCAATCAGTTTTTCATTATTTTTCCTGATATCTTAATTATATATTGCGTTAGAGTACTCGAACAAAAAGTAGTAGTTGCTGTAACCACGGAGTACTCCATTCTGTATCATAGTGTTTGCTCTGTTCTGTATATATATACAGAAGCATGAATTTTCCCACTAACTTGCCTTTTATGTACAAACGGATATCATTGGCTTGCCTTTTATGAAAAAACAGTAATCATTTACGTAGCCACGGACTGGATTTATATATCCAACAACGCTATTAGCTGGCAATATGTATGGAATAACGCTATAGGGTGTCCTTATGTACCATTGTTGGATAACCTTAACAAACGACATATTGGCAGGCCTTATGTACCATTGTTGGATAACCTTTACAACCGACCATATTGGCAGGCCTTATGTACCATTGTTGGATAACCTTTACAACCGACCATATTGGCAGGCCTTATGTACCATTGTTGGATAACCTTAACAACCGACCATGTTGTCAGGCCTTATGTACCATTGTTGGATTACCTTAACAACCGACCATGTTGTCAGGCCTTATATACCTGCAGACAAAGACGCAGATGTAATGACTGCAAATGTCTGGCCACTCAATTGCGATTTTCATATCTTCCAATCACTCAGTCGTGAATGCCTCTACATGGCTGCTGACGTTACCAAGGCATTAGATCACAACAATTGCACTCCTTTTATTCACCTATACATCAGTAGTATGATTCTATCAGTATATATCACCGTGATGTCCTGGGTTATGCGTATAGTTTTATGAGTAAACTCTTCTCAAGGCTCACACCTCGCCCACTCAATATATACGTCAATTGATAAATTATTCTATGGATGTATATTTCACTGTGAAAGACATCGCACATGTAGTCCGGTGTATCCCTGCTCCATCCCACCCCACTTCGCACTACGACCTGCAACTCCACTGATAAAGGGAAACAAGTGCTTGAACATCGTTCAGACATCTCCATCCCCAACTCTTCCCATCCCCCCTTCGCGCCACAAATACTGCTATAGAAACGCGACCTTTAAATCCAGAGAGCATCTTCGTCGGTCTGGGTTGTAATCCAGCCAGACTGTACTTTTCACGTGGTAGCAAATAGAGCTACGATACACGATTGCACCCAACATCCATGAACCCTACAGGCCCTGCAGTATCTAAGGAACGTGATCTGAGTGGTGTGTAACTGATTTGCTCTGTATCAATAGGACAGTGAAAACTCCATGAAACATAGGATATTCTGACTCGGTGGCTCGGTCAACAAGAAGTTGTTAGTTACCCTGATAACGCGCATCAATGACCCAGTGAATGATGGGGCGAGGTCCTAGATCGACTTAATCATAAGCGTATATATACTCTTCCTTACTCCAAGCCGAAGTGGGTTGTGCTTTTTTGTACCATACATCATAATAAAATGGGGATTCGGGTAACGTGGAATTCTCGCTACGTGATAATTCATTTGTCCTACAGGATAACTCATTTTTTCCTACGAGATAAATCATCGCGTGAATATCCATTAATCCCGCAAGATGAAGGAATAATTTCGTAGGATAATCTAATTATCTCTGGAGATAATTCATTTCTCATGTGGGATTAATGAATTATCCCATTTTCTCTGCCGGTCTTGTAGCTTTCACTTGAACAAGAAATTGAATGTTCAGTTTGCTTACGATAACGCCTTACTTTATCAACTATCTGTGGGTTAGCAGTGACTTTGACCTTACCCCTCAAATAAAAAAACTGTGTGTATCAGTTTAGTATTTTGTGGGCATTTTACTATGAAATGTAATCTAACTAGATATGAGATGAAGGCACTGGGGACGTAGACGTGGTTGTTTCGGTTGTTTTCTGACGATGCTGAAGGTCTTGAGAGCATACAATGATCTGGCGTGTTTTCACAAACGCCAGACTAAGCACGCCCCCTTGCGCAGACATCGTGTTCGTAGGGGGCGTGTCAAGCTTCTTTCATAGCCTTTGCGTAATCAGCTTAATTACTGCCAAGAATTAGTCACACTCGGTTGTGTTGTTACTAAGAGATACTGTGAGGGTGGAGTCGTTATTCCATGCTACGAGTAACCGCTGGCCGATCGCCAGCGTAGGTAGAGGCCCGGCGGTCGGAAGGAGTATATCGGGCACTGAGCGCCGGTTGTGCATATCACTGCACATGGTCATGACTCCGTGCTCATACCACTCTAGATTCTAGATATTTCTCTGCTGAAAAACATGGGTTCTCGCTTCCCTCTATAGTTGCTCTATTGTCCACATTAACTCGTTGGATCTCTCAGATCCGCAGCCGATCTAGTGGCAGTTGAAAAGGAGTGGTATATGGCTGTGTAAGGTGATTAGTCAATGATACAAGTCATTTATTTGTATTTGATGACAGGTTGATTTTACGTGGTATGGACATAATGGAACGAATTGATCTTGCCCTATGAGGACCTGTTTGCATCAACATTGAATAGACGTCTTGTCGGTCTGGAATGACTTGTAATTATTTATATATTTTATTCATCACTGACAGCAGTGGACAACTTAATCATTTGTTAGACAGGGATTAATTTGACATTATTAGTTCAGAATGACCTTTTCATAGGTTGTTAAAGAGTTTATTGTCATCATAAATGAGGAATACCCTTGGCATTATTGATCAAATTTGTCCTACAATGATCTTTTTATTGTTAATCATGTTTAATCTGTGGTTGTCTATGAATTGGATGCCCGGGGGGGGGGGGGGGGGGGGGGCACTTGGCCTTATTCTGGATAGGGGTGTGCCACGGGACCTCGAAAACCTGTACCAGTCGTACAAGGTCAAAATGGCAAAAAGCATACCCCGTCGTACAAGGTATTATGCGAATGTATAACCCGTCATACAGATTGAAGCTGAAAAACATACCCCGTCGTACAAGTATGAGGCCAAAAAACCCGTCGTACATGTCAAAAGGCCGAAACCATTAGATTAATTGTTTATGCCTCAGCTGTATTGGATGAAGACATAACTCAGGGAGATTGACATCAATAAGAAAATTTACACACATGGTTTTTTTTGTTGAAATGGAATTATTACAGTTAATAGGGACCATATATGCTGGTGGTTGGGGTGTTAGTTAAGGAATACTCAAATAACATTTGATGAAATCACTCTATGACTTGGTGTTAGAACATTTTGCAGTGATATTAGCCTCTGCATTCTATAAAATCCTCTTATGTTTTACAGGCCTCGTATATTAACACAGAATGGCCACATGGTGTTCCAGACAGGGACCAATCATAATATCACATTCCGCTCCACTAATGGAGGTTTTATTAACATAGGTGATGAAAATTTGGGAACAATTATCTCATTAGTAAGTAATTTATGTCTTCTTTTGTTTGTATTTAATGTTTGTATAAAAAATTGCAATGCTGAGTTTTTTCACAATATTCTTTTTTAACTACTTCTCTAAATTTATAAAAGTTTAAGTGTTTCTTTTTTAGTGTTTTAGTCCATATATAGTGCAGGTATGGCTTTAAGAATTCACTTTTTACAAGATAGAAAAACTTTTGTTTTGTTGTTTCATTTGTTATAAATTCTAATGTCATTGAATCATGGGGATATGCAGTTTGTAAACTCACTGTCAATGTTAAGGTCAAAGATAACCAGGTCAAGGTCATGCAGCTACAGGAATCTGCGGTAAGTTGCATACAATACTTGGTAATGGTATATAATTTTCTCTATATTTGCTCACCAAGCCTGTCCTATGTGAAATATATTATGTAAATCGAGTAAAAAATATTACAGTGTAATTTACCAGGTAGCAACTGGTAATATAATAAACAATGGACTTCTGGACAATTTGTTTATACTTGGTTTGTTTTAATAATGTTGTGAACCTGATCAAAACATTTCTGCCATGATATTTGAATGTTTCTAATTCAGAGAGCTACAACAACTATGCAAATTGAGCAGTTGAATCAACGGCTCACTGCTGTGGAATCCTTGAACGATATAATATCCTCGATAAACAGCGCCCTAACATCACTGACAAATAGGGTATTTATATGCATCTATGCATGCATCATCCAATTGTTTCATTGGAACAAAAACATTGTTCAACAAAATAACATAGCTGCCATTCAGCTAAGATAGTTCATTGTTGATGATGGGCCTTTCTGGTGGGGACTGTTTGTAACTGTTATGTAATAGCACATTAATGTGATTGAAAGAAGAATGTGTTGGTATTGATTTGTGGCAGGTTTCTGAACTCGAATCTTCGACGGGATCCTCCTCCTCCTCCTCGTCTGAAAGTACCAGTGTTGGCGATCTAGAAAGCAGGGTAGGATTTCTGTATAATGTTGGTCACCGTTGAGGTCATGATGTGAGAAGTTCTTTTGGTATGATGGTATTAGGTTCTTTTGCCCCATGCTTAACAATTTGGGATGCCTCCTTACACTTTAATAAAATAGCTTATGTCATCTGTTAAAATGTAATCCCAAGTATCTATGAAATATTCAGGTCTCAGATTTAGACATTCCACTCATCTGTGTTGCAATATACAGCATACTGCTAATGGTGATTTGGTTTGTCTTGGCTGTTGTGATTTTTAACATTATTTGCCTTGTTTATTCACACCCAGGTCAGAGTGCTGGAACGCAAAGTGAGAAATTTGCAAACCACGCAAACGGTATTTACTTATAGCATTAATTATTAGATAACTAATCTTCATTCTCAAAACAATCCCATGTCAATATTTATATATATATATATATATATATATATATATATATATATATATATATATATATATATATATATATATATATATATATATATATATATATATAGCTGTTTTACTGGTTTTTGTTGGTTTCTTCTTCTAAGGGAGATTAGAATGTACACATAAAAATATATTGACAGCTCAATGCGTATATTATTGATCTATTGTACGATCAAGCATTACTAAGTATTGTTCATGTGTTTTTACAGAGCCTACAACAGAATGAATGTGCTAATATGCCATGTCAGCATGGGGGCACATGCATTGACGCTTTCAACTCCTTCACCTGTCTCTGTGAACCTGGCTGGGAGGTAATTAATACCATTCTGTTGATAAAAAGATTCTGCCTGATTTTGATAATTCTATTGCCTGATTATTGACAATCATATCAAGTCCAAAAGTAGACACCCATGCTTTTGAAGGTCTTTGAAAACCTGGTTGCTGATTATTGATGGGTTGTTATTGATAAACAAAACATGGCTCATGGTAGTTATCTGAAACTGAAAACATAGTTGCTACGATGATATCAGAGCGTGGTGGGATCCTGCATGTGTAGTTGATCAAACACATTTGCTACTCATTTGCATACTTTTGTTGACAGATTTGAAGGTTGTTTTCAATGCAAAATTAACAATGCATATTTGAGAATCTGGTGTTCCCAATACCCAGAAAGGATTACAATGTTATTTTTCTTGAGCATCAGCATTTAGACACAACTGGGGTCTTAAAGTGAAGGGTTTTGCACATGAAAATCACACTGACGTTAAACCCCAACATCACCATCACCATTACCACACGATTGCCACCATGAAATGTTTTTGTAGATTATTTTTGTTAAGTCAAGATGCCAGCATCAGTTGAAGGGCGCTGTATTGTTCAAGGATGATAGGCTTGTCTCACATTTGACATGTGTGTGGTTGTGTTTTAGGGTAGTAATTGTGAACGAGATGTCAACGAGTGCAGCACATTACAGGGGACTGACAAGGCATGTCAGAATGGTGCTACCTGCATCAACAACCCGGGTAGCTTCACGTGAGTTATCTATCCACTACCTTCATCTGACCTCATTGATGTATAAACGTAGCTGCTTAATCATGGGTTAACCTCGTGTCTAAGGACCGTTTTAATGGAAGCCACTGTAACATGATTAGATTGGGGTCAGTGCGGTGTGCTGCCTGTTGATCTTTCTTTTTCTAACACTTGTTAATTCTGGGTAAACTCATAATGTTGCGCTAAAGTTATTGCTGAGTTAGGGTTTGGTTTGGTGATTGAATGATGAACCTGTTTCTGTAAGGTGGGTTGTCATGGTCTATCCTTTTGTTGTCGCTGGTTTCTTAGCTATCTTGTCTCTCACAATACGATGAAATGTGGTAGTTATCAGAGTAATCTCACCACTGGGATGCCATCCTATCATTATTATACAACTATTTAAGCCTGTCTTTATTACTTAAGCCAGTTGATATGATATCACCTGGTCACTTGTGTCATGCTATGCCATTTTTTTTACCAGTCAATTTTATGTCACCCTCTCACAGTTGTGTCACCCTGTTACTATAATGTTCATATAATGTCACCCTTTTAAAATTGTCTCACCTTTTTATAATGTTGATATGATGTCACCCTTTCACAATTGTCTCACCCTTTTATAATGTTCATATAATGTCACCCTTTCACAATAAGTCTCACCCTTTTATAATGCTAATATGATGCCACCAAGTCACTTGAAAGTCATCCTTTAATGTTGTTCTATTACAAGTACATGATGTACCACTGTCCTTCTGTGTCATGATGTACCACTGTCCTTCTGTGTCATGATGTACCACTGTCCTTCTGTGTCATGATGTACCACTGTCCTTCTGTGTCATGATGTACCACTGTCCTGTGTCATGATGTACCACTGTCCTTCAGTGTCATGATGTACCACTATCCTTCTGTGTCATGATGTACTATTGTCCCTGTGTGACTGGGTGTAGCTGTACCTGTTCAGCAAACTGGAATGGTGTTCTGTGCACCATCAACCATGATGACTGCTCGGCTGGGTCTGATGTGATGATGTGTGGCCACGGCACCTGTCACGATGAACCTAGACAACGTCCAGGAATGGTCAGTTAGCCTCACTTAATCACCATAAGTAGACAGGGAATGGTCAGTTAGTCTCACTTGATCACCATAAGTAGACAGGGAATGGTCAGTTAGTCGCACTTGATCACCATAAGTAGACAGGGAATGGTCAGTTAGTCTCACTTGATCACCATAAGTAGACAGGGAATGGTCAGTTAGTCTCACTTGATCACCATAAGTAGACGGAATGGTCAGTTAGTCTCACTTGATCACCATAAGTAGACAGGGAATGGTCAGCTAGTCGCACTTGATCACCATAAGTAGACAGGGAATGGTCAGCTAGTCGCACTTGATCACCATAAGTAGATAGGGAATGGTCAGCTCGTCTCACTTGATCACCATAAGTAGACAGGGAATGGTCAGTTAGTCGCACTTGATAACCATAAGTAGACATAAATGGTCAGCTTGTCTCATTTGGTCACCAAGATTGTGTATAAACTGTTGTTGCTCCTGACTCACAGAGGTTGTGTTATTAGTTAGAACCCTGTATTGTTCATCGTGTTTCTTACATCCTATATTATTGTCATTCTTGATTTTATCCAGCTGAAAGGGCTGTTAAACACCTCAATGCACATTCAAGATAAATTAATTCAAGACATCAATAAAAGTTAATAAATGTGCCAATATGATATAAGTTTAAAGAGAATAAAATACACATGATTAATTTCTTCCACTCTTTGAGTGTAGTTGATTCTGTACTGTATGTGGTCACTATCATTGCAGCCCAACTACCGCTGTGATTGTGACCCAGGATGGACTCGCAGCACCAACTCGCCCACGTGCAACGTAGATGTCAATGAGTGTGAGGATCCACGCTACCCCTGTTCCACAACGCCCCGAGTCGAATGTGAAAACACACCTGGCTCGTTTAGATGCAGAAGCTGTCCTACAGGTGAGATAAGCAGTGGAGATGCAGGGATGTGATTCGTCCGCGGATTTCCGCGGATCTGACGGCTCCAGGAAACATTTCTTTCGCCCCCTTTGACCCCTATTGGGGGCCTTGAGCGGCCCCCAAACCCCTCACTGAAATTATTTCAGCCCTTCAGCTGCCAGGGCAATCACGTCCCTGAGATGTGAGGGGTCATATCAAAGGGTCTTGAGGATTCTAGTGTCGAGTAGCTAAGTTTAGAGCTGTAGATTCACACACCTACCATATATTTTAAAACTCTATTATCCTATATATTCTGATTCAGTGCAGACAGTGTTAGATTCAGGTGTAGATATTGTTAGTGTGGTATTTCAATTTCATATGCAAATCAGAGCTATATAATAAATTCAGTAAAATCTAGATATTATTAAAATTGTGTGATAAATTGAAAAAAACAAATGTGATTTTATGGCAGAAGCAAACCATTTGTTGTTCAGGGTACAATGGAAACGGTTACCACTGCAGCGACATAAATGAGTGTGATCAAAACAACGGCGGCTGTTACCCGGGGGTGACTTGTACGAACACCCCAGGATCTAGATCCTGCTCATCATGCCCGCCAGGTGAGTCTCATCTCTACGGTTTGATAGCGACATATTGGACATAGATGTAGAGTGCAGTAGGGTCTGACAAGTCCATGATGGTGGGCTGGATAATCTGATCCTGCTGCCTGGATCCTATACATGATAGAGACTACTTGTCTAAGTCATCTCTATGTTGTTTGTGAACTCCACTGATTCTAAGCTGACATTGTCTTTATAATATATTTGACCAAGTTCATGCATATTCTTAAAACACGGGGGCAGTCGGACTCCTGGATTTTAAAGTCGCTATTGAGTTCTCTGCTTGTGAGGGATGGCAAAACAAGCAACAGTGTTGAGTTTTGGCCTGACCTTTAGTTCCAAAGAAGAATGATTGATTATTAATTCTTTGTCAGGTTAAAGTGCGACCACACCCACATGAAGACCAAAACTATAGATGGCGATATATAATACGCAGGCAACATGAGCCCCTACCATCGCACTTAAAATGCCCACTCAGTATGCGTCGAAAAACTGGACAAGTTTTTAACAACTATTCCGATTGCCTTGTGCATTTGTTTCAATGTTGTGTTGGATTACTTGGCCTGCGTTGTTTGCACACTGGGGAGTTGTGTCGCTCAAGTTCCATAATGCAGTCAAATTGTAGGCCCTTATCATTATATAGATATACAACTTCATCTAGTGCCTTGCTGCTTGGTCACTTGGCATCGGCGAGTGAGCTCCCGTTATCATTGTTTACATGGTCGTCTATCTTTACCACAGAAGCCAGATAGATCCGGTGCCTATGGAAAACCCTCTCTCTTTGGTATGGTCATTTGCCTATTTCGAAGGTGTGCCTTTAATGGTGTATGAAGAGTTTAAAGCTTCGGTGACCGCTAGCTGTGAGCAAATGTTCCGCGCTCATCAGCGCAATATCTATCTTTAATGTACAAACAAAGATGTATGCATGAATGCTAGGCCAATGTAATGATGGCGTCAAGATATCATTCAAGCGTAAAGTGACAGCAATGCAGGCTCTTGGCGCAGAGGCTTTGTGGTGTATTTAACTAAACTTTCAGTTTCAAATCCAGTTGGGTGGGACACCACCATTAGCGAGTCCAAAAACCTGGGGGCCACTCAGAAACTGACTTAGGGGCCCGTATCAATTTCTAGGAGCCAATGGCCCCCAGGCTCCTGCCTATTTTGACTCCTGTTAAAAAGTGATGCCATGTTAATTGCTGTGACGCCGATACTGACCACCTGGCAGTTGTAGGCATGACGAGTTAAGTGGCCGAGCGGATGGGCACTTTGACATTGGCTCAATTCAATGACATTCATCCGCCCTGGTTTTTATATTACCTTTGATATTTGAGATGTACATTGAACCAGCTCACTCCCCCCTTCATTTGCCAAAGTTCTGTCTATGTCAGCTAAGGTGCTAAGAATAGCTTGTTTATTTCCAACTTGTGTGACATTAGGAGGTGGAGTTTGACTGTCTGGAATGGCCACAGTGTTTTGATTATGTTTTTCCCCAGTTCACAAATGAGTCTTCTTTGATCGGTGTTGATATAAATAATAATGAACTCTGTTCGGGAAGTTCAAGTGGATTCAAGTGCAAGTCTCAAGTGGACATATTTTGCCCTGGTGTACTGATTGTGTTGTGGTGTACTGATTGTGCCCTGGTGAACTGATTGTGCACTGGTGTACTGATTGTGTCCTGGTGTACTGATTGTGCCCTGGTGAACTGATTGTGCCCAGGTGAACTAATTGTGCCCTGATTGTCTCATGAATATCGATAAGATATTTACATAATTAATGCAGCAACACAATAGAATGATGCCGAACTGTAGCCCATAGAGAATTCACAAGTAGTTGTGACATGTGGGAAGTGATTCTAAAGGTCACATTTTCACTTTCTCCCACACTCCTCACCATGTGACTTTAGTCATTCAAAAATCACTATGTCAAGTCATCCCCATTTATACATGATTGCTGTTCTGCACACCATATATTATAACAGTCCTAGCTGAATAGATTGTGTAAAAATGGATCATTGGCACATTTTGAGAGATGATTAGCTGTGATTCATGTGATGTTCAGGCTACATTGGGGATGGAGTCAGCTGTCATCATATCGGTGTCTGCAATATTGACAATGGTGGCTGTAGTCCCTTGGCTACCTGCTCGTCCAACACAGCACAGGGTGAGTTCATCCCCTCCACCTTCATCCCCCCCCCTCTTTCATCCCCTCCACCTTCATCCACTCATTAATGGCTTTCCCTTACATTACATTTTGTTTTAAACACCTCCATTTGACATTTTAAAGAAGGCTTGTTCAAAATGATTTTCATTCACTATGACAATATATATACATATATAACAATGTATCAGATATTTTGGACATGTAATCTTGCCTTGCATTCATTTGAAATATTGCACCATAAAATGGATTTTTGAATCTGGTCACCCAGAATACAAATGTATTTGTCATTCTGTGACGATAGTCTCTAATTATAACCTACTGGTAAATGAAACTGCCAAAGATAATGATAATGTCATGTGAATTATCATCATTGACCAGGGCCATATCCTTCTGTGTGAGAACAGGCTATGCTGTGGCAGTCTGCACATGTGGGGTTGGCTATGCTGGCAGTGGTGAGGGCCCTAGTGGCTGTGTGGCTGTCAGTGGACCCAGTCAGAACACTGGTGCCTGCTCTACTAACCCCTGTGTCAATGGCAGATGTCATGTATGTTGGCAGAATTCATTAACACGCATTCATGTTTGGTTCTCTTTACCTTCATCTGATGTGAAATGTTGTAATACCTTTTCGAGACCTAATTTCTTCCCTTAGTGATACAGTATTGTTAACCTGAAATATGTTAACTTGGCTTATATCAAATGTTGTTTCAATATAACTGCTTTAACCTTGAAATGACCTTCAAATTGATCTTTTGGTGACATTCATGTTACCTTCACAACCAAATGTTACAGGTGGCAGGAAACATATACATGTGTGTGTGTGATGATGGTTGGACTGGGACTAACTGTAACCAAGCTACCACTGTTTCCCCCTGTGCTAGCAATCCCTGTCAGAACGGGGGCACCTGCTCCGTGGCTGGTAGCTCTTACATATGCACCTGCACCAACACCTACACTGGAACCACATGTAGCAGACCAGTTCAGAGTAAGGCATTTTTCTTAACCTTCTGATTCACACAAAGTATCCAGTATCTTGTTGTTTGAAGTAATTCTGTTGATGGTATGACTATGTGCTATGACGTGTTTAAATTTCGAGAATATCCATTAGGGTCTTAATGTTATGGTTAATTATTCGGCCATGTTCAGTGTTCTTTCCTTATTCAGCTATTTTCAGCATTATTCAGCCATCTTCAAAAAATTTCAGCTATCTTAGCATTCTTTGACATACAGCCATCTTCACTACAATTCAGCCATTTTCACTATTGTTCAGCTATTTTCACAACTGGCCAGAATTGTGAAGCCGTGTTCACCATTCTTCTACCACGTTCAGCTATATTCACCATTATTCAGTCATGTTCAGTCATCTTCACCATTGTTCAGTCATGTTCAGTCATCTTCACCATTGTTCAGTCATGTTCAGTCATCTTCACCATTTTTCAACCATCTTCACCATTATTCAGTCATCTTCACCATTGTTCAACCATAGTAAGCCATCTTTAATTTGTTTCTCTTGACTTGAGCAGGTTGTGGAGACAGGTTGGTTGGCGACTCTGGCTCTTTCAGTTTCCCTCAGGCACATGGACAATCCTACCCCCACAGCGTCAGCTGTGCCTGGGTCATCACCGTCTCTCCTAACAAGGTTCCCAGATTTGTGACATTGTTTCTAAAAGTTGTAGTGATCATAAGAATAATTTGAAGGAATATTATCTTCCAAATGTCATGTTCCTGTTTAGGTCTTAATGCACCATTAATCCTGTGTAATTCTCCATTATAATTTGTATCATGACTTTTTCTTACTCTGTTGTTCAACAGATCTTATCACATATGTTTCATCCTGCATCTGTTCATCTCTCGGTCTGTCTGTGTTGCACGCCCCCGAACCATATAGGTGAAAGTGGTTCTGTCAGTCAACCTTTGTTGGCTAGTTTCCCTTACCCCACACCCAAACTAAAATACAGTATTGTCCTCAAATAAGCTATAAACTAATAAGAATCTCTTGTACAATGTAAACCCAATGGAGAATGGAAACTTGTTTCTAAGCTATCAGAAGACCTTTTGTTATTCAAGTCGGTTGAGATTTATTGTCGGAGAGATGGGTCTTAAGATTAAAGAGATTATCAATGACCTTGACCGCATTCCCTGTCTGAATGCATGAATCTTATACATTTAGGGGGTATGTTGTATCAATTTAATTTGTGGAATGTTATCAGTGGACTTGCAAACACATTTGAGCATGGCTTTTCATATGGTTCAGGTCGTGGTGCAATGCGGCTTTGTTTGAGGGCTCTGTGACACTTTAAAGTGTGCCATTGAATACAAAGAAAGCATAAAAGTTATGATTTATTATTGCAATAACATTTAATTGTAAAGCTTGTCCAAAGCAGCAGAGCTTTGAAGCTGTTGGCCTCTTGTTTTCCTTTCTATTTGGTTTCAGAAAATCATTTCAACTCCCTGATTGATTCACTGGCACGTCATCCTTTCCATTTCTGTTTGCTTCTAGATCGTCCAACTCACCTTCACCATGTTCAAGTTGGAATCCCACGTCACGTGTGATTATGATTTCCTGCAAATAAACGACGGTCCCACGGCTGCAGCTCACCCGATCGGCAGATTCTGTGGACAAGAGCTCCCGAATGGAGGTCACATCAACACCACACATAACACTGTCTACTTCTGGTTCAAGTCGGACGCCACTGACAACGCAGATGGATTTGCTGTGTCCTGGAATGCTGCAGAACCAAGTCGGTTCAATATACAAATCTTTTGAAATATTTAAGTTGAATGAGGAACAGAGTTTGTTCAACGTGACTATTTTCTTCTTAGAGCAGAACCTATTTCTTTTATAAAAACAACACAATGTTTGATACAATTTATTGTATTCATAGAGCTGGTTATTGGCAGTGATCTGTAAAATGATTTCATAGGATTTATTAGTCTTAAGTTATATAACTTCTTATATAATTCATATCTGCATAAAATTAATTATTTATCTTCTCGTTTTTTTTCCAAATCAATTTGCAATTTTCATCTTCTCTTGTAGGTTGTGGAGGTCTTCTTAATGGTCAAAATCATGGGGTAATTACCAGTCCTGGTTACCCTGGCAACTACCCACACAACCGAGACTGTCGTTGGCTTGTGGGGATCGCGCCTGGCAACGTCATAACATTCTCATTTGGTGAAATGTCTCTGGAGAATCATGTTAACTGCAGCTATGACTATGTCAAGGTTGTTCTTCATGAATTTATGCTTACTTTATGACCCTTGATTATATAACAATACATTTATGATAAATAAGATCCATTAATTATGTATATATCTGTCGATTGTGTTTACGGTAAATCCATTGATTGTACATACATCAATCGATGGTGCATACATCAATTGATTGTGTACACATCCAATGATTGTGCATACATCGATTGATTGTGCATACATTGACTGATTGTGCATACATCGATTGATTGTATACAGATTTATGATGGACCTCGCCCTACCAGTACCAATGAGCTCCAGACTCTATGTCGCTCCCTACCTCCACCTGTTACTACTTCTGGACCATTTGCAGCTGTGGAATTCCACTCGGATGACTCTAATAGTGACACTGGGTTCTCGATGAACTTCCATTCCACACCAGGTAGAGATCATACACAGGATCATGAAAGAAAGCCTCATCCTTATCAAGACACACAAACTAATTTCTTGTCATGTTATCGTCAATGCTATACAATCATTGAATTAAAGTAAAATGGTAGTTTGGTTAAATAGTTGAAAGGCCATCCACATTTCCTCAGCAAGGACACATTGACATCCATATTTCATCATATGTTTATGGAAGTATGTGTAATGGTGCATTTGCTAAACATCACATTTTGGTTGCACAAAACGACATGCCTTTGTATGTTAACAATTGTTTAGGTGTACGTAACAATTGATGTGTGCAGCCTACCCAGGGTGCGGGGGTGAATACACATCAACCAGTGGTGTCCTCATTTCTCCTAACTACCCTAACCCTTACCATCATAACGGGCAATGTTTGTGGACCATCACCGTCCACCAAAGTGAGGTCATTACCCTCAACTTCACCAACATTGACCTGGAGGTTCACCCTAATTGCGGCTGGGATTATGTAGAGGTGAGAAATCATACACCAAAAGTACCGTGCGAGAATTTTTTTTTTTGAGGGGGTGGGTTTATGTAGGCTAGCATTACAGCACATTACAGGTAGTGATTAGGTTATGCAGTGATAAGGGGGTGGAAGTGTAAACAATCACCCCAAAAAGCTTACGTAATTTTTTAATTGGACCAATGATTGAAAAAGAGTGCCCTATTCTTCATACAACAAGGAACCATGTGACCTCTTGCAATTTCTTTCCCGCCAAATGTACATTCTGTTGAGACTTTGGAGCAGTCATCAATGACCTTGACCTCATTCACAAGGTCACACACTCAAATTAAGAATGTGTGAATCTTTTACGTTGTAGTGGCATGTTTTGTCTTAGTATCCTGCACAATGCCATAAACCACTTATTGATGTACTCTGCCTGTCTGTCAGTTCATAAACCTTTGATGGCTCATTTTGTAATGAGGCAATCTAGCAGCCCTAAATCTTATGTTGATATATTATTTGTGAATTAAATGGGCTATGAGTTATGAATGAAAAATTATATGAAAAATCCTTGTTCCAAGTAAACCCATTTGGAAAGTTATAGTGTTGTTTCTAAGCAATGTGGAATAACTGTTGATGGTATGCTTTTTTATACAGCAAGCTAGCCAAAATTTCAAATGGATATTGATGGCTATTTGTAAATTGAAAAAAAATCAGCCCAAGTCTTGTCATAACGTTTAATTGAAAACCTTGTTGAGCACCAGAGGTTTGAGGCCTATTGGCCTCAAATGTCACCTTTTAGTATGCAATTCAACTGGTTCATTTGTTTCTAAACCATTGAGACCAGTCCAGCTGTTCCCTCTTAAACTATTGATTAAAAAATTGCTGTTAATCAAACTAGTGGCCTATAATCATTGAAAGACCACTTTTATTTTCATACATTCTAGTCTAATAAGGCATTGGTGTATCTGGTGCATTTGAGTGGCACTTTTTTCAGTGTAGTTTGTCAATTGTTATAAATGCACTCAACTAGAGATTTGAATTTTCTTCAATGTGACACATTTTCATGTCTGGCTGTTGTCAGGTACGTGAAGGTAATGATGAGGGGGGAACCTTCGTCGGCAGGTATTGTCAGCCCCAACTGCCTCCTGTCTACACGTCAACTACATCCTCACTGTGGATTAAATTTAGGTCAGACTCGTCCAATCATGGCTCAGGATTCCGTGCAACATGGAATGTTGGTGAGTTATGAGGGGTGCATTACAGTTAAGAGAGAATGAGAGAGAGAGACAGAGGAATGTTTTTTCAGGCTCATCGTGAATGTCTTGCTCTTTCCATTCAGTGTGTGGCGGTATATTCACAACACCAACAGGAGAGTTGCGGTCACCTTATTTCCCTGATCCTTATCCAAATGACAGGGAGTGCATTTACACCATAGAACAGCCAGCTGGATCCATCATCACATTGACCTTTGCGATCTTTGACGTGGAAGCCTCCAGTGACCAAACCTGTAGATATGATTATCTTGAGGTATGATAGGTTTGACATGCTTGTGTGTTGTTAAAAAAAGACATCCTGATTGACCATTGTCACCTGGCCTGCTGCAATCGTTTCAGGTTTAGGTTGAATAAAGGGTTGCCCAGTGTGTATTCCTATAGTATCAACAGACGTTTTCCTATTGTGGATGATATGAGGGATGTGTGTTCACCAGGTTCGTGACGGACTAACTGAGGAAAGTGACCAAATAGGTCGTTATTGTGGCTCGTCTTCCCCCAGCCCAATCACCTCCTCCACCAACAACCTCTGGCTTAAATTCAGAACGGATGGTAGCAGACAGAATAACGGTTTCCGAGCAACGTATGAAATCACAGAGGGCGCTGTTGTTGTGGATCCAGATCCTGAAGTACCAGATTCAGGTGCCCCTTCTGTTGCGATAGTAACAGAATTAAAATTTATTTTTCAAAAGAATTATTGCATTCTATGATTTGGTACATTTGATGAAGCCAGACAGATGATGTGGTAAGATAGTCCTCTCTCATAACATTGGGTCACAATCCAGGTTTGTCAGTTACTGTTGTTCAAATGTGTTGTCTTAAATAAAAATGGAGTATGCTTTAAATTGTGCATTGTTTCTGCAGGTTGCGGTGGAGTTATATCGGGCCTGAGTGGCAGCATACACAGCCCCACCCACCCCTCTAGTTACCCCCATAACTCACTCTGTACATGGTTCTTGAGTGGAACAGAGGGAACCATTATACAATTGACATTCCACACTTTCATTTTGGAAGGCCACTCATCATGCTCATATGACTATGTGGAGGTCTTCGATAACAACACTATCCATGGGACCAGCCTTGGAAAGTAGGTGCTCTCATTAGCTATTGCACTTGTATAATGCTGTCAATTCTTTGAATGACAAATAGCATTGTATAAGACAATAAAATGCAATAATTTCAATGAGTCTTATTATTACAATTAAATCTTCAGTCGTTGATTTTCCAGGTTTTGTGGGACGGTAATGCCCTCTCCGATCGTGTCCTCTGACCGCTATCTCACCGTGCAATTCCGGTCTGATGGTAGTGTCAGTCGTGAAGGGTTCAGTGCTTCCTTTCTGGCCCTCGCTGCTGACTTGGGTAAATTGCTGTCCCTATCTAATCAGTTAATCCAGTTCTTCTTTGAAGAACATCCTTCACTTGTCATATACACTTTTCTCCAGCATCGGTCCGGCCTTTTGTACACTATGAGTGGCACGTTTTCTTATCAAGCAAGCATCCATTCCAAAATAAGTTGAAGGCTCATTGCAAACCAAAATTTTGCCCTGCATCACATTTGACACCTGCATTCTTAGAGATGAGCAATTTAAAAAAATCACTTTTCCCTGTGAAATGGCATATTTTCTTGTTAATCAAGCTAGCTCCCCAATATAACACATAGGGTCCCTGTGATGTTGATGGCTCCATGGCATCTGACAATTAGCACTTTTACCTTAAACCGAACGGAGAACAATTCTGGATGGCATCCAAGGTAGCTGCCTGAAATTACACCTGGACATCCCTAATGATGATGGTTCCTTGCAAACTGAAAATCAGCCCCAAATAAGACTTCTTATAATAATGGGTCTTCGCATAACAAGTGTAGCCTCATGATTAAATCTGGTCATAATGATTTTTATGACAATCCTGTCCAAAGTAGCAGAGCTTCAAGGCCCATTGGCCTCTTTGCCCACTCCTTTCAACCATTGTGAATTTTGCTGTGATTTAGTGTGTGGCCGAATGATGACAGCGCCATCTGGAATTATCACCAGTCCTAATTACCCTGACAACTACAACAACAACCGAGAATGCGAATGGACAATAGTTGCTTCTGGAGGTCAACAAATCACGCTTAATGTGACCAACTTTGTTATGGAGGGATCCCCAAACTGCAATAGTGAATACCTAGAAATCAGGTTGGGACTTGTCTGAATAGTGTATAATTATTATAGATTATTATCAATAATAGTTGATAATTTGTCAGATGTCTGCCTTGATTAATTGTTTGTCTGTATGCAGAAATGGAGGATCCCAACTGTCACCCTTGATTGGAAGATATTGCGGAACTACAATTGATCCAATTATACGTTCCCATAGTAACAGATTGTATCTGAAAATGAAAACAAACAGTTATACTACATACCCAGGCTTTAGGATATTCTACGACTCACTCCAGTCTGGTGAGTCACGTGTCTGATGAGGCAATGATCTGATAGTGAGAGAAACTGGTGGGCTGTGTGGGGGTGGGGACAAGGTTCAGATAGGGCTAGGAGGTCGGATCAGGTGAGGTATATGGCGACATACATGGAAGAGGTTGCAGGCGGGGGAAAAAGCAGGTTGGGAAAGTAACTGGTAGATGATGTTACAGGTGATTTAAAGTATTAGGTGGGTGTGGGGGGGGGATAGCAGGTTGGGAAAGTAACTGGTAGATGATGTTACAGGTGATTTAAAGTATTAGGTGGGGAAAATACATTTGCAGGTTTGGCAATGTAGAATGTGGGAGAAGTAGGAGTTGGAAACTGACAGGTGATGCAAGAAAACAGTGGGGAAAAATCAGTTGGTGGAAATCAATGAATAGGTAAGCAGTAGGAAAGGAAAGTAGGGGGTAGGAATGGAAAGTAGAAGGTGGAGCCAGTAGCAGTTTTGGGTCAGTGGGAGGTGGGGCTAATAAGAGGTGGAGCCAGTAGCAGTTTTGGGTCAGTGGGAGGTGGGGCTAATAAGAGGTGGAGCCAGTAGCAGTTTTGGGTCAGTGGGAGATGGGGCTAATAAGAGGTGGAGCCAGTAGCAGTTTTGGGTCAGTGGGAGGTGGGGCTAATAAGAGGTGGAGCCAGTAGAAGTTTTGGGTCAGTGGGAGGTGGGGCTAATAAGAGGTGGAGCCAGTAGCAGTTTTTAGTTAGTGGCAGGTGGCACAAGTTGCAGATGGGAAAGTAGGCGGAGCAAGTAGAAGGCAGGGCATGTAGCTTGTTGTAGGGCTACTGATATGTCTATTCTGTGTGTATGATTTAGGCTGTGGTGGCGAGCTGACAGCCCCATCAGGAAGCTTTGTGTCTCCCAACTTCCCTGAACATTACCAGCGATTAACAGAATGCTTCTGGATGGTTCACGTGGCTGAGGGCAGTAAGATCCAACTGACATTTAGTCATATGCACATGGAGAGCCACAGCCAATGTCATTACGACTATGTTGAGGTAATACTCCCCCAAGTTTGCTTATAGAATGCTGATATGACTTTGTTGAGGAAATAATTTCCTGAGTGTGTTTATCAAATGCTGATATGACTTTGTTGAGGAAATAATTTTCCGAGTGTGTTTATCAAATGCTGATATGACTGTGTTGAGGAAATCATTTTCCGAGTGTGTTTATCAAATTCTGATATGACTATGTGGAGGAAATCATTTCCTGAGCGTGTTTATCAAATGCTGATATGACTGTGTGGAGGAAATCATTTCCTGAGCGTGTTTATCAAATGCTGATATGACTATGTGGAGGAAATCATTTCCTGAGCGTGTTTATCAAATGCTGATATGACTATGTGGAGGAAATCATTTTCCGAATGTGTTAAGCAAATGCATGCTCATCACATATTGCAACCTGAGGCATATATCAGCTCAGGTTCTGATGTCTTATTTCTGTTGATTGGTATATATTCACTTGACAATTAAGGCTCAGAATCCTGACATTGAGTTTAGAGTACATGTGCCTACTATGCATAACACCTCAATACTCAATGAATATTGTGATATTGAATGTAAGTTTTAAATAACAGCAAGAAGTCCATTCCATGTAGGTTTCATGCTTTCTGCTCATTCGATTTGTGTATTAGATCAGACAAAGAAACAGAAATGGACGTGTGCTGGGTAAATTCTGCGGCAATACCATTCCACAGCCACTGGAATCTGACTACAACATAATTTGGGTGAAATTCCGTTCTGATGGATCTGGGCAGGGAACAGGATTCAGTGCTACTTACCATGCTAGTGAGAGACACAAGTTGTGATATATGGTTTTCATTGTTGGTCCTATCTGTCGCATTCCTTATCGATTGGAAATGGGGATACACCTTGCATATTTTTGCATAATAGTAACCTGTTTCAACAGGGATGTTATATTACCTTAGGATAATATACAGTAATCCTTGTAAACATTCCACCGGTAAAGCCAGAGAATGAAATTTCTCAGGATTACAATATATACAGCTGAAATTCTAGAAACCATTTTGTTGTTGCAGATTGTAACAATGAACTAACGGCTCACTCCGGGGCCATTGAGAGTCCTGGATTCCCCAACCCCTACCCCAGTGGTCGAGACTGTACATGGGTTATCCGTGGCTCCAGGGGTAGCACCATATCTGCTTTGTTCTCACATTTCACACTAGAGGGAGGGAGTCAGTGCGCTCATGATTATCTTGAGGTGAAATTTTACTCCAATGAAGTGTATCATCATGAAAACGGGTTTGGCAGCATCGTTAGGATGTAAGCACCCATGATGAGAGTAACATCATCTATACCCCAGCCTTTCATTTCCTTTATCCTAACCAAAATTTCAATATGTTGTTAACGTGATCCAGATTCGAGACGGGCCTGATGATGGAGCCAATCAGATAGGGAAGTATTGTGGAGCCGTGCAGGTTAATCCCATCAATTCCACGTCGAACACCCTCTACCTCCGATTTGTTTCCGACGGTACTAGGGGGTATCAGGGATTCAGAATGGAGTATATTACCAATGGTGTGTACTTCTCCAGTATCTCATCATGATTATTATTAACATATTTTTAAAATATTTTCATGGCTCTTCTCTTCAGCAGTGGTTATCATATGCCTGTGCTCCGGCATCTGTCCATCTGTCTGTTCGTAAATTTTGATGGTGCGTTTTGTTATTAAGCAAGCAAGCAGCCCCACATCACACATGTAAAAAATCAGCTCTGTCTGACCTTTTAGTATGGAAAAATATGGTTTGAGAGGTTATCAATTTCTTTGACCTTATTTTGAAGGGAGTGTGAAGCTCATACATTTTTGAAGGCAAGCTTTCTTATAAAGAAAGCGGTCAGCAGCAAATTGCGCACGACCACTCTTATATCGATAGCCCCTTGCAAACAAAAAGTCAGCCATGCATAACCTTTGACCCCTGAATTATTGTTGAATAAATCAAATTAACAATATGTAGTTCCATGGAAAACCCCATGGGGAATTAGTTTTGACTGTAGGTTTTCTCATAATGCAAGCCAGCGGCTCAGAGTTACACATGAACCCCTTCTGTATCAATGGCTCTTTGTAAAGTGAAAAATTGGGCCTCCATGACCTTTTACCCTTGAATTATTGTTATTGGAAAATTTAATGTAAAATGCAAACCCAAAGTGGAATTTTAACTGCTGTTTCTTAGCAATCAGTTAACCTCTTGGATCTTAGATCTTATGATCTAGTCCATTTATTGGCTTCTTGTTATTATATGTTTTAGAGTATATCTTGTCTTTCATAAAAATATTGAATCCTTTTGTTGTGACATCCTTTGTATAGTGTTGGATTGTGACATCTATTGTTGGGTGTTAAATTGTTACGTATATTATTGGGAGGTGAATTGTGACATAAGTTATTGGGTGTTGAATTGTTGATGTGTGAATGTTGTAGGTTGTGGTGGGCAGTTGTTCGCTCCTTCAGGGACCATCTCCTCACCCAATTATCCGCAACAATACCCACGTGCCCTGTGTGACTGGCACATTGAGACTGTGCCTGGAACTCGCATACTGCTGAACATAACGCACATCGATCTTGGACGTCAGTTGGTTGGTTGTACCCATAATTATATCCAGGTAGGTCAAAGGTCATTATTCAGTTGATAAAATGTAACTCACCAATGCACTGACTGGTAGTTTCTTTCACTATTATAAATTGTTAAATTAAGCTTTAATTTAGATGGTGATTGATATATTTACTTTTAGTATGATTTCATACATTTATCACCAGGGTAACCGTTATTTTTTTATGATAATTCGCTGCCTGTTGCCTTCAAACTGCGCCTTCAGCTGCCTTTCTCTCAAACTTAAGTATTCTTTTCCGCATGAGATCCCTGATGAGTTCTGTCATAATTGTGATGTATGAGATGGTGTATTTAATAAGATCTTGTTGGAACAAGTTATGGATGTTTTATGTGTAACTAAGGGAGTTAAGTTTGTTGAAGAGTGGGGTGCAGAGGTTTGAGTGATTGGGTCATTCAAAGAAAAAGTGATGGGAGGTTTCTGGCAAATGACAGTAATGACAGGTAGGGTTGGGATGTAAGGAGCGACAGTGTTTGCTTTTGTAGTATTGATTGGGGGGGATGGGGGGTTATCTAATGCTATTAATGTTAAGATCTTGTTATTACTGATGGTATGGGGTTTATATTCTATTGTGGATGGAATAAGTTTGAAGGTTGAGGAGGAGTTGTTCCACTCATCTTGCCAGGTTTGTATTAAGTGTTTATTTATGATAGCATAGTATGTGTTTAGATCTAAGAGTATGGGTTGGATAAAGGGGTTAGAATGAGGATTTTTTTGGGGGGGGGCTTCTGAATCTGCTGTTTCATTTCCCTGGATTCCGCAATGAGCAGGAATCCAGGCTATTAATGAGCAAGAAGAGTGGAAAGGTATTTGATTTCATTGCTGAAGGGATTGAGGGTTTTGTTTCTGAGTACACCAACAATGGAGAGGGAGCATGTGAGGATTATAGGGTTTGAAAGGTTAGTATGAAGAGCTTTATACAGCGAATTTATGATGGCCAAAGCTTCCGCCACAAAGATGGAAAAAAGGAATGAATACGTGAGGATTTATTATACTTTAGAGATGGGATAGTAATGGTGTAGGAGGTACTTGTGTTATTTTAGGAGCCATTTGTGTAGAGTTTGAGGGGAGTTGACTGATGAACTGAAGGGCTAAATTTTTATTGTATGCAGGGTTGTCTTTAATTACTTTGTCAGTTAGTTCAGTGTTTAAATATAAACACATACACTTATAAATATACACATATATATGTTATTTATAGATAGCGGCTCGGCGCTCGGAAGCTTGGCATCGATAACCGAGCGCCTGTGTGTATACATATATATAAGTGTGCGTGCATGTGCGTTTGTGTGTATATACCCGCTTTGATTGCATTGGGACATCCAGTGCACACTGTCGCTGAGACAAAAACACGGACCAAGAAGAGCTGGTAACGCGCACTATTATAAGCTGCCGCTTAGATGTTTGGACATGACCCCTTTGCCAAGTCAATATTGAGCCGACGAAGGTGATAAATGTCACTGGTCGATTATGTAAGGTTTAGCATGTTTTGACATGACCCCCTACCCAAGTCAATGCAAACCCAGCCAAGGCCTCTGGTCGATTACGTAAGGTTTGGCCTACTTAAACAGCACCTGCTGTTAGCCTACTGCTAAGCTGCTGCAGTAGAAAACCTTGAAACTAATCGTCCTTTTTACTGTTTTTTGTTACTGTGAATGCTAAAAATACTGTTACAATGATTATCACGAGGCCAAGTTCTAAATACTGACAAAATTTCATGTGCGTAAACACAGCCGTTTCAGAGATATCAGCGAGGAGAGAACTCGTAGCAAAAATCGCGATAGATACTCTAAAATACATGTCATTATACAAAGTAGAAAAGGTGAAAACAAGTATTTTTTGTTCGCCTATTCCATGCTACGATAATTGCTTGTTACAACCATATAATTCATATGTTCGTAACTGCAGTAGTTATGGAGGAGATAGTTACAGAAAATGGGGAAAAAATCGACGAAAAATCGATCCCATAAGCCTCCAACACTGCGCGTGCGCGTCAAACTGGATCGGCAGTTGTGTCCCAACTTGATCTATCATTCCCCAAAATTTCATGTTGATATGTTTAGCGGTTCCGGAGAAAAGCCCGAATAACCTTGACTGGAGGAGAAAAAAAAATAAAAAATAAAAAAATTCTGGCTAAACCAATATGTCTTCCAACTATCGTTGGAAGACATAATAAAGGGTTTATTAGATGCCAGGGTGGAAAGGGGTATGCAGGTAGAGGTGATATGATGGGATGAGATAATGTGAAAATTTGGTAGGAAGATTATGGGTTTTGGATCTTATTTGATATTTAAGACTTTATTTTAAGGATGGATTTTAGAAGCTGTAAAGGGATTTGGGGAAAGCCAGTGGAAGCTTAGGGTGGAATTATAGGTGTAGATTGGTGAGATGTAGTGATGGCCCAGAGAGTGGCTGATTGAGCAATGTCTAATTTGTGGATGGTTGTTTTACATGCAGTGAGTATGGCTGGGGCTCCTTAAAGGATGCATTCTAATGAGTGTGTTGAATGGATTTTGCATGATTTTGATTTGTTTGTGCCCCAAGAAGGGTTACTGATGTATCTAATAAGGTTGGCACTTTGAGACTGTGTATGTGATGTGGTCTGTCCAGGTTAGACCTTTGTTGAGGATAATTCCAAGATATTTTGTAGAGTCGTGATAATGGTTAGGTTTATTGTTAAAGAAGTGGAGAGATGAGATTTTTCTTGGTTCCAAAGTGGACAGTTTTTGATTTTGAGGGGGAAAAGGAGAGAAGAAAAAAAAAGAACAAAAGAGAATGGACTTAACAGTTTGATGTAGGTAATCCCAACACTGATCTTATGTCCAGCTGGGAGGTGGTGTATTCCATAAGAGGACCAAAATTTAGTAAGATAATCCTATAATAAGGATTTTAATGTTACAACTGTGATGAGAAAAACAAATAAATGAGCACCGTGAAGAATAACAAACTCCTGTGAGGTTGTAAACTTGAAAAGAGAGCGAAGAAAAATTGAAGTAAAATTTTAGTGCCAACGATCCCTCTGTAATGGCTGAAATATGTGACGTTATGATTGATCAGCAAACAAAATAGATGTGACATTATGATTAAGCTCTAATAACTATCTATTTCAATATGCAGATGCCCTTTAGCAAGCTCCACTAAATAGCAACTAACCTCAGGAAATGAGCCAAGCTTTGTAACAGCTGGCCCCTATTGTACTAGCTCTGTATAACCTCTGCTGTTCTGTAGATTTTAACATATAACACTCCTCCTTTGTGTGTGTATGTCGGTACTTTCATCTGTCCATCTGTATTATAAAACTTAATTTGTTAACCACTCAAAAAAAGATATGTTAATCGCTCTAAATGGCTGCAAAAACATTGATTATGCAGCAAGGGTGATATAAAAAAACCCATTTAATTTCATGTGCGCTCTTAAACAGAAATTGTTCCATTTGTCTTGTTCCAGAGCTCATCCTATCCTCACCTGGATTAATTGGATGATAATTCTTTATTATGTGTATTTCAGGTGTTTGGCGGCTATGATGACTCTGCCCCGGAACTCACCAAGCTTTGTCAACCATCTACGGCAGCACAGACTGTTCACACTACGGGCAATTATATGATGGTTCGATTCAATGCAGTAAATGCGTATGGCGGGCAGGGCTTCACAGCCAGGTACAGCACCCAACCCAGGGGTAAGTAAGCTTACAGAATACATTGTTTTTTAGCGAGCGAATGTTTCAGAGGATGCAATATACCTTGAGGGCGAGTGCCAATTTTCATTTTACGATTAATTTCCATTTTGTCCTCCGAATTTGTGTAGAGAGCTTTATTATTGTGTGATTTAGAAGTGCTGGATTCAAGTAAATGTGTCATGTGTTTCTTGAAGGTTGTGGAGGCTTTTATTCTGCACTTAGTGGCGTCATAATGTCACAGAACTACCCCAATCATTATGAGAGTTCGACTGATTGTGTCTGGAACATCACGGTGCCTGAAGCAAGACCTATCATGCTCACGTTTGATGATTTTGATGTAGAAGGTTCCTCATCCTGCCGTTATGACTATGTGGAGGTAAACTTGCCATGGCAGATATGAACATTATGACTTATTGAACATTATGATGGCATTAGGAATAATGTGAGATTGTGAGATTTATAAAAGAAAAGATATCACATTTTGGGGGCTATAATGGGTTCGCCTGGTCATGGCATTCTTTTATGTGTGTTCAATGTGTCAAATTGGTTTTGGAGAATTCTGGGATATTTCCAGGTATTTGATGGTCCAGACCTAGATCATCCGCGTCTTCTTAACCGTACTTGCGGTAGATCATCACTCAATGTAGGAACTCTGACCTCATCCTCCAACCATATTGTTGTACGCCTCAGGTCAGACCATTCCATCCAGGGCAGAGGGTTCAAAGCTCATTACAATCTGAGTGAGTGTCCTCCTGTACAGTATAAGGCAGAATTATTGAATCATACATATTATATGTTGATGATTTACTTCCATTTTTACCTATATTTGATGGTTAGTTTAATCGTAAAACTTTTTGAGTGCAGCCATTGCATTCCGACTATCATTTGGTGGAAAGATAGAATGTAAAAATTATTGAAAAATCACATTCCTTGGAGATTTTATGTTGAATAGGTGATTTTATATTTGCTATCTCCATCTGATAAAAAGTTAATTGAATAAAAATAAATGAGTGAATTACATATTATTAGTGTGCACTTCTGTTTAATCTCATTGTTTGGCCAGCTTGTGGAGGGCTGATCAATGCCGAGGAGGATGGAGAGATTGTGTCACCTGGATGGCCGAACCCATACGAGTCCCCATCCAACTGCACCTGGTTGATCTTGGCTCCAAGTCCAGGTATGCTTCTACTGTTATGAGGAATGTATGATACGATGTATAGCGAACTGTTTGGGCTGTCAGCCAAGTAAAAAGAGCATGTTTGTTGTGGGTAAGTGTAAGGTTGATGCCAGCATTATCTGAGAGCTGTAAGCAAACTCTCTGGAGCATGCACTTTAGACCATTCCTATAAATGATGGTTTTTTTCTGGTGTAACTCATTATTTTCAGCTTTGAATTTTTTATAACATGAGCATGGTTGTTTTGGACTGACCCAGATATGAAGGTGACCTTGACATTCACAGAGCTGGACATTTGGACAAATGGCACTGGCTGTCCTTCAGATTATGTGAAATTGTATGACGGCGATGATGATACGGCACCCCAGGTATATTGCATATAATTGTTAAAAAAAATTCTGCATCATTCAAACTAATATATTGATGTTTACAAACTATATTATGGGTGTCCTGTGTCATGGGTGTCCTATGATATGGGTGCCCTGTGTTATAGGAGACTTGTTTGACCTATGTTATGGGTGTCCTGTGCTATGGGTGTCCTGTGTTATGGGTGTCCTGTGTTATGGGTGACTTGTTCGAACTATGTTATGGGTGACCTCTTGACCTGTGTTTTGATGATCTGTGTTATAGGTGACTTTTATTGTGGATGACCTTTGTTATTGGTGTCCTGTTTGACCTATGTTATGGGTGTCCTGTGTTATGGGTGATCTGTGTTATGGGTGACTTGTTTGACCTGTGCTATGGGTTACTTGTTTGACCTGTGTTATGGGTGACCTGTTTGACCTGTGTTATAGATGACCTGAGTTATGGGTGACCTGTTTGACCTCTGTTATAGATGACCTGAGTCATGGGTTACCTATTTGACCCATGTAATGGGTGACCTGTTAGACCTGTGTTATAGGAGCTGAACTGTGTCATTACCCACTCCTATTTTTCAATGATGTGTGTAGGTGGGCACCTACTGTGGAACCACTCTTCATCCCCAACACACGTCCACCGGGTCAGCTCTCACAGTGAAATTTAGTGCATTTGGTGGTGTATTGCCCAGAGCTGGGTTCAGAGCTGTTTATACCACGTCAACCTCAGGTGCTGATCTCGTTTTCTACCACTCATTTTGATGTCTGCCTTCCATAGAGACTTGTTGTCTATTTGACACTACATCATCCTGTATAAAATATATATTTATTAATTTTCCAAATTATTGCTTAATGTTGTCTTCAGCATGTGGGGTGGAATTCACTTCTGAGCATGGAGCCTTCAACAGCCCAGGTTACCCGGATTCCTATGGCAACGATCTGGAATGTGTGTGGACAGTACAGAAAGCACCAGGAAACCATATGCTTCTGTCGTTCAGGTGAGCCAGTCATTTTTACTTCTCTCCAGACACATGACGGTAAGAAATCTTAATATCTTCCTTGTCTATGTTCTGATATCAGAAGTTTGATATTACATTCAAATTAGAGTATGATCTATGAGATAGCTGTTAACATGATAACCTTTCACGGTAGATTTCATAGTTTTTGCAAGTGAATTATTGATCCCTTCAATGGCTGCTTACAGTTCATATATATATTATACGTGAAAGCTTGCAATATCATCCTTAGTCATTGATGCGATAACCAATATGTATTTTTCCACAGTTTTTTCAACATTGAAATGGATCAAAACTGCAATAAAGATTTTGTAGAGGTCAGGCAAGGAGGATCTGGTGGTTTACTCAAAGGTCGTTACTGCGGTAACCAAATACCTAGCAACATAACTGTTGTGGAGAATTTGTGGGTGAAATTCCGGACCAATGAGGATGTCCCTGGGTTGGGATTCATGGCAATGTATAACTCAGGTGAGTCATCTTTCTCTGTCCATTGTTTTTTGGCCTCATTTATTCTTTTGTATTGTCAGTTCATATAAAATTTTGTACAATGACCTACACCGATGGTCACTCAAGACAACATTGCGGCCTAATTTTCAAATAAACTTGGTCTATAGGTGCTCTGCCAGTGGTTGAAATGAAATGAACAGAGTTGTCCCTTCATTGTGTCATGCAATACAATTGGGTTTAAAGTTTACTTGAAACGTTTGTCCTTGAAAATGGATTGAGTTGGTTATTGAGTTGAGCTGACTGAAGCTATCTTGCAAAACTCAGTGGGAAAAGCTATCTCTCCTAGTCGTAGGCTTTGCTAAAGTATACCAATGTCTCAAGTTTTGTGAAGCTGAGAGAACAAATCTACACCAATTATACCTGTATGAGATCCCCACGTAGTCTTGTTTCTATATTTGACAGTCCTATCAAGTGCATTCTTTGTTCCTAGCTTCAATCTTTCTGTCTGTCCATTTGTAAAATGTTGATGGTGTCTTTTCTTATAAAGCAAGCAGCCCCCAATTGCACACGAACCCCTCTTTTGCTAAGGTCTCCTTGCAAACAAACGATCTTTGAACTGTGAGTTATTATTGTAAAACATCGCTTGCTTCATGTTAACCAAATGCAGAATTGAAACTGCTATAGTGAAGCAACCAAAAAACCTATTGCAATTTCTAAATGGCAGAAAATGGCGTCGGGTGAGACCTTAATTTGGAGAGGTTTTCAGTGACCTTAACCATATTGCAAGGGTTATGCACTCAAATAATGAAATTTGATTGATTTTATGAAGCTTACTGCATAAATGATGCGGCTTTTCGTCAAGCCATGTGATTCTGTAGGTATGAATTATGGCCTGTTTTCAATGCAGTGTATGGAGGTCAAATTGAAGGAACAACTGGCCTAATTGCCTCGCCACGGTACCCTCGCAACTACCCTAACTCCATTGAGTACGAGTGGATCATTACGGCACCAGGCGATGCGCTAATACGCCTTGATGTGATGCACCTAGATCTAGAGGGCAGGCATCCAGCATGTCCTTTTGATTATGTTGCTGTGAGTTCCATGTGAAGTAATTACTCTCCGTTTGAGCTTGCTCATGGTGTGTGTAGAGTGTTCTGTCTGCACATTTTTTTTTTTTTGCTGATTTGTCTCATTTCATTGAAGTATTGGTTTTGTTCTGTGCAACGAGTATTTAATTTATGATAGTAATATTTATCAGGTGAAATATTTTGTTGACTTATCTTGTCAGAGTGATGCTTGAAAATCTGATAACAATCTAAATCAAACATGTATGTGGTGTAGATATATGACGGACAAGGGGAAGATGCCTTAGAACTGAGGCGCTTCTGTGGCACCGGAAATATACCAGCTATAATATCACCGTCGAATGTAGTCAAGATTATATTCCACACAGACAGCTCTGTCAATGGACAAGGCTTCCTCATCAGCTGGAATGCAACAGGAGTTACCCTGACAACCCCAGCGCCATCTGGCGAAACACCGGGTATGTTTCATTTCTCATGCAGTTTCCTTGATTTTTTAAGTCAAGAATTCAATTGAAGGATATCGTTGCTACTGGTGGGATGAACTTTTTATGTCCGTAGAATAATGCTTCGGTGTCTGTTGTTGACAAAACTACATGTTTTGTTGTCTGTAGATTAGTATGATTGTTGTTAACATCACTAACCACCCATGTCTGATTGTCGCGTGGTATAGCAGTGTGTGGCGGAGAACTCAACGCTGATGACAGCCTCCAGGTGCTCACCTCACCTGGCTACCCCTACGGATATGCTGATAATCTACGTTGCAGGTGGCTGATTTCATCACCAGAGAACACCAGAGTCTGGGTCAATATCACCCACCTGTCTGGAAGGAGGCCTTGGTTCCCGCTGCAATTATGACCGTGTAGCACTGATAGATTCAAGTGAGAGAATTTGTGTCATTAATCACAAGCTTATTTATTTTTAACAAACATTGTACACATTCTGAGATAGGATTGCCCTGTGTGAAAGACTTGAAGGTTAATTTGTGGTTTATTTGGATGTTATGTATACATCTCAATATATTAGAGAACATATGTGCCTGTCATGTCATACCAGACTTTGGATTAGTGTGTTATTTCAGCTGGTCGTCAGCTTGGAACTTTTTGTGGCACACAATATAATGAAGCGCCTATAATAAGCCGAGGAAACTCGCTCATTATACAATTCATGAGTGATGCCACAATTAACATGACTGGGTTTGCATTGGAGTACAAATCAGGCAAGACTATATTTGGTTGATATTTTTTCATGGTCAGTGGTTTGAATTTCAAATTGACCTTTGTTGAAGCTGAGGATACCTTACTCCTAATGATAATTGTGATAGCTTACCTCATTTTACTACATGCTATAATTAATGTAGAATCATAATGTTCTTGCAGTTTGTGGAGGTTTATATATTGAGGCTGGGGGTCGCATACAGAGTCCTGGCTACCCCCTGGCTTACCCAACCAACATCAACTGTACCTGGACGGTCATTGTACCCACCGGAATGACCATCAATTTAACGTTTGAAGGCTTTAACATTCAGGGCTCTGAAGGCCAGTGTGTCCCAGGGGATTATGTTGAGGTAGTAAACAAATAACTACTATTATACTGTTCATGTACTTGAAAAATCAATTTGTAACGAAAAGAGCATATGTATATTTGTTTCAAATATATGCAGGAATTGATGCTATTTGGTTCATTACAATGTCTTATCATGAATGGCTGCTTAGCATCACTGATTGTTGATCTCCAAGAGTACAGAAGTTACATGATGTTATTGCGTCAATTGAGTTAGCCCCTAATAGTAATGAGCAAACTCATACCTATTTCGGAACAGAAACTAGCATAGCATTCAGTCTTTTCTAAAACAATTTCGATTTAGTCATTGAGTGACATCATTAAAATCACCGTTTGTTAAGCACTTGGTTGGTTTTTTTCTTCTTTCAGTTTATTAACGGCCTTGATGAATCTTCTCCTCCCCTGACAACAGGCGTGAGCAATACAAGCCGTCACTGCGGATCGGTTGCCCCACAGATCCCTGGTACCAGCGATAACAGTCTTGTGATCACATTCCGTTCAGACATACATGGTTCAGCTCCAGGTTTCTCCCTCACGTACTCACAAGTGCCGTATGCTTGTGGCGGTACCTTGTCGTTAGATGACCAGTATCGCTCGGCTGTATTTACCAGCCCTAATTACCCAGACCTTTATCCTCATAATGTAGACTGCATATGGCTGGTAACTGCCCCTGTGTCTGAGAGGATCCGTGTTGATTTCACGGATCGGTTTGAAATTGAAGGCGGCTCACAGTGAGTATATAATCACTTATGTCGCTTGGGCTTGTTTGGTTTCACTCATTTTTGGTTTTTGTGTTGGGTCAAATAGTAGAAATGGCATATCTAGGTGTATATTCTTCAACTTTGTCTAGGTGTGAAGTGGACTATGTTGAGCTACGTGATGGAGCTACAATACACTCGCCTCTACTGGGCAGGTTCTGTCAAGATAGGCCACACACGCACCGTAGCTCAGGACACATTATGTTCATCCGATTCCGCTCAGATTCCACCATAGCATATCAAGGCTTCAAGATTCAATATCAAATAGGTGACTTGGGGGAAATTATTAACAGCTCTGGAAGTACAAATAAGTTATAATGACCCCAAAAAAATCTCCTTTCCAACTAGAGTATTTTTGTGAATTCAGATACATGTGGTGGTACCATCCGAGCCAGCAGTGGAACGATCCAGTCTCCAAACTATCCCAATCTCTACGACGCAAACACCGACTGTGAATGGATTATTGAAGGGCCGACAGGACACTTCATCACCTTAAATGTCGTCCCTGGGTCAAACTTACAGTATGCTCAAAACTGCGAAGCCTATGATTACGTTCAGATACGTGATTTTAATTCCACTGGTTAGTGTCATTCATTATTCTGTGTGAAGACATTTGAGATTGTGGCCAGAGATGACATCACCTGCTTGCCTTTACCCATGCAAAAGTTTTACCAATGTGAACCTAATTCCTCTGTATGTATGCCATGATCTATCAAGCCCTGTATATTATATTGTTGTAATATGTGTAAGCAACTTGTCATAATTGCCGTCATCATCATCATCATCATCATACTCATGACCTTCATCATCATACTCATGACCTTCATCATCATACCCATGACCTTCATCATCACCATGTTTTTGATGCTCATAATCATCTTGCCTGGATTTTCTCCTCCATCACCTTGATCAGGACTGGGCACATTAGGGTATCAACATTGAAAGCTGCCCCTTGATTCAACTTCTGGGGTTTTTTTTGCTTTTGTAACATATCAATTTGTCCAATTGGTTGGTGATATGCTATGTTTTTTACATTGCTTGGGTGTCTCTTCAGGGCCTGTTTTGAGCACGTTTTGTAGGTCATCCTCTCCTACTGTAACCACCTCAGATAATACAGCCCACATCAAGTTCCATTCCGATGCCTCGCGCAACTATAGGGGATTCGTCATGAGATTCAACGCCAGTGTGGAAGGTAGGAATGGCCATGGATGTTTTTTATCCATCAACATGAAACCAGGGGTTGTAGGTTCGATCCCAGGCTAGTTACTATGAGACATTTCAGCCTTAATGTGAGCTACAGTGCCATACTGCTATACCTTTTTCACTAGTCAGGACATTTTTTTCAGCCTGTATTTTTGCATTGAAATACTTAATAAGTTCAAATTAGGTGGTCATATGTTTTGTTGGGCAACTTGAAATTTCTTTATATAGGTCACTACATGAGTAGATCAGCTTTAAAATAGAAATAACTTTATTTTCAGCAATATTTTCTGAGGTAATGTGTTCATCTTGTGTGTTTGGTTGCCATGGAACAAATACAATTCTCAGAGCGCCCTCGGCAAGGACGGTTGATCTTTTTTAATGGATACAAAGGCATATGTCATTAGTAAATAACTCCGGGAAATAACTCTTGTATGCAGGGAGCAAATCAATAACGTCTATTTGTTGATTTTTATATTGATTCAAAACGTGTATTTGGGCAGCAGTGAAAGTAAGGCCCCTTCATTTCTGACATTGAATAGACTATTCCAATTACCATTTCAACATTAGCAACAGTACCCATTGTGTGCATTCAAAGATGGGCATTTATTAAAAATTAAATCTTGAATCGCAGCGAATTTAACATTTCACGAATAAGAGAACTTTCAATCCAGTTATACATGAGGTTTATACTGTGGTTGGGGAATAAGGTCTACTCATATAAACGACGGCTCTAGAAAGGTGATCACCTATCTCTGTTTGTTAACAGAATGTGGAGGGCTATTGACAACAGCATCAGGGACATTCACCAGCCCCAACTACCCTGGTTTGTATGCGCACAATAGGAGGTGCCACTGGAACATACAAGTTGCTGCTGGAAGAAGAGTCAGTCTCACCTTCAACAATCTTGACCTTGAATCGGCTTGGCGGTGTCGATATGATGGGGTTATGGTATGTTCTTTATTATCAATATCTCTGCATGGATAAATGTTTGACCTACGTCTGACTGGTATCATTTCTGAGGATAATTTATTCAACTTTTACTCGTAATTATTCACATATTTAAATCAGAGTGAAACTTCATCTGACGCATGAATAAAACCTAGCTTTTAAGTAAAACTATCATTAATCTCCCAGCCAATCATGGCATGAATCACATCAGAGTGACATTCAAGGCTATTTGTCTCATAGATATACAACGGTATTCTACATGGATCTCCCCTTTTAGCCACCGTATGTGGCTCCTCAATACCCACCCAACCTATCGAATCTTCCGGCAATACCATGGCTGTTGTTTTTACTACTGACGGATCAGTAAATGCAGGCGGTTTCTCTGCCTCCTACACTTCCAACTTAGCAGCAGGTGAGGAAAATAAGACCCAGTTCTTGGTTGAGAATACATGAAATCACTAGCGCTTTCTTCTCACAGAGTAAAATCACTATGTAAGAAATGTCTGATTCATTGATGATATTTAAAACGATCTCAGTTCTAGGTATCTGAAACATTTGGTTGAACTGGTTCCTGTTACGGGCATATCCCTAACAAATTCTGGGAGTTAACTGGGGGTTTGTGAACGTTTATTCACCATCTATTTCAGTGTTTTCAGCTATGTCACCATATATTGCAGCATGTGGCAGTTTATTCACCTTTGTCATCATCTATTTCCATATATTGCAGTCGTCATGTTTCAGTTTAAGTTTATTCACCTTTGTCATCATCTATTTCAGTGTGTGGAAGTTTATTCACCTTTGTCATCATCTATTTCAGTGTGTGGAAGTTTATTCACCTTTGTCATCATCTATTTCAGTGTGTGGAAGTTTATTCACCTTTGTCATCATCTATTTCAGTGTGTGGAAGTTTATTCACTTTGTCATCATCTATTTCAGTGTGTGGAAGTTTATTCACCTCTGTCATCATCTATTTCAGTGTGTGGAAGTTTATTCACCTTTGTCATCATCTATTTCAGTGTGTGGAAGTTTATTCACCTTTGTCATCATCTATTTCAGTGTGTGGTATTTATTCACCTTTGTCATCATCTTTTATTCACATATGTCGCCATATATTTCAGTATGTGGCAGTTTATTCACCTATGTCACCATCTATTTCAGTGTGTGGCGGTTTATATACCAATGCCAATGGTGCATCGGGCACAATCACTTCCCCTGGTTTCCATGACAACCTACAGTACAATGCCAGCACTCAGTGCCTGTGGAGGATCGAGACTACGGATCAGTACAACAGTTCCATCTCGCTGCAGTTTGTTAGTATCGACATGGAGCACCACGGAGAATGCACATATGACTTTGTCGAGCTTCGTGAAGGTATGTCCATCTATCTTTGCCTTGCCCGTAGCTGCTTGAAATAATCCCATATGTACTTCTTACACATGCCTGAATCTGAGCACCTGGTATGTTTTGTTTTGTTGAAAGAATTTCACTGTCAATATTTGTAGCAAAAGAATATCTAGTCAGCATCTCAGCAACTTAACTGTCCAATACTAGACTCCTAAATGATATTTCCATTTGAAATTGGTATCGGTTAGGTTCTGGTACTTGGATTGAATTACTAAAATTCAAATTCATATCTTCTGGTTATCCATGATTGGTTATCAGATGGTTACCTTGGTAACGACCTTGGCAAGTTCTGCAGCAATCAGTCGGGTGTGATGCCTTACGTCATCACCCCAGCCAGCTCGGTATGGATCCGCTTTGTGTCAGACGTCATCACTCATAACCGTGGATTTCAGCTGGAATACCAATACAACCGTGAGCTATACACAAACATATAATCACGCTCAAGTTGTAATGTATCATTCTACTTGATTGATATGGGAGCATCTTTATCACAAAATGTGATATTATTAAAACGTAAAAACAATTTTATAAGGATGAATCTTTCCCGCGCAAAGTGATCTTATTAATATATGATATCCACTTTGTACTGTGGTATTCTTGTAGGATGTGGGGGTTTTGTGACTGATCCTCAAGGGACAATAGTCAGTCCGAATTATCCACAGCCTTACAATAACAGTGCAAGCTGTGCTTGGAAGATTTCGGCACCTGAGGGGACGAGAATTAGGGCAAGTGGTTAATACGTGCCCCATCTCTAGACTATTTTTTGGCTTGCATTTATTGAACTGATACACTAGTCTGACTTCTTAGTATGCACTAAGTGAAAGTGACTGATTGTAGCAATTTCATAGTCCAATTTCATGGAATTATAAATGAGACTGTGAACAATCTTCAAATAATTTCCAAAAGTGTTATGACCAGTTGATTTATTCCGCATTTGCACATTTATTTATTTAGCTTCAGTTGGAATCGTTTGCCCTGGAACCCAGTAATGATTGCGTAAAAGACTACCTTAAAATCTTCAATGGAGGGATGAAATCATCCCCATCGATTGGGAAATTCTGCGGAGCAGCTGGGCCTCCGTCAACTTTTTTGACTCAGAGCCATGAAGTGCGACTGGAATTTGTTTCTGACAGCACCGACAATGCAGCTGGTTTCTCCATATCTTATCAATTTGACACTTCAGGTTTGTTGAACAATGTCCTTCAATGTTGGGCTATAGGATCTGGTTGCCATGTTGTATAGTTGATTTTTTTTTAACTTACGTCAATCAGTACAGCTGTGTGTTCTTATCGCGGAAATATTTCATATGAAAGAAATGTCTGCATTCATTATATTCACAATAGTGTTTATTTCAAATAAATCTTTCTGAACTGTTAACAACATGCAAGATCACACAAACTTACCAACCATTTTGTCAAATTTATGCCGGATTTCCGTTTTCAAAATTAATGTTAGATTTATATATTTGTGTATTTGCCTTTGAAGCATGTGGAGGTGATATTCATGCCCAGAGTGGAACAATCGCTAGTCCCAACTGGCCAGAGCGTTACACTGGCAACACAGAGTGCAGATGGACGGTTACTCTGGAGCCAGGGTATCATGCTCTTGTGAACTGGAACACTCCATTTGAGTTCCCAATCAGCTCGCCATGTGCTTCCAACCTAGATTATGTTGCTGTAGGTACTCTTGTAATCTGATGTATTGGTCTTTTAAAACAATAATGTTTTATCAGGATCAATAATAGAGCTTTTGGTGATTGCAGCTTATTGATGTACTATCTGATGGAAGTTCTCGGAGGATTGGTCGTTACTGTGGCAACCAGATGCCAGGGCCAATTCAGTCAGAAACCAATGTATTGAAGGTCAAATTCCGCTCCAATTCCAGAAACCATTTCAATGGATTTTCTTTTGATTATACTGCCGGTGGGTTGATGTTCTACCCAATTCATGAAACAACCCACACATAAACAATGTACTTAAAACAATCCACAGAAATCATTCGTATTCACCATCTTCATATGTACTTGAGATTGCCAGGATCTTACATATGTCTGACCATTATGACATCATAATGGCTAAGCTTCATAATCTTCTGTCTTTTGAGATTTCTGAAAATCCTAGATGTCATATATTATTTCCCCATATTCATGTATTGTATTTCCTCATATTCATTGAATCATATTGTACTCCCTGATATTTACTTTCTCATACTTCATTTCCTTACATATTTACCTACTTATATTTTAGCTATGATATTCATAGACTCATGTTTTTTATATCCTGATGCTATCCTACTCATATTTATATTCCTAATAATCACAGCCTAATATTTTATTTCCTGATTTTTAGAAGCTCATAGTATATTTCTATTTAGACACTCTCTAATTGTATTGATGACCTTCACAGGTTGCGGCGCCACCTACATAGGCCCAGAAGGTCGTATCACTTCCCCAGGTCATCCGGGTCAATACAGCAACAACTTGAACTGCACTTACACAATCATTGCCCAGCAACCACAGGATTTTGTTGTTCTGAACTTCAATCAGGATTTATTTGCTATAGAAGGTGGCTATTCATCCAAATCACCAGCAAGTTTTTATAAGCCCCTCAATGGAAGTGATTCTACTGCGCCCAATGATGTTAAGCTCCCCGGTAAAGTGGTCATTTTTTAACTTAGCATGGTCAACTCGGTAACGCCAGAGTGTAGTGTATGGCAAGCCAGTTAAGAAAATAATTGTAGTGGAATGCTGTGCTGTGGTTTGGTTTTCATAGCATGCTCTGGTTCACTAGCTCTCATGTCTGAAGTAAGTATTGTTTCTTTAGTTATAAATTTCCCACAGGAAAACAAAGCAGTACTACAAATCTAAAATCAGTACTTAACGACCTTATTGGAGAAAAAATTATTCGTAGATATGGGGAACAACATGGATGGCAAGTTTTTAGCTCTGCTATTCATCAAAGCTTATCACTTTCCTCCACACCCACATCAGTCTGTGTGTTTTGTCGAACTGGCTGTCTGTTAGTGAACTTTTTATGATGCATTTTCTTATGAAATAATAAGGTAGCTGCCCAAGATAAGGCTTCCAATATATATTCATGTTGTGGTCCGGTAATCAGAAGCACAAGATAACTTTAACTTGCCTTAGTGGGTCTTTGCATTCCAAGTCATCGTTGGAAGTGTTTCGTAATGAATATTATCTTGTCATAACTTTTTCAAAATCATGTCAAAAGTAGCAGAGCTTCAAGGCATATTGGCCTATTATTATTCTATATCATTATTTCATTGTGTACTGGGGCAACCATCATTTAAAGATATTTACATTTTTCGTTAATTTTTATCTTCAAGAATCCTTGCTGAATTTTTTTGCCCTGAATGTTAGCTGCATACAATGTTTGAATGCGCGCGGTATATATATATATATATATATATATATATATATATATATATATATATATATATATATATATATATATATATATATATATATATATATATATATATATATATATATATATATATATGTGTTTGGCTGCTAAGAAGTTTTTTTGTTCTGGTTCAGAGTATGATACTGAATGGTGGTTACACCAACACCCTAACCAAGGACTGCCTCTAGATAACGGCATGTTTCCTCTCAATTACACTTTCATTCAAATTGCTTTTTGATCTCAACTATCTTCTGTTTTTTCCATCTCTGATCCCTTTTTTTATGTTTGATCCTTTGATTGCAATTGTTTTTTTAATCATAGATCCTAATAATTCTTTGATTCTGATTGTTCTTTGATCTCAATGTTTGATCCGTGTTTTCTGTTATTCTTTGATTCTTATAATTTTTTTATGCAAATGTTTATCTCAATAATCTGGGTTTTTTTTATTTTTGATACTGACAAATCTTTCTCTGATTCCTATTGGTTTTTATCTCTCTATTTAGGTGTTCGGGAATTACTAACAGCTGTGCTAATGAAGAAATGAACCCCAAAGGCTATAGCTGTCTACAATTGGATTGTACATTATATATAATGCATAACATGACTTACTCTAATGCCTGAGTATTTAAGTCAAAATGATTGTGCATGTCGCCTGTTGTTTTAGCGATGGTACCTTTTGATCGACTCGACTGTTTAAACATTCATTAAATTCATAAACTAGTGTTGTATGCAAAACAAAATTAATGAATTCCTATTGTTTTATGTAAAATATATCACATGGTATTATTGTTGTATGTCTTAATGAGTATAATAACATAAATTTTAAATTTCTGGAGAAAGGTCAAAGTTAGATAAGACTCATATTCATTATTCTTTTTTACATCGTTTCAGCTGGACGCTTCAGGTGTCGCTATGACTACCTTATAATTTACAGAGGAAACAACACTGATGGCAGTATTGTTATGCCTCGGAAATGTGGCACCTCCGCCCCCGAACCACAAGTAGCTCAGGGAATGATGACCTTGAACTTCATAACTGATGCCACCAATCGAGATGCAGGATGGGTGGCAGATTTTTTCGTATCAGGTTGGTGGAACATTCCTTTTTTACCACAGAGCAGAACGAGCCTTAAGTGCCTTAAACAGACACCTGAACTTGATTCCCTTTAGTTTCATCTCAATAATGCTCAGGTTTTTGTTTTCATTTCTGTCAAGTTGAAACATTAGCACTTTGTGTGCTGCACTGTTACCTATGTCATTACAATACAACCAACTCTGTAAAATTGGCTCATTTGGGTGTGTAACCCGTGTAATGAGGTTGTGATGACAGGGTTGACAGGGTCATCTCTCATGTAATTTACTATGATATAAATTTTTTGACTAAATTTCAAGGTTAAAAAATGTGTTGCAACTTTATCCCAATTGCAATTTTTATGAATATTTCACAGTATACGTCTTTAATTTAAATTCAACAGGATGCAGTTCTTTTTCTCGTCATGTTTCAGAATGTGGCGGTGAATTTACATCATCAGATGGGACAATTCACAGTCCAGCCCACCCACTGCGCTATATGGACAACGCCAATTGTTCCTATCTTATAACTGTGGCCTCTGATAGGGTCGTTTCTCTGAAGTTAGTATGATATAAGTATTAATTATAATAATCACTTTTAGGAAATATCTCTTTCTTTTGAATGCCAAGGCAATATGAAGCTGTCTTTAGGGGTTTTAATTTTCACCATTTTTCATGCCTATACTTTCTCTATATATTAGTGAGCCGAGTTCTGCATCATCCAATTTTGCATTTTCTACGATATATTGTAACCGTCTGCTGTTGTTATAATCTTGTATTATAGTGTGCCTCTTGCCTTGCAGGTTCACACAATTCCATCTTGAATCCCATTCACGTTGTCAATATGACTACGTGGAGTTATTTGATGGTCCCTCGTCATCTGACCCGCCTCTTGGCCGCTTTTGTGGGACCAAGTCACCGGGAACAATTCGCTCTACAGGAAACACAATACTTGTTAACTTTGTGACTGATCATAATACAGTAGGGGAAGGATTCACAGCTGTTTATCGTTCTACCATAGGTAACTTGATTGAGTATTGTATTCCACATTAGACATCCCCTCACTTTGAGGGATGTTAAAGTGTGCCAGAAAATGAGTGAGTGTATGTACTAGAGTGTCTGAAAGGAGTAGGTATGACGGAATATGGGTTTGAGTGGATGAAGGTCTTAGATAATCTGGGTCTTAGGGAATGTAAGACTGAGGGGACAAAGGTGTGAGTGAAATGTGATTCTCAGTGGAAGTTGGTCAAAGGGGAAGTTGGTCTAAAAGGAATTTTTGTCTTAGAGAAGTTTGGGTCTCAGTGAATGTGGGTCCGAGAGGAGTGTGGATTTCATTGCTTGATGGTCCAAGGGGTTGTGGGTCGGAAAATGTCCATCTGAGTGTGTGAAAGTGTTTTCAAGATTCCATTTGTGACAGACCATGTGGAAGCACTAGGTTTTTGTTACAAACCATTGATATCAGTTACATGTTATGATCTCTTGGGGCTTTGAGACACTGAAACTTTCCTCACCATGCATGTGTTCTTCTGTAGGACCTGCTCATGGATGTGGGGGTAGGTTGAACCTAACTATGGGCACACCACTACAGGTGGATTCCCCTGATGTGGATAACGATGGCCGCTACGAGGCCCTCCTTGAGTGTCGATGGATTATAATGGCACCAGTTAACAGTATTATCCGGATTGCATTTGCGCGCTTCAACACATTCCCAGGTTCGGAAGGATCACCTGCTGACACTCTTGAGGTATGAATTAACCTGATTCAACATCAATGTCTCAGCATTCTGTTATGGACATGCCAGTGTGCCAGCTTCCTTTTGTTACACTGACTTGTTATTACTGATTAATTCAAATCACTGTCCTACATTTTCCTGCTCTTCTATCTCCCAGTACTGGTTGACTTCACAAGAAAGCAGTTGCATGTGTAATAAGGGAAATCAAATACTATACAATATTATGTTTTTTTAGGTGCGAGATGGACTTTACTTAACAGATCCTTTAGTGGGAACCTACTCTGGAGCAGATTTACCCCCTACATTTACCGGTGTCGGCGATGCCATGAATCTTATATTAAAGACATATACTGCTAACTACACAGGGTTCAGTGCTACGCTGCGAGCAGTGCAAAGTAAAGTCTTATCCCCATCATTGATAACTCCATACAAGATCATCTATCAAAAACGATTAATATAGATTCATTGTAAATATTTTCGTTTTGGTAAACTTTCTTTTGCTTTGCTGTATAGCAGTGCTTATCATATACCTTTGCTCTGGGATTTGTCTGTCTTCCCGCCCACTTTTGGGCACATATTGATATAAACCAAGCTAGCAGCCCCTAATCTCAAATGGACTTCTCTCATGGTAATGGTCCCTAGCAAACTAAAAAAAAAACCAGCTCTTCTTGATCTTTAATCCCAGAATTATAATTAAAAAACTGACACAGACATATAGTTCCATGTAAACCAAATAGATAATTACATTTGATAATAAGTGGGCCAATATGACATTGTCTCAGTGTGCCATTGGATGTTATGTTAAACTATAATCGTTATGAATCAGACTTCATCATGTTACCTATTTTCCTCTTGTACTTGTGCACAGTAATATAAGTAAAAACCTTGCATGCTATAGGGCTACGAAATGTGATGACACATACCTGACAACAATGGCCTCTGACTTGTTCCCCTCTTTTTTTCACTGTGAAAGTCATGTCATAGAGGGAATATCAAGATAAATATATAGGTTCAACTGCCATTGCTTTCATGAACCAAATAATGAAGCCAAGCGCTACTGACTTTGTTAAAATAATTGTCCTGTTTCCAAAGTTACAAAACTGCACTTTATTCATACCTTGATGACCAGAGTGGCATGTTTAGCTTATCTCTTGTTTTTTTCACAGGTTTATGTGGAGGGACATACAGGGCCACGGCCACCCCACAGACCCTGGGCCTCACTGTTCCCTACCCCTCGGACACCAATTGTCGATGGACTATTGATTCCCCAGACCATACAACTATCCTCATCAGAACATTGTCTATGAATATCCGCCATTTGGACGCAGACTGCACTGATGCTTATGTACAGATGGCTGACTATCGACCGGTCAGTAATGATCTCAATAATGACACATTCTGTAACAATTGTGAGCCCTTGGTAAATAGTTTATCAATGTAAAATAAATATATACTGCATTCTTGAATTTGATGCTATGTTTCCATTTTGACAGACTGCGATCAGGCTAATTCATCATTATTGTGGAAACCACTCAGTGCCAATATACACTTCCACATCTAGTGGTCTGCGCATACATCTAGATACTGGTACTCAACTTGGATCCAGTTACATCTTCCAGTATTCAATTGCCTGTAAGTATTATCCCACTATCATGTTTGAGAAAGAAATGCACAGCTTTCATAATACTCTTGTCTGGTATTTGAGATCATTTAATGATGATTTGCATCTTGTTTTTGTGGTAATAATAGGTTGTTTGGTGCCAGGCTAGATTGCTGTTAATCATAGATGAAAACTTTTGATTTTGAACAGTTGTTTGCGAATGATGGGAGACACTTTGGCTTGGTGTCCCCCATTGTGCTACCACTAAGTGACAACCATCTGTGCCTCGCAGCTCCAATCACCTGTGGTTGTTTTGATCACAGGCGCTTGGCGTAGATCATTATGATCCCATCATCATGATCCCATAAGATATTAATATTTATTGTATGTGATGGTGAGCACCAAGTGATGAGAATAGTCTGCAGACTCTTCTGTTTTTACTCGCAGCATGCAACAGGACATTCACTGAACCTACTGGACGCATACTCAGCCCCAGATTCCCCAACGCCTATCACGTCTCGCTGAACTGTGAAATGGTGGTGGAGGTGGAGCAAGGTCGTTCACTCACACTCTTTTTCAACAGCTTTAACATTGAGCAACATTCAGATTGTGCTTACGATTATCTACAGGTGGGTCTTTTATGTAATTTGACATTCATTTATATTTCTTATGGTGGGGTCACATACATTTGTAACATATAATCAAATAGGTTCACTTGTTAATGGATGTTTACAACTAAATTAAAGGTAAATTGGTTTCTAAGATACTGTTGAAAACAGTATGTTTTTTCCATATACCACATTTATATATATATACTGTATGTGTATATTTATATATAAATTTTTACGTGTGTATATATATATTTATTTGAATATACATATGATATATATGTTTATACATATATATGTGTATGTATGTTTGTATGTACAATATACAAAATATTGTGAAAGGTTTAATCAACTGTATTTGCCATAAGTCAATGTGCTTTTGTTGATAGATTGTGAATGGGACAAGTACAGATGCTGCTGTGTTAGGAACATATTGTTCATCCATTATACCTGACCCTATCTTCACCTCATCCAATTCACTCCTGTTGAGATTTGTAACAGACTCCTCTGTTGAGCGCTCAGGATTTGATATTACATACCTTTCTAATGCCGGTGGTAAGTGAGGCAAAATATGACCCATCTTTTGTCAATCTTTGTGCCACTGATGTTGATCTGATTTGTGGGCATTCATAAGATAAAGATGAAATGATTGTTCACAAAATCTACCATCATGAAGAAGTGACATCAAAATCATAGAATGATACCCCACAACTTTTGCAATGGCTGTAGATTGTGGAGGCACTTTGTCCGGTACTTACGGTACGTTTGCCAGCCCTGGTTACCCAATGCCTCTACAACAAAACATTACCTGTACATGGACCATCCAGCTCCCAGCAAGGCGGAACATCAGACTTGATGTTATTGTTATGGATATTGGGAACCCAGTGACAGCTTATGACTGTACAACTGACTACATGGAGATGTATGCGGGCACCAATGTCAATGCCACGCCCTTCGGAAGATACTGTGGATCTGTAAGTATTTATTCAGTCCTCGTTAAAGGTCATTGTCAGCAATTTGATGATCTAGTTAGTTCTATTAATGTTGAAATGTTCATAAGTTCATCTTTGTATTGTTTGCACATAGTTTTGGTTTTAAGATGAAATGGGATGGTGTTACATTTGCAGATTGCTCGTTTTATGATTGTTGAAATGCTGTCCCAGTCATGCTCTGTTAAAGAATTAAAGCTATGGTAACCATGCTCGTGTGTGTGTCTTGTAGGAGCTTCCAGCTTCCATCATAGTCACTCAATCAACAATGACAGTTGTTTATGTCAGTACTAGTGCTAATACTGGCACAGGATTCCTGGCTGTCTACAGAACAGCAAGTTAGCAAGGGCTACAACTCTGTTGCTAGTTGGTCACAGCAGAATGAATCTTATCATATAAAGAACTGTTATGTAACAGATGATGGTGATTAAAGTTAAGATATGTCATTGAATTATTTGATTGTTTTGTTGCCATGTGTGTCTGCACATTCCCTATCTGAGGATAATTTGATTTAGTTTTGTAGGGCTTTTTTGTGGGAAAGATCAATGGATGCTGTGTATTAACACTTAGTCTGGCTCCATATGGTGGTTATTACAACTTATATTAGATGCAAGCAGTAAAATGAAATTGAGTGAGTGGAATTATTTGTCTTATGTGAAACCTATTAACAAGATAGGGAAATTACATAAACACCAAATAAATGAATTCTTTAACAATACAAGTATGAAGTTATACTGGTGTGTTTGTATATAATTCCATGAAATGAATATGTTTGAGTGATTGATTTTGTTAATGAGTGAATGGTATCCATTTTAAATTGGAGGTTGTAATGAGTTTTAATTAACAATTCTATGTTTATCAGATCATTTAATGTGTAACCCAAACGACTATCAACCATGTACAAATAAGATAACATTTTAATTGCTCAGTAAACCCAATTAAGGGTATCACCTTGATTTTGATGATACATCTACTTATATAAGCATACAATTGCATATCATGGTTTATTAATCATCACGTTTTTCCATAATCTGGCTCCATACAATGGGTCGTACTTTTGGATGGTAATAATGGGTGAATAAATTCATTATGCTGTTTAGTTATTTCTTCGTTTTCTTGTAATATTTAGAACTTTTTTGTGTATTTTAACATTCCACTTTAAGAACAAAATGGTCGCTTGAATATGATCTGTGGCCCCATTCCCTGGATATTTACTCGGTTGATGGACCATGTGACTCCTAGTTGCTGGCTAAATGATATCACATTCATTTTCTGTCCTAGTGGCAGGGTTTCCTTATCATGTGTTTGCAACCGGTTTATGCAAAGTAGACGGGCTAGAGGAGTCCGTCATTATTCATGTCGGGACAGGGATGGGGGCTAGCGGAGTCGGTCAGGACAGGGATTGGGGCTAGTGTAGTCAGTCACGTCAGGACAAGGTAATAAAACCTGACGTTGGTATATTGGGCTAGGTACGAGTAGCCCAACAGACCAACAGTCGATCCCTAGAGGGAGCGGAAGCTCCACTTGGTTCAAAAGAGCTAGGCAACAAGGGAGTAGCCGATTGACTGTTGTCTAACAACTAGCCGCGCACAACGGTTATAGAAATATAAGACGTCGTGCACGGCTAGCTAACTACAACTGTACAAGCCCTATCATCGCCTTTTATTGATCCGTTTTATCTGAATTATAAATAACCGAAACGTGAGAGATATTAATCTTTTTGTTCTACACATTTCTTTTTTCCGAACACGAAACACAGAGACACCACTGTAATGTCGCGCGCTATGACAATTTTCAGCGACACAAATTTCTCCGCCACACTTCGGGCCTTTTCCCTTGCTGTTTTGTTGTTTGTTCAATTTTATAGTCGCTTTCAGCTACCATGGCCATGTGCGACCCTTTTCCCTTGCCGCCATGAATGTACGATTTTATACCAGCGTCAGCAATGGCCACTTGGGGACGCTGGTAGTACGCCTTTTTACGCGAAATGGCGCGTGGCACGCGCGCCAGTTAGTCGTCATGGAAACACGGGCAACAATAAATCAAATTGAAAAAAAGCAACAGAAGATAAAGACGCAATTTTGGCCGAACTGGTCAAAGTCAACGGTAAGTTGCTATTAAGTTTATTATGCTCATGTCATTGTGTTAATCAACACCACTTAGTTTTCCCAAACGACCAAAGAAGCTGATAGGGTTTTCAATCGAAATATTATAATCAAAATGCACCTCATCGTGTTATCATCAGGCCAAACGTCCACCAATGGCAATGGCAATGCCTGTACTGCTGTAGGTAATGTGATATTTCTTCCGACAAGCCTTTTTGAAAAGTCTAATTACCCGAGCAGGATCTATTTTCTCAGGCCCAGATTTATGCAAAATCATGCGTCAATCTGTCCGAAAATCGATTGGTTCAATAACTCAATTCAGAATGACAATATGCCGTATTTTGTGAAGGAGTGGAGGAACACGTCAAGTGTTCTGATACCACAACCTTTGTTTTGGTGCTATTCGGGATCTTAGACTTAGAGCCATTGAGAATACTGTTTTTACTGAATAAGTTTGTTGGCATAATGCACCGAACTCCTCAAATTATAAACACCATAATACCTTTAAGTTCCTTGATGGGATTGCCTAACAAGGTGTTGTTAGTTTCATTTCAAATGCATGGCCATGGGGAGGAAGGGTTAGTGAAAAGTACTTGACAGACAACTGCGGTTTTCTTGGGCATATTTCTGAGGGTGATGTTGTTCTGGCTGATCGAGGTTTTGATTTAGCTGATACAATGGTTTAGTATGTGCCCATATCAAGCTTCCCTCATTTATGAAAGGAAAGGCCCGATTATCTATGTCTGAGGTAATTGCAACCAGGAAAATAGCTAATGTAAGGATTCGTGTAGAGAGGGTAATTGGAAGTGTGAGACAAGAATATAAGATTTTAAATGGTCCTGTTCCTCTAGACAATTTAATATCCAAAGATACTAGAGATTAAAATGTGTCTGTTTGTTGCTGTTTGTCAAATCTACCCAAATCAGTGGTGTCTTTTGAGTTGAAATGTTGAAGTGCTGAAATTAACAACAATAAGTTAAAGTATATATGAATGGCAGCTGATTTATTTGCGGGTTCTTTTCAACTATGTATGTACAACATATTTAACGTAAATAAACTTGATTGCATGCATCTGCTTCTATAAGGATTTTGTCTTTCATATATATTAACTGGTATATACAAACAGCATTACACACTGCCTGGTTACTAAAATTTAAACCATATCCACATACGGCATACACACGAATAATGTGAACATGTACAGACATAATATAATATCTAGATTCTAAGACACGAACATCACCCCCTACCAATACACAAATTATTTACATGATGGACAGAACCATGAAAGAGCGGCTTCTACACCTAATTTGCATTCATATTAAATTTCCTGAAGCTATAATTTAAACTTTCCAGAGTCAGATGCTTTATTCAGGGTTTTCTGGGAACGGGGTTGGTTCGATTTTATGACTAGTGCTGTTTTTCGTTCCCCCACCTGCTCCAGGTAGGGGATGAAAGGAGGGTAGGGCTTTTGACAACACCATCAGTCACATCTGTGCGACCTCACCAACATCACAATCACCACAAATAACCCAACTGCAAGGAAAATGGAGACCGTTATGAAATCCTCTGACGACGAGAACCTCGTTGTCTTCGACGATATTCAGGAGAGTTACGCTCCATGCGATGATATCGAGGTGAATTATCACGTCACCAAGAATAACTTCCATCCATCATCATGTGATTGGATCGGTCTTTATCTGGGCAACTGGGTGAGTGCCAAAGATTACATAGCCTGCAAATGGACGACAAAAAAATCTAAGAAGAAAAGCAACCTGTCTTTGAAAAAGAAAGTCATTTTCCTTGCGGATGTAACCCAGGTGGAGTACCTTTAAATTATATTATATTGATCTTGGGAATTGCTTATGCGACGGCCATGGCTTTAGTTGTTTCAACCAAACCTAGCTACCTTACTGGTCCAATAGAATAACGGTTCGATCGAGGTAGATGTATTACCACTTACTAATTTCATTGGAACCTCCTAATGGGCACTCTCCAGAATGGATTCCTGTATATATGAGCGCATTCGTATCAATGTTCAGATACAACCACTCGCTTGTTGTAGTTCTTCCCGTGAATCTGTCTAAATTGAAGGTTTTATGCCAACGCACTATCTGTTCGTCCAGTTAACCAGCAGCCAATCACACAGCTACCAATTCCTGTATATTACCAAGAGGAAGAAAGTGGTTGGCAAGAGCAAGCCTTTCCGAATCTTAGATGCTGCTCCTTGCATCACCCACCAGATGGCGCTACAAATCGATGTCAGAGGCACAGAAAGCCCTTCGGGGGAGTTGGCAACATTCACTAGCTCCCCCTGTGACCCCTCCTTACCAAACGTCCCATCAATCCCTCTTGAACAGGGTGATTAAACTGCATTAATTGCCTATTATAATATGAGGTGAAACGTTCTCCAGATCATTACACCCAGCGAGGGCGAATATAATAACAGTTGACCCTTTCTATAGAAATCACACGAATTTGCGACACCAATGCGATTTCCCATAGATAAACGTTCATCATTCAATAGTGGTTCCAAAGAATTAATGTTACTTTTGTTACACACCTATAGATTATTTAAAAAATTCCTCGGGGAGATATTAACTTAACGTTGAGTCACACAACTATCCATTCACTAACAGAAATTAGCGCGGTTGTTATTTATTTCAGACTGGAGTCCTCATAACCTGGTCAAACTCTGGACAGGAAGATATCCAGCCAAGACTCCGCCACCAATGGTCAACGATCACGTGACATTAATGGCGCCATTGAAGTGGAAGCATAATATCCCCAGACTGCTTATGGATCCACAAGTCCTCAGCTACTACGGCAACAACGAGAAGGCTCTGGTACCGCTTTCTCACGACACCGCTCTGGTTCCCTACCACAAACTACCCGTCTTCGTTGCACGACCAGTCAACCAGGTCGAGGTTTTTACTATTAACCCATTATATAATTCTTCCACTATTCCAACAAAGGATATTCGATACTTATTTTTGACAAGTACCAGACTGGTACGGGTTTTTTTTGTTTGTCAACGATAATTTTAAGAAATATAAAAAATTATTACTCTTGTTTTGATCTCATGCGCATTGACCCCCACAGGAAATTATTACCAACACCATTAAGGGACTGGTTTCGTCCAAGACCCCGATTGCTCTTCCGTGGGTGATGAAGAAACAGGAGGTTATACCGAAAGCTCCTCCCCCGCCACCCCTTCCAACCACCTGCCTCGATCACTCGCTACACCTGGGCAAACGACCGCGATACAACCCTATACTGTCACCAACAATCCATGGTAAACCATGAGACAGTAATATTGATGAGCAAGTTTCTAAAATCGTCTAGTTATCTGGTATACCTTACGTTAATCCCAGACATTGTGAAGGAATTTCAAGCTTTACCGGACCGCGGTCCGGAAAAGAATTTTTTTACTGGACCGACGTTTTGACAAACATATATGGCCACGCTGTGCTTTTAAAAATCCGCGTGAAATCTACTAGTGCGTTTCCGGCAACCACGGAATCACCCGAACTTCCGAAGTTACTTTGCGTGGCGAATGACTAACGAACCAGCGAAAATTATAAATATTGACAGAAAGACGAAAGAGACGTGAAACAGCGAATTCTTGGGTTTATTTTCATTTTTGAGGGGGTACTCGCATGTATAGTATATTAGAATTTATTACTGGACCGAGGACCGGTGAACAATCACATTTTTTATCGGACCAGAGAAAAGTTTACTGGATGTCCGACGGGTCCGGTAAACCTTCACAATGTCTGTAATCCCATCTGAGCTATTTCACAGTCAATTCACTTCACAGCTGGATGGCATTTCACCCTAGTACAAGAAACCAAGAACAGGAGGGACACAACCCAACTGTCAGTGTGGCTGTTGTTTCATTTTATTTATAATCAGACATTGAACTAGATATCTATGCTTTACAAAGGTGAATCCAAGGCATGGAAGAATGCTGTCAACAAGAAATTACAGTGCCACAAGGCTGTGTGTACAAGTACCAATGCAGAATTATCTGAGGCTGTTAACTGGAGAACAGTTGCAAAGGCGGCATGGGAGGAATCGGCCAAGGTTAAGTCAAAGTTGACTAAGGCCGAAGTGGACATAGAACTCAAGGTGATTTTTCAATGTTACTCATGACCTGATGATTGTTATTATGAAAATTTAGCCCATGAGGTTACAAACGTAAAAGCGGCCCGTAATAGATATATGACAATGTAGTCTAAGAGGTATAAACCGTAAATGTCGGCCATGATAGTTATATATACACTATAATGGAAAGTAGTGAAGGAAGTTTATAAAATAACTATTGCGAAAATAGCTATTATGGAAAGGTAGTGCAGGAGGTTTATAACATAAATATTGCCCAGGATTGTTATTACAGAAACGTTGTCCATAATGGTTATGGGGGAATGTAGTTCAGGATGCTTATAACAGAAACGTTGTTTGTTATGGGGGAATGTAGTTCAGGATGCTTATATCAGAAACGTTCATTGTGGTGATGGGGGAATGTAGTTCAGGATGTTTATAACAGAAACGTTGTTCATTATGGTTATGGGGGAATGTAGTTCAGGATGTTTATAACAGAAACGTTGTTCATTATGGTTATGGGGGAATGTAGTTCAGGATGTTTATACCAGAAACGTTGTTCATTATGGTTATGGGGAATGTAGTTCAGGATGTTTATACCAGAAACGTTGTTCATTATGGTTATGGGGGAATGTAGTTCAGGATGTTTATAACAGAAACGTTGTTCATTATGGGGGGAATGTAGTTCAGGATGTTTATACCAGAAACGTTGTTCATTATGGGTATGGGGGGGGAATGTAGTTCAGGATGTTTATAACAGAAACGTTGTTCATTATGGTTTTGGGGGAATGTAGTTCAGGATGTTTATAACAGAAACGTTGTTCATTATGGTTTTGGGGAATGTAGTTCAGGATGTTTATACCAGAAACGTTGTTCATTATGGTTTTGGGGGAATGTAGTTCAGGATGTTTATACCAGAAACGTTGTTCATTATGGTTTTGGGGGAATGTAGTTCAGGATGTTTATAACAGAAACGTTGTTCATTATGGTTTTGGGGGAATGTAGTTCAGGATGTTTATACCAGAAACGTTGTTCATTATGGTTATGGGGGAATGTAGTTCAGGATGTTTTATACCAGAAACGTTGTTCATTATGGTTTATGGGGGGAAAATGTAGTTCAGGATGTTTATACCAGAAACGTTGTTCATTATGGTTTTGGGGGGAATGTAGTTCAGGATGTTTTATACCAGAAACGTTGTTCATTATGGTTATGGGGGAATGTAGTTCAGGATGTTTATACCACAGAAACGTTGTTCATTATGGTTTTTGGGGGAATGTAGTTCAGGATGTTTATAACAGAAACGTTGTTCATTATGGTTTATGGGGGAATGTAGTTCAGGATGTTTATACCAGAAACGTTGTTCATTATGGTTATGGGGGAATGTAGTTCAGGATGTTTATAACAGAAACGTTGTTCATTATGGTTATGGGGAATGTAGTTCAGGATGTTTATAACAGAAACGTTGTTCATTATGGTTATGGGGGAATGTAGTTCAGGATGTTTATACCAGAAACGTTGTTCATTATGGTTTGGGGGAATGTAGTTCAGGATGTTTATAACAGAAACGTGTTCATTATGGTTTTGGGGGAATGTAGTTTCAGGATGTTTATACCAGAAACGTTGTTCATTATGGTTTTGGGGGAATGTAGTTCAGGATGTTTATACCAGAAACGTTGTTCATTATGGTTATGGGGGAATGTAGTTCAGGATGTTTATACCAGAAACGTTGTTCATTATGGTTATGACGGAATGTAGTTCAGGATGTTTATACCAGAAAAACGTTGTTCATTATGGTTATGGGGGAATGTAGTTCAGGATGTTTTTTGTTTATACAGAAACGTTGTTCATTATGGTGGTTTTGGGGGAATGTAGTTCAGGATGTTTATACCAGAAACGTTGTTCATTATGGTTATGGGGAATGTAGTTCAGGATGTTTATACCAGAAACGTTGTTCATTATGGTTGGGGGAATGTAGTTCAGGATGTTTATACCAGAAACGTTGTTCATTATGGTTATGGGGGAATGTAGTTCAGGATGTTTATACCAGAAACGTTGTTCATTATGGTTATGGGGGAATGTAGTTCAGGATGTTTATACCAGAAACGTTGTTCATTATGGTTTTGGGGGAATGTAGTTCAGGATGTTTATAACAGAAACGTTGTTCATTATGGTTATGGGGGAATGTAGTTCAGGATGTTTATAACAGAAACGTTGTTCATTATGGTTTGGGGGAATGTAGTTCAGGATGTTTATACCAGAAACGTTGTTCATTATGGTTATGGGGGAATGTAGTTCAGGATGTTTATAACAGAACGTTGTTCATTATGGTTATGGGGGAATGTAGTTCAGGATGTTTATAACAGAAACGTTGTTCATTATGGTTATGGGGGAATGTAGTTCAGGATGTTTATACCAGAAACGTTGTTCATTATGGTTATGGGGGAATGTAGTTCAGGATGTTTATACCAGAAGCGTTGTTCATTATGGTTATGGGGGAATGTAGTTCAGGAGGATGTTCATTATGGTTTTATGTAGTTCCAGAAACGTTGTTCATTATGGTTATGGGGAATGTAGTTCAGGATGTTTATACCAGAAACGTTGTTCATTATGGTTATGGGGGAATGTAGTTCAGGATGTTTATACCAGAAACGTTGTTCATTATGGTTATGGGGGAATGTAGTTCAGGATGTTTATACCAGAAACGTTGTTCATTATGGTTGGGGGGGGGAATGTAGTTCAGGATGTTTATACCAGAACGTTGTTCATTATGGTTATGGGGGAATGTAGTTCAGGATGTTTATACCAGAAACGTTGTTCATTATGGTTATGGGGGAATGTAGTTCAGGATGTTTATACCAGAAACCAAACGTTGTTCATTATGGTTATGGGGGAATGTAGTTCAGGATGTTTATACAGAAACGTTTTTCATTATGGTTATGGGGGAATGTAGTTCAGGATGTTTATACCAGAAACGTTGTTCATTATGGTTATGGGGAATGTAGTTCAGGATGTTTATACCAGAAACGTTGTTCATTATGGTTGGGGGAATGTAGTTCAGGATGTTTATACCAGAAACGTTGTTCATTATGGTTATGGGGGAATGTAGTTCAGGATGTTTATACCAGAAACGTTGTTCATTATTATATGTAGTTCAGTTTATAACAAACGTTGTTCATTATGGTTATGGGGGGAATGTAGTTCAGGATGTTTTATACCAGAAACGTTGTTCATTATGGTTATGGGGGAATGTAGTTCAGGATGCTTATAACCGAAACGTTGTTCATTATGGTTGTGGGGGAATGTAGTTCAGGATGTTTATACCAGAAACGTTGTCATTATGGTTATGGGGGAATGGGAATGTAGTTCAGTTCAGGATGTTTTTATACCAGAAACGTTGTTCATTATGGTTATGGGGGAATGTAGTTCAGGATGTTTATACCAGAAACGTTGTTCATTATGGTTATGGGGAATGTAGTTCAGGATGTTTTTTATACCAGAAACGTTGTTTCATTATGGTTATGGGGAATGTAGTTCAGGATGTTTATACCAGAAACGTTGTTCATTATGGTTATGGGGGAATGTAGTTCAGGATGTTTATACCAGAAACGTTGTTCATTATGGTTATGGGGGAATGTAGTTCAGGATGTTTATACCAGAAACGTTGTTCATTATGGTTATGGGGGAATGTAGTTCAGGATGTTTATACCAGAAACGTTGTTCATTATGGTTTTGGGGGAATGTAGTTCAGGATGTTTATACCAGAAACGTTGTTCATTATGGTTATGGGGGAATGTAGTTCAGGATGTTTATACCAGAAACGTTGTTCATTATGGTTATGGGGGAATGTAGTTCAGGATGTTTATACCAGAAACGTTGTTCATTATGGTTATGGGGGAATGTAGTTCAGGATGTTTATACCAGAAACGTTGTTCATTATGGTTATGGGGGAATGTAGTTCAGGGTTTATACCAGAATGTAGTTCAGGATGTTTAGTTCATACCAGAAACGTTGTTCATTATGGTTATGGGGGAATGTAGTAGTTCAGGATGTTTATACCAGAAACGTTGTTCATTATGGTTATGGGGGAATGTAGTTCAGGATGTTTATACCAGAAACGTTGTTCATTATGGTTATGGGGGAATGTAGTTCAGGATGTTTATACCAGAAACGTTGTTCATTATGGTTATGGGGGAATGTAGTTCAGGATGTTTATACCAGAAACGTTGTTCATTATGGTTATGGGGGAATGTAGTTCAGGATGTTTATACCAGAAACGTTGTTCATTATGGTTATGGGGGAATGTAGTTCAGGATGTTTATACCAGAAACGTTGTTCATTATGGTTATGGGGGAATGTAGTTCAGGATGTTTATACCAGAAACGTTGTTCATTATGGTTATGGGGGAATGTAGTTCAGGATGTTTATACCAGAAACGTTGTTCATTATGGTTATGTTGTTCATTATGGTTATGTGGGGGAATGTAGTTCAGGATGTTTATAACAGAAACGTTGTTCATTATGGTTATGGGGAATGTAGTTCAGGATGTGTTATATACAGAAACGTTGTTCATTATGGTTATGGGGGAATGTAGTTCAGGATGTTTATACCAGAAACGTTGTTCATTATGGTTATGGGGATGTATGTAGTGTTTTCAGGATGTTCATTTTATACCAGAAACGTTCATTTGTTCATTATGGTTATGGGGGAATGTAGTTCAGGATGTTTATAACAGAAACGTTGTTCATTATGGTTATGGGGGAATGTAGTTCAGGATGTTTATACCAGAAACGTTGTTCATTATGGTTATGGGGGAATGTAGTTCAGGATGTTTATACCAGAAACGTTGTTCATTATGGTTATGGGGGAATGTAGTTCAGGATGTTTATACCAGAAACGTTGTTCATTATGGTTATGGGGGAATGTAGTTCAGGATGTTTATACCAGAAACGTTGTTCATTATGTTTATGGGGATGTAGTTCAGGATGTTTATAACAGAAACGTTGTTCATTATGGTTTGTTTATACCAGAAACGTTGTTCATTATGGTGATGTTTATACCAGAAAAAATGTAGTTCAGGACGCTTATAACAGAAACGTTGTTGACGGTGATAATCACAGATGCTTAGTGAAGAACATCACCATGATACTCCTATATCATGGCCATAGCGGAAACATTATCCATCATCGCCAATTTGGAAATGTTACAATTACGTAAATATTACTGGATTATCTCAAAAGTTGTATGGGATTGCTACAACTGATTGACTTGAAACAAGTGGTTTTTGAATATTATAATTGAAATATAGTCTTTGATGCTTGCAACGGAAACGTGTTGCTTGACAGTTACATTAGTGTGGAAATCCCTGATGGTTATACCAGATATAGAGGTGAAATATATGATAGGTATAACAGTTAGTTGTATCTCCAGCAGCTTGTTCTTAATCACAAAAAAAGCTTAACTAAGGTGTCTGATTATTTCATTAACAGACAGTGGTGATGGACAAGCTTGCATCACAGGTGAAGAATCTGGTTCAGGATAGCTGCAATCTCAAAATTCTCAACGAGGAACTCAACCAAGATATGCGAGTGAAGAAATTGCGAGAAGAATTGACAATAATGACGTCACGAGCCAGCTGGTCGACTCACAAAGTGGTGACGGCCCAGGCGGAAATCCGCAGACTCCAAAATGAACTGGGTAGTGTGGAATTGATGTACAAGATGAACGAGGCTGAACTACAAGTGACAAAGGCAAATCTGGTGTGTGTCGATTGAGAGTAATTGATTGCGTACAATAATCTAAGTGTGTGACGGGGTAGCTATATGATTAATTTTACATTTGACTAAATAATCGACAATGAAAATGCATCCCTTATATAACATCTGGGCCAAATGAATTTTGTAGGTGAAATTCCATTGATGCTAATAGCCATTTTCATTTGTTACAGAGCCACAAGGAAGCAGATTACACCACTCTGATGTCAAAATATAACGAAATTGAAAAGCTGAACAGGAACATCATCTTCACTTTGAAGAATCAAGGTTATGCGACACTGAAGGATTCTGAAGGTATGAATAGCGGTTTCTATCGAGATGCTACAAACAGATAATAAAATCCTGTGCGCATCCAATTTGATGCCGTCATTCATTTTCCTGTCCTACTGGTCAAATAGACAAATCGAGTGGTAACTTCTACATCGATATTCCATTCAATTCGTTGTCAACATATTTATGGAAACAACCATGTTGATGTTTTGGCAGGGAACGACATTAATATGAATACGAGTGGGGGAAGTATGCTTGAGATGAAACAAGAACACAGCGCTCCAATCGTGCCCTTCGGTAAGCATGATTACACAATGCAACGCACGCGCACGCATCTGACTTGCGAAACATACAATGTATTCATGTAACTTATCGTTTGACAAGGTTCACACCTGGCGGCGCTAGCGGCAAAAGAAAGTATTTTATGGCACACACGGAAGGAGAACCAACAATTGGCCAAAACCGTAATTGACATGGAAGAGGACCTTAAAGCGGTACTCGACAAACTGCAGGTAATGGTCGATTTCATGGTGTTGGCTGAAACACGAAATATGTTTAACGAATTGTAATTTTTAATTACCTGGCTATTTCACACGCTTTAACTTTAACGTAGAATAGAGGCTACCCCAAGGGCAGATTCATTTGTCCTTGTCTATCATATATCAGGGGCTTACCAGACTGGATAATTAACAGTTTAACACCGATACCTTAGCATGTAGTACTAGTAGTTAACCCTTAAACAGCCCTTAAATTACATTACATATCAGGAACACATTCAACACACAGATGAGGCATTCCCTCAAGCATCGGGTGTGTGTGATGTTGCCTACCCCTTAGTACACATATCCCATTGTATACATACCCCTTGTGCAAGTGTTTGACTTCATGAAGCGTCTCTTGTGACTAAACCAGGAGTCCGAAGATGAAACGGATATGTTGAGAAAGGAGTTGGATTGGACTACGTCTCATCTGACTTCCGTGCAGGAAAGTGAACAATGTCTGAGTCGACTGGCTGTCAAGGAGCGCAAGAGAAGATTGAAAGAAGTGAAGGTTCTGGAGGAAAAGATTCTTCAACTGGAATCAGTTGTTCATCCGATCAGGAAGGATTCCAAGGAGGTTTGTTTGTATAAATCACATGAAACCTCTAGTTTATACAAAGGTTTACAATGAAAGGTAAGATTATAAGTCAAATTACGTTTTCAACTGCTATGATCATCTAGGTTTAGTGCCTGGTCACCTTTTGAGTTTGATTTACATTTAGAGTCAAACAACGGTTATGGAAAAATGGCAGACCCTTGGCAAGGTTGGAAAAGATGTTAAGACACTCTCAACTACCCAAACTAGCAAAGTCAAGCTGTCACCATCCGAGTCCACATCTGGGAGATCAGTGCATAAGAAACTTGAATGTTCCCAGAAAGTGAAGTCAGGTAGTATCTCACGACTGTTCAGTGATTTCACGTCAGCTCTGAGTAGCATCCGGGCACTTTATTCCAAAACGGCCTCGCCAACGCCTTCTACTTATTTAGGGCGCAGACACAAGGAAGAACGTGAGAGTTGTAATGAGGAACAGGAACTGCTGGAGATGACCTCAAGTAAAGATGTTGAGTCTTGTTTTGCCATCGGAAGCCACTATGATAAACCGTCCAAGAGAAACTTGAATGACGTGCTCTCAGCAACATCAGACATACGCCAACAGTTTGGGTCAGACACAGAACTACCACAAGAAAGTAGATTACTTTCAGATGTACCCTCAGCTGTCATAAATATCAAAGAGCTATTTTCCTCGGAGAGCGACAGCAAATTGAATGACGTTTCTTCTGCAGTTGCAGATTTTGATTATCTTTTCAGTCCATTGCCGTCCAGAACCACCTCAGCTGATTCATCAACGTATAACAACCCCCCTTCCTCAACTAATTCGAGACTTTCTGCGATATCCCAGCTCTTTCGATCCCGTTCAGATATCCGTCGTGACCTCTCCAGTGGTCTGTTGAGAGATACCTCCTCAGCTTTAGAAGACATCCATTCATTGTATCCATCCTCTACCAGATGTAGTAACGTCAAACACTTTCCAAGTCTCAACAACCTAGCAATGCACAACCAGGGTCACACACTCTCACCTGAAGAACTCAGCCACAGTCTGTCCCAACTGGACTCGGAGATGGAGAAACTCCTTCACAAAGTCTCGTCTGTGGCCAGCGATATCGCCAGTCTCCGCGGAAGTCAACTGCAGCTGCCAATGTATGGACCACAAACAAAGGAGGAATGGGCAGCCTCCAAAAGGTCATCCCATCATCTTCTGCGGGACGTTCCATCCGCATTAGAAGATATCAGTACACTGTTTTCTTCATTAGACAAGAAAAATGGTAGTAGTTCCAATAACGTACAACCGTGTGATATATTAGAGCGATTCAAGGCACAAGAGAGACGCCATATCGAGTTATTCCACGAACACGAACCGATTCCAAAACTTATCAGTCCCCGCAATCAATCACCGGCTATGAGGAGTGGATTTCATGGAACCCTGGGTAACAAGTATTGTACGACATTCGACAAACCTAATGGAAAGTTCTCCCATTGCTACCAAGGCAAGAGCAGAGAGAATATCGATCGAGAGTGCAATTGCAAATACACACGGCATTTGTTGTGCGCACAACACAGGAAGGGGTTTTCACCAAGTAGTCTCATGGATGATTACAAACCCACATTGAAAGAGAGATCTGGCCGAAATTCAAGTTCGTCTAAGAGCACAGAACAAAACAATTTGAAGATCAAAGGGCAGAAATGCAAGAAGCCCAAATGCAACCGACGCGGATTAAGCAACGGAGGATATACGCCTTGGTTATACCTCTGATAAATGGCAGTACTACAAATATTGACTAAACATATCATTTAATATCAACTGCTTGCGCATGAAATAAAATTGCACTCGAAAAAAAACTATCTTTGTAGTTTATTACATAGAAAACACAACAGAGTTGAAATAGACTGTTGATTGTTTCTTAACAATCAGTTGTTTATATGGCGACAAGAGCCAGCCTCTCCAAGCTTCTTGCGCCTGTGACCAACACCTTCACTGGGAAAAATCATACCTTATGAAATTGATTTTCTTCAGTCTTTCGCGGCATTTGACCAATACATTACCTCTTGTAAATATAAGTATGAATAGGTTGATAAAAATAATTCGTCAGCCCTAGAACTAAATAGAATTTTGTGACAGGCATGGTGCTATTATTAAGTGGGGCGATTAAAGCAATGGAGACATATCCTCTTTGTCCTTTCGAGAATATTACAGAATCATTCTTGACTAACCAAGTAGAATATTGTGACAGGCGAAGATGGTACAACCAATTGGGGATAACATATCCTCTATTGTGCTTCGAGAATATTAAGAAATATTCTTGACTAGACCATCATATATATGGTATATATATATATATAAATATATATATATATATATATATATATATATATATATATATATATATATATATATATATATATATATATATATATATATATATATATATATATATATATATATATATTTATATATATTTATATATATGATTATAATTATATATTGTAAGGCTTGTATGTGTGATCCCTCACCCTGACCGAAGTTTGGGAAATCCCCTCGGACGTGTATTGGCCGACGGCCTATTATGCATGAACGTGTTGAGGGTTGGCTACAGCATACCTGAATTGTCACTCCATGAGTGGGAAACGCCAACCTGGTACCTCCCCGATGACAGCTAGGGAGCAGGTAGACTTGTCCAACTCAGCCCAGGGGATTCTGCTCGGCAATCAGGGTATGATGCATTCGTGAACAAACGTATAGAGTATTTTTTCATATATTTAAGCACCTCTTGACATAGAATACCACTTCTTAACAAAACATATGCTCAACGTCTAATGTTTTCAATAAAATGACGTTATATGATGCACGGAAGTAATTTGAATGCAAGGAATGCCCATTGTTTTACCTCAAAATATGACGTGCTGTTCAGGTGATTCTATTTATTTACCACAAGAAAGTTGTTTTGGATAATAAGTCATAGACGTTTGTACTTGACATCGACAGTTTATTGCGAGTGTATAACCTCAATAGGAAAATCTGTGGGGGAACTTAACTTGAAATGAAACTGGAATACAGCACTTCGGTAGGCATGAATATACATCGCACCACATGCGAGACTGACTGTCAAATGATATATAAAAGTATCAGTTTTCCGAAAGTGCCTCTGGTTGCAAACAGATGGGGTTTTTTTGCATGGTGCACATGGTAGGAAACCAACCAAGACCCTAGATGATATGGAAGAATACCTCAGATCATATTGGAATGAACATTTGGCATAAATCCTTGTTATACCTTGTCTACAAGACACATTCAGCTACCTAAACCAGCAAAGTCAAGCTCTCATGCATAAACAAGAAAATTAAGTATAACAAGTGGTGGAGAATACGGGTATCTGATAACTTCTAATGTTATCAGAACAAGCGCTCTATATGCTCCTTCGTCAGAGAAGAAAGCTGACAATTGCTACCCACTTCAAGAAGACACACAAGGCCGCAACCTACGACGTGATCATGATTTACGGCAGCGGCAGCGTACATCGTACTTTCGCTCGACTTGCCACCGGCTAAGGCATACTAGCAACCGGGCGCTATTAGGACCAGAATTCCAAGATGACGACCACGGACCCCCTTCAGCTTCTTCCACTGGTAAGTATACGTCGCTCAAATTTTACATTATAATCAGTTGACCGTATCACTACCACTACTAGTTCGGACCTTCCGCTATGCTAAAGTAGCTCCTCCACACAAAACATACCCCCCACCCCTCCCGCTATCACCTTAACTTCAACTTCCCGCAACCCTCAAGCCTTATTCAAGGACGGGAATATGCAAAATTTGTTAAATTATTCTAAGGCTGCAGATTATAAGACAAAATCTTACTATCAATGAAGTCAACTGCACTTTTATCATACCGTCTGTCATATCATGTGGACACGGGTAAAATTAGTGAACCTTTATGATACACATTACCCATAACGCTAATCTTATATTATTCAAGTATATGCGGGGTATCATTTCATGAAGGTATCCGCAGCTTAGGGAAGACGTGCGTATTCATCAAAACAATTAATGGAGAAGTATCTCATAACATTTAATTCTCAACACAAATATATCAGATGCTAATATTGATCTTCTCCCGCACGTATAACACATGCAATTAAAGTGTCGCACCGTTGTGTATCCGGACTTGCATGTTAGATAGTGACCATATGCGATATATATATATATAAATTCTTTCAGGCATAATTATTCTAAACATGCAGCTCTCAATATCATAGCTTTCTTAAATACTAGCCTTGGCAATAACCGTCACTCATTACCACGCACTCCGATCACTTTATGGAAAGCTATACACAATCCTTCAAACACACCTCACACTTTTCTTTGCATAATACACCAATATTCATTTTGATGTTATAATATTACACATAAGTTACATACTCACTCACACTAACACGCACACATTGAACACTCGTGTTTTTAATATATCCTACATTACCCATCATCAAGACACACTTATCGCTGCCGCAAGTTCATTTGTTCCCAGGTATATTTACGCCATACAAGAGGGAGCGCCATCGGACGCACCAAATCCTATGCGAGTCAAAGCTGATATCTTCCTGACCAGGGATACGGTAGAGACATCCAGCGGCTCAACGAAGCGTCGGATAACCGATATCTCCCCTCAACCCCAAGCGACACCAGGCGAACCCAACGCAGCAGCCCTTCAGAGATTTCATCTCCAAGAAACACCCAAACAAATCCATGAACCAAATAACCTCCATGGCATTAGTCTGTTATTTTTGTATAATTAGTTTTCATGACATTAGTTAAATTCTTCCAAAATTGATAATTAAATTAATTACAATAAGTTATTTCACCATTTTAAGTAAAGGCTCATCGTTTTTACCCCATGTGGTTTTAGTGCGGAGTAATACTGCGAAAATGTAATTAATGTCATAACGACTAGATTTATTACCCATATTTTGATACTTCCCATTTTATAGTAACATATTTCGTTCAACACCATTATAGCTAACTGAATTAGGAAAATACTATTTGTTAAATTATTTTGAACATCATCAGATAATCTTTTATTGTTATGTGCCAATGTAAAACAGTATGGGCGCATGTCCAAGCTACTTCGGGATCATTCAAAATCAAATAATATTGGGCTCATGTCGTGCTGTCCCTTTACTTCTTAACTCATATTCCAAATTCCAATTCACTAAATCTTCAATTAGTTTAACAAAGTCAATTTTCAAAATTCAAGGATCAATTCTAAATTATTGAACCGTGGAAGTTCAACTTAATTATGGTTGGGGAGGATGTTATGACACCATTCTGGCTAAAGTTCCTCCTGCATCCCCCATTAATTATCAAACACATACAAACGCTGATTGAAGACTCCTATAGATATATATATATATATATATATATATATATATATATATATATATATATATATATATATATATATATATATATATATATATATATATATCTCTATATATATATATATATATGAGCCGACAATCCCAAATAGGGAATGCGTCGTTGACAACACTTTTCTCTGTCAGTTCCGTATATATTTTATCAAATATCCGCCTTATAACACATAAGTATTGAAGTATCGTAAAACCCTTATATCATATATATCCTTTGTAGTATATTGTAAGTGCCACTATATATCGTATAATAAATTATTTCATATCATCTTTTCAATCAATGACTGTTTTACTTTGCCATCATCACCAAGTCTAGAAGCAGCATCGACAAAGAAGCGCCTTTATGGGTTTTTTTCTAACATATTGATTTACTAAGAATTTGTCATAGCCCTTTCTGCCTGGCTGAGCGACCTTGTTTCGTCGGAAACATGCTATCGATACGAGCAAACAAAAAAACCTCGTGCGTAATTCCTTGATCACTTCTGCGTCTTTAAGTGGTATTACAAAAAAATTCGTCCTAAATAGTGTGAAAAGTGTAGCCATGGCAACTTGGTAGATTTTTCAATTATGACTTTCTTTCATCAAGCCACCAAAGACACATTTTCAAGTATTTGAAATAGTTAACGAGGCAGTGATGGAGATTCAACATTTGTCATTATTCATTATTTTTTTTGGAGGATGGCTTGCAAACTATTCCACGCAACAGGTGTTCTACGCCTATCAATTTATTTTATCATCATAGTTGTTCAGTTGAAAACATCGTTTTTGCTATATGTTCATTTGCGTTAACCTCGGGCGATGACAGTCAATCAAGTGTCAATGCCAAGGAGGCAAAAGGTTACAGAGAGTGTCCGCTAATGGCAGTCGGTTAAGTGTTACGATAAACGTTCTTGTTTTGGGCCGTTGACGGTCATATCCGGCTTAGACAGGTTTCACTGAGCAGAAAATGCGGGGCTGTTTATCCATTGGGGTAACTTATACTCATATAAATGTATTTGACCTGGTTACAGATGGTCGGAGCAAACTGTCAGCAGGTGATGCATGCGCTGGTGCGGCAAAATGGAGACGTCATAATAGGCCATCCAAGCGACCAGTTGGACGTCGACAAACTTCCATTGTTGGGTAAGAAGTTATCAGTTTTCTGGCTTCTTTTGCTTTGTTCCTGACAATGTATTGCTTGCAAATGAAATATGCTCGAGACGGTTATAGCTTGTGCACAAGGTAATTCTTGATCGACTGTTGGTCTGGTGGGCTAGTTTAACCTCGTATGTACGTGAGAACATTGTTATCCATGGCAATTGAAGTTTTGCCCATGTGATTCAGCGCACCCACCACACATTCAAAACTCACCCTGACCTCCATGCAAACAAATGCTGATAATTTGTAGTTGCTTCACAGGTCACTATCGAGTGAGATTTCATCACCCTAACACTACCGACGGAAGCCTTCCCGCCACACCCAGCGCTCACGTGACGCTCCTCCAGATGACGTCACCACTCGCGTCCAGCAGCTCTCCGGCGTCCGTCGTCATCATCGATATCAACGTACGCCAAGTCCGTTACGTCATCAGAGACAGACGGCTCCGCCCAGTCGACGCAGGCAGCTCTCTGCTCGTGATCTGGAATCGATGTTGAAGATTTGTTTGCTTTGATTTACAACTCACAACTTTGTAATTGAGCAAAATATATTGTCACTTCCTTATTATTATCTTATGTAAAGAGACAGAACTGAGAAAATATGATAAATTTACGCGGTGGGGGTTAATTCCAGATGGAGAACACTCAAAACAGGTATAATATTAGTATTGGCTGTGGTCATTTGTGTAATTTTTGCTACCATCGACTGATCATTTGCTCGTGTCGATGTCATCAGACCTCTTACATATTTGTTACATTCACTGCCAGCGTTTTGATTAATTTCATGCTGCGGTAATGTTTTACGCTGTTGCTGTTAATTTTTCTTTGTCATATTTGACCATCTCAAATTAAAACGTAAGTGAAACAGTATTGATATAAGATAAGCATTTGGTCATAGCGTTCTAGGAAACTAAGTCGCAATGCGCAACCTGGGGAGAAAATCATGGTAGTGGAATCATAATAGTCTGGTCAACGAGTTCCCTTTGACTCAATAATAAAAAACGTGATGTAGATAAGCCATTATGATCACACGATGATGATCTCATATAGTCATAGATATTTATCAAAAGATCGACCTTGTCACATTGCAGTAACTGTGAACTTGCAAAAACCAAATATATTATATCTGAGATGAGACAACAAAGACAAGACTACAGGGCTCACCATATAAATACATTGTATTTTACAAAGCCATGGAGAGGCAATATAATGCTCCAAACTACACTTCACAAGACATTTTTAAATTTCTCAAAGATTTTGTTGTTGCTATCAGAGAAGTGATATAACACAAGAGTTTTCACCTCAAGTTCAGAGGTCATATTAGATAACTTTATTTGTGTCTCCATCAACCAGTGTACACACTGCATACACACTACATACACACTAAAGAACATATAAATAACAAACATACATCTGAACACAACTATTCAACTCAACATCCTCACAGAACTCCACCCGGAACAACCAGCCTTGTTGGAATCAAAAGATTCAGAATGCCAAGACAGTTAATGGAATGCAAAACAGAGGAAACAACTCTATATCAATAAATGTTAAACCATGAACATCAAATAGCCAGCTTGGCAAAACATAATTAAATCAGTATCTCTTTAGATACTGAAATCAGCACTGTTATTTTTCTTGCCATATATAAAGATAATTTAAAACGAAAGAGAAGTAAGGATGACATATGATACATATCACAACATACAATATCTAAATGTCCCTTGGTATGTCAGAATGTTATTGACACATCCTTAGGTACACCCAAAACCATATGTACATGACCATCAGTAAGCATAGATGTTTATACCTTAGTATTATAAAGTTATATTCAGCAGTCAGGTTATATAGATTTCATCAGAAGCATCAACACAACAATGACGCGCAACAGTTACACCTTGGTTGGGATTGGTTTGAATGTTCATCCTGAGGTGGGAACTTTACCTTTGTTTATTTCCCCTAATCTTTCTTCAACAATACAATTCTGGAAAATAACCTTCCATTAACAATGAATAAATCCTACAGAGATTAGGCATATCAGACTGTCTTTACAGATAGCTGTTGGTGACTTTGACTAGGTGGGTAACATTGCATCATTTAAACACAAGCACTTAACAAGTGACTATTACTTTACACAAGCACAGATCCTTTTGACAGTTGGTTAATAATACCATGAAGCCCATAACCAAAAGTTTTTTTTCCCAAACAATGCATAGCATTTGTACGTACTTGCCTTAAACTAGGAAACAGGGAGAAAATAACTGAACTATCCCTTAACCCTCAGATATTCTCCATGCTGTTTGACCTAACTACAGCTCCTGACTAACTCATTTCTAAGATATTGATTCTGCAGCATCAATGAATAGGCACAGACTTCTGCTTGGACTTCTTGTTTTGCCATTCAAAATTGTATGCTTTCTCCATTTGATGATGATGCTGCTGCTCGCGAATCTCTTCATCATTGCCAGCCTACAGAGGTTAGACAGAGGTCACAAGGGAAAAATAGAGATCACATTAAAGCTGCATAAACGTCAGTCATAAATCATATGAAGGTCACACATGGTCACATAGGTCAACCAAGAGTAACCATTAGGTAAAACATGGTCATATAGAGGTCAACCAGCTGTATATAAAGGTCAATAAAAGGTCACATAGAGGTCAAACATATGCTTATCAGAGATGTAGCAATATTTCATTCCATGAGGAAGAGACAGCTCTGTCTAGACGTGTGTGTAAGATGCATTTTTTTGGCAACCGAATTCAACTATGAAACCAGCGGATTAGAAAATCTTGTGCCAAAACATGGCAGTCATGTTTGATACCGGATGGTAGGAATGTTCTGTAGACTCTCATTCACTAATCGCAACATGGTAACAAACTCAATGTTGCTGTAACACCGTCTCTCCCCCCCCCTTCATTGTGAGCACTCACAAAGAGTTGGCAGTGGGCTGGCCCAATCGTCCAATAAAACAAGAGCTCATTATTTCATAAAGTTCATCGATTTTGACAGGTGCAAGAGTCTTACCACACCTCCCATGTACTAACACAATACCAATATCTAATATTCCATGAAAATTGTGATTATTAATGTTTTGTAACAATTTGAAATATTTGAGGTGCATCTTATGCACGCGTCTACACGGCACATGAGATCAGCCTGGATATTAAGGAAATGGGTTTACTACAGCATTCCAGGCATACAGCAAACATGCAGGGGTTTCACTCACCAGGACAGCGATAACTACTTTATTATGAGTTTCCTCTCCAAACAGATCACCGCCTCCTGTCCCATCAAAGAACTCGGTGACTATCTTCACCTCCACTTTACGACCTACAGTCAAGCGCAAAATGCTCTGTGATGTTTTGGTTAAAATCTATATAGATATAAACTCTGATAGGGTCACTTGATCAACTTCTTATGACTGTAACATTCACGTAAAACAATACAATACTAGCCTAAGATAATTTTGGGTATTAATAAGCATAAACAAATCATTACTATGTGTGTGACCAATTCTTATCCTTAAAAAAAAACATCAAATACTTTAAGATATAAGACAAAATATATATTAGTTGAAATATAATTCAGTGTCTAGTGCCAATGTTGCATTATGTTGGGGAGGGGGGTGTCTAAATGACTTGTACTCAAAAATACATCATGAAACAAAGGTTGAACGAAATAAGTCAAGACACCCAAGTCACCACATTCAAATCAACCCATTCAGCAAGCTCTTGTTATAAAACGCATTAATGTTTATACTAATGCTATTGACTAGATGGTAGCAGTAGGTCATCTTTCTGAAATGATGCACTTCAGGGCTGGCAGCGCAAAGAAAGCAATATCTTGCATAGAGTATCTCACACAATCATTGATTCTCTTAAAAAAACAAAGAAGAAAATCATGAAATACCAACAGGTAAATAGAAACAAAGTAGGAGTGTCAATAACAGTGTCTATCTATACAGCAGATAACAGCTCCCCACCAGTTGTGTCAATGCCAGTCTGTTCTATTTTCTCCTTCAGAGTCTCTGCCATCTTTCTTTTTGTGGCATCATCTGACTTTGCTAGTTTCTGTTCAGTTGAACTCTGCTTGAACTCTTGGTGATTTACAGTGACCTTCACCTTATTAACTGAGGGCTTATGTGGTTGACTGGCATCAGCTTTTGGGTGCTGGCTGGTGTGCAGGGGGGAGGAATCATCAAGTGAAGCAGCCTGCTCCTCTGACAGAGGGCTATCAACTGACACAGATGTCCTGTGGTTCTCTTCCTGCCCCTCAACTGGCGTGAATATTATACATACCATATATAAATAGAATAATATCATCTTAAATAAATAGAATTATATTATAAGTGATATGCTTTTTATGGAAGTCATTATAGTTGAGGGTATCTTAACTAGGGCCAGTAATCAATCTTGCTGCTACAACAAACATATTTTGTAGTGCCATTTCCTTGTAGGTCAATATCTTCATTGACATAGGCAGGGTAGATTACAGGTCAACCCCGATGACTTGCGTCGAGATTACTCGCGAGTCTGCATATCTCACGCTCAGATCTTGGAAAATAGCAAGTGATTTTAACAATCATATTGAAATCTGCCATCCGTAATAGCACGCTTTAACAAGTAGCTTCTCTCGACGAGGTGTTGATGCCATAGGAATAAGGTGAGAATATCGCGAGGAAATGTTTGGCAATGGGGGGCAAGTATATAGCAGCTGAATGAAATCTGCAAATTTTGCATTTCCCGTCGACCATCATCTCTTAAAAAATCAATGTAACAAAATTCAATTACATTCCTCATCCATATTGCAACCCTACTGACAAGTTTAACTCACAAAAAAGGCAGATGTCACATCAAGCTAGTTTTCCCTCTGTTCGCTAGGGGCACTAATTTCGCCCCAAATTTGCTTACTCGCACTTACATTTAACTCGCGCCTCCGATTTATGGACCCGGATTGGTTATCGGGGTAGACCTGTATAAGGTACATGCCTCCCTTACAGCTTCTTTTATTATATCACGGCAATCATCTTATTTGACTTGATTTGCAATGCAAGGAGAATCTAGACCAAAGGTTGTTGGGTGAATTTAAAGAGATCATTACCATCACCAACTGGAATAAGATGGCTGTCATCAGCATCCTCATCATCTTCATCCTTAAGTCCACCACTAGTGTCCTCAGTTTCCTCATCTTGTGACATGGATTCTTCCAGCTCTTTATCCATGTTCTGTATCTCTATTACAAACCAGATGTGGAAACAACATGGTCGTACATTCAACCGGAAAATGTCAACTCATAAAACTGTAAATTACTCAATAATCAACAATAATTGGCCATCAGTGACAGAGCAGAGTGAGAAAAAAATACAGATTGGTTGTGTCAATTATGATGATACAGTGATAAATACTATTTCCATGGTAACCCTCTACGCCATTTACACATCATCAGTTGATTACCTTTCTCAGTAGAGTCCAGCCTCTGAAGCAGCTTGCCTAGTGTCTTGGCCAGCTGCTTGAATGCTAGATCTTTATCAATCTCTCCATCAAACCCCTCGTTTTCAAGTTCACCCTGTGCCTGTACAAATCGAACATCAAAACATCTCTATGTGAAAGAAAATCCTGGGTAACAACTTAACAAATCAGAGCAAAACTACACACCGTAATGCAGCAAACAATTCCATATGGTATACAAGAACATAGAGTTAAGGTAACAAGTACAGTTTCTTGGCATCTGATCCCAATTATTTCTTGATAGCACACACCAAACATTAAGCATTTCTCCTGATTCCTCCAGCTTATGGTTAATCAGTAATAAAAAGCACATATTAGCCTTATTGCACATCAGAGAATATACAGTTATTTTACATTCACCTCGTCAACAATATCCTCAAACTGGGCCTTTATAGAACTCTCAATGGAGTCCCGGTGTGAACCTAGATGATTTGGGCTCTCTCCATCCGCCTTGATCTCGTTCAACTCTGGAAATAGATACACATTAGTTCTGTGCCTGTTGCTTTGAAGATGATCTGGTCTCCCTATCAGCAAGACAGATTATATACAAGATTGATTAATGATCAATTAATTTAAACATTATTATAACTGATTCACCTTTATCAAATTCCTCTAAGATGATGGTATCCTCATCTTCTTCATCCTCATCAGGTGATGCACTTCCAGCCTCTGATATGCTGAAATACATGGATGAAAATATCATGAAGTTTTACGGCGATAATTGGTTGATGCAGCCTTGCACATTGAAGGAGACAGGGAAATCAGAATCTTTTTAGGGAATTACAGCAATTTTGTTGGATGTCAATGCCACTTTGCAATGAAGCAGGTTTATGTTGCAACATGAGAGTTCGTCATGACCCAGCATCTCACCCGCTGTCAGTCTCTCCATCTGCCGTCGACTCTCCATCCTCATCCCCAATCACATAGTTGTCCCTGGCAACAGTCATACCCTCATCAGCATCCTCAAGGTCATCCATACTTACAGGAATCTCTGAAGTTAGGTCACTTTGTGCCTTATCAGGAGACTCATGGGAGGAGGCAGTGGATTTAGAGCCCATCTTCAGATTGCCAGGTTCTACTGCAGCAACAACAAAGCCAATTCCGGATTAACTAACACAAGTGGCTTATGGGTTGATCTTAAAAATTACATTACATTGTATAACAACAGGTCCTTGTCTCCCCACTTCTCTATATCATGCCCCCAACACAATTATCTTACCATCCCCAAAAGCTTCTTTAAGACTTTTGAGGAGAGATTCCACAAATGCATCAGCTGTGTTGCTATCATCTGTATCCTCCTCTCTAGTTTCGGGCTCTGCTGAGTTGTCTGTAAAGAAAATATCGCACAATATATACCCACAACATCAAGGAAACAGCAATGAATGGCTATGGAGGGAAATTACAAAGTTTGTGGTTGAAATACCTTTGAAAAATGTGCTATAACAAGATGGTGACAGTTGGCTGAGGATGAAGAATGGCAGGGAGTTTGGGTGGTGGGTATGGGGGGGATAGGGTGCAGGTGCTGTAGCCAGATGAGGTACGTGTTTGTGAGGGTAAAAAGGAATGTTGGTCTAGTCTGTGAGAACTAGAGAATAAAGGGGAGATATATGGGGTGTGTAGATGGGCAAGAAAAGAGAGCGGCCTTGCTTACGGCGTGACTTACCCTGCTGGTTGTATCTGTCTTTGTATTTGTCCTTTGCATTCCTGATTGCTTCCTGTCTGGCTTCCTCTCGAGCTAAACCAAAATTCAGAAATAATTTATTCATTACTCCCAGCAATGAGATGACTGGTATTCATCTAACATATGGTATTGAAAAGAAACCTCTCCACCTCAAGATATTTTCTCAGTATAAAGCAGAAACATAATTCATTAACCATTTTGCTCTTCCATATAATCATGGTAGTCCTCCTGCGACAGAAGTGGGTTACATGTGATAGGTGAAGGTCGCGTAGGGGTCATGGGTTTAAGGTCGGGGTGACGACAGAGAAGATGGGTTTGCACGTTGATAACATACACACAGGTCTCTGGTTCGTCCACACTGAACACTACGTTTGGCTGGTTATCCTTGCAAGAGAACTGCAAAGGTCATGTAACATTCACTTAATGCACTGAGATTAATTTGCACTGATATCAATTCAATAGAAAATTTGCATGACAAAACCATTTTTTAATAATTTCTTTAAGTAATTCAAAACAGGTTCATCTACACATAGTGGCCTTCCGATAGTGAAGGTAGCCGTGATTTGTTTCACTGACCTTGACCTCTGTTTTGCGTAATCCTCCAGTCAACTCACAGAGGGACCCATTGGTGTAGTATTGACTGTGGTAAGTCCTTCCCATCCGTCTCTTACCACCGAGAATCTGAATGAACCAATCCAAATCAAATATTACATAGAACGAACTGGTTGAGAATCAATTCAATTGTAGAAAGAACCATGTATGGTTAATAAATAATCTGTAATGTTGTAGCTACCTTTGGCTTTGTGTAGTTGGACCAATCAAATTCACCCTCGTAATCTCCAAGACTGATGATCTTACCGCTTGGTTTACCATCTAGGGAACAGATAGCACAATTCTCAGGGGTCAAAAGTCATGCTGGGCTGACGTTCCGTATGCAGCGAGTGTTCACTAGGAGCATGCTAATAAGAAAACTGGCAACCAGAAGTTGTAAAACAGTTAAATAAAAAATACATCAGCGGTCAAAGGTCAAGGATGGCAGATTTTGAATCATCATGAGGGGGTTCATATGTAATTTGGGGCTGAAAGCTAGCTTTATAAGAAAATGTGCCACCAAAAGTTTACGAAAGGACGGTCGGTCAGACGGACGGACGGACGCTGGCATCAATGAATATGATGAGTTGTACCGAACAGCAGAGATAATATACAATCATTTTAGAATGAGTCTTAAATTAAAATATACAATGTGAATCCGTTCACAACCTATGTGTGCATAATGAAATGACCTTCACACATAAAACATCAATGCTGTACAGTACATTCAGCCTCCATTGCAAGTCGAAAAATGCAGTTATCTTTTCCTCATGTATCAGGGTTTGCTTATGATAAGACTCGTGGTTGGCGAAATATTCAACTAGTCAAAAAAAAAAGGTACTAGGACCTTGCCCACTGGCAGAACCACACGTTCTGGATACGAGGACATCCCACAATACGTGTTTGGCATCAATTGTAGTCCATGGTTCTGATCATAGCAATTATATACCTGCACCCTATTGTGATTACCAAACTGTGTGCATAGATCACATTCCGCTTTTCTTGACTGAGATTTTGTCGATAATTTTGACACAAAACACGAGTGAATACAGTTCTTTCCCACAGAGGCAGAAGATTATGATCCCCTTGTACTTGAAAACCATACATGAGTCGTCTGGAAAGTATCTACTTCTAAGGACCATTGAGTACACAAGCAACGATTTTATTGGAAAAAAACTAACCTTCTGCATGGTATTGTTTGATGTGTTTCTTCGGACATATCTCATAAGTCCACCAGCCTTTGGTCTATAACTCAGACCAACCAATCAGGATTATGCAATTTTTCAGAATATAGTGACAAAATAGGGGTCCATGCATGATTGGAGGATGCTAGCTTTAATATAAAATGTGCCATCAAAGTTAACAAAACTGACACACAGATACCATAGCAAGAGTCTAGGATAGGCTCTGCTGGAAAGCAGAGCTGACATGGTTAAGTACTGTGGTGAAAAAATAATCACTAGGAATATACATAGCAGAATCTGTCTGAGCAGACACAAGAATTAGATAATCACCTGTGTATAACATACATATTTACATGCCCCAGCATCTTAGATCATCCCAGCAAAGCATCCAATAGGAATAAAATAACAACAGAGCCCTGTAGTGATGACATGTACTGTAATACAGAATAAAGGTGGGGAAATGACACCATTCAAATGAATGGTGGAGGAGATTTAAGCATATATTCAACCTGAGGCCATATTTGAAAAACAGATTATTCATTAATTGAAAGAGGGAAAAATCTGACAGAGCTCAATATAATAATGGACAAATAGTAATGTTTATGTGACATCACAAGCCTGGTTAATCAGTCGGTCACTCACATGTGTCAGACAGGCTGTTGCTTCCATGGGTATCAGAAGGTCAGCTACTCCTGTCTCAATAGCAAGCTTTTCTTCCTCATTTTCCCTCCTTTCCTCCTCACGTGTGTTGGGGTATGTGCATTGGTAGGACTGGCCAAATTTAGTCTTGAGGTAAATTGCTCCTTCTGTTTCCTGTAAAATGAAAAGAAAATGTTGATTCTGAAAAGTATTTGATTGTATTAAAATGGGATGAATGTAAGTCACACAATTAAACTGGAAGGAAATAATTGTACAATGTAAAAAGACTCGCAGGGAGTGAAAATATGACAATCAGTGTGAGTACTTTCATATCATAATGCAAAATTTGAACGTCCGAATTTGAATAGAAAACACAACAGATGGGATGGGGTGGGTGGTTAATAATAGTGAGAAGCGCAATATCGCTTTTCTTAATTCTATAAATGGGTCAGAATCCAACCAAAACGATAGTGACAAGTATCATTGATTATGTACACGCCAATGGATCGTGAAGTGGGAAGGGGGTGAAAAGGGATGAAAGGGTGAGGGCGAGAGATACGGGCGATATTAAAAGGCATGTAACACAAACTGTCAAACCTCTTGTCCTGTCATGACAGGTTTGTCCAGAATATCAATGCCATATTTCATACTTTGTAGTTCCTCGATATCCAAGAAACCAACACAAGGCGCAAGCAATGAAAACGTTACTAAAATAATCGAGAATAACATTGTGACAACGGAATTGTTGATGATTCGCGAAGTGTGTATGGCTATTGACACGCCAAGCGATAGATCCTATTCATTGGTTAACATATATGCTCAACATATAAGACCCGAACCTTGTGTAAGAGATGTATTGCATCAATTTAAAACCAATTATGCATAAAAAAAATCTTATATGGGTAAACAGTTAAACATCATCGTGATCAACGCGCTTCAATGCATTGAACCGATTTTATTTTTTTACATCATTTCCACCCGAGGACTAACAGGAGTCGGCCCCGTATATTTTCGCACGCCTGTGATTGGTTTAGCCTTTTTATGATACAGGGCGTGAATTCTGTCGCTTCATGTGTTCAGAATATGAAATTGCACTTCATATCCGGGACTTCAAAACAAACACCATCACCTAGGGTTGTATGTGGTGGTGGTTGTGGTGTGTTAGTGTTGAAGGGGGGCGGGCCGGCGGGGCGGAGCGGGGGTGTGTAGGGGTGAGCCTCCATAGGGCTCAAAGATCTGGACCATGTCTAGACTAAGTCAAATAAGGTATTCGTCAATATACCAAATATCTGAACATATATGAAACATCGATGAACTTGCAGCTAAAACATTGTATATATATATATATATTATATATATATATATATATATATATATATATATATATATATATCCAATGCTGTACAGTAGCTGACTAGCACGCTCAGACATGCATCACTCTCAGCGATGTCATTGACTATAGTCCGGTCTATTATTTTTTTTACATGTAGAACAAAATATCCTTGATAGTATGAATATGTATCTGTGTCTATGTATATAGCCCTTATATGCATGTAGCTATCATATGTATGTACGTAAATACGTATGGAAGCATTGTTGCTGAGAATAGCTTTTTCACGACTGAAAGTTGATAAAATGGAATGGACCAAGACAGAAACTGTGAGCGATTAGTAAATTGTTCAGATGCTAAGCATACATAATTATACGTTAATGTACAGAAGCAAATAAAAAATACGTTTTAAGAGTCATCGTATCAGTGACTTATAAGCCGGTTAAAAGATCAAATGTTGATTTGAAAAGTCGCACACTAAGCTTCATTTATTCATTATGTCGAAAGAGAGTACCATTTAAAGTTCTATATTTAATCAAAATACCGACGCAGCACAAAGGTTTTCTGAACTATGTCATTGGTAGTGCGTGCGTGTGAATGTGTTTGTGTGTGTATGTGAATGTGTGTGGATGTGTGAGTGTGTATGTGTGAGTGTAAGTTTATGTGCGTGTGGCGCGGGCCACACTTTGCAGCATGAGTCTCATACAACGACTATGACGCAGTGTTACACATATTGCACCAATACATTCATAATATGGGGCCGTTCTATACCCCCCCCCCCCCCCCCCCTCACACACACAGTAACGCATATATCCAAATATCAGTCCGTATTGGAGGAGGGCAACGGCTTGTACACAGCGGCGTGACAATGTTTGTGCGGTAGTGTGTGTACGTGACAATTAGCGCGTGACAGTGTGTATGTTGATGCATACCTTTGGGATGTTTCACAATAAGATAATCCTTAAAATCGCGCACAACCCCTTAAGCAACGTCCTGGTATGTCTCTACCTATACTTATTGGAGCGTCACACTGTAGAAACTGCAGTTCTTGATGACACGACTGATCGTGTCAATAGCACTATTCTTTGCATCTGCAGTTTGATATAAACAGGGTCACTTATTTGGTTACCAGAAGGCTGTTTACCTGTTTACTTTTGTTGCAACGTCAGACCAATGATGCTTCGCTACTGGACCCCCTTTGCTCATCGGCCATGCTGATATGTTTCTGTAGCACATCGCGAAGTAATTAGTAAGTGCCGTTGTAACCGATAGTTATAAAGAATCGTGTACTTCATTCATGTAGCGATAATGTGGTAATCGCAAAATATCTTACTCTGTCAATTGCGTTATTTTCATATATTGGTCTACTGGTTTTTGTTTATTTCTTCTTCCAGTAAGGTGCCGATCTCTTGAAAGAGTAAATTCGCACCGTGTATATGATTCATAATAGTAAAAGATCGGAGGGATCAACACTGACAAATGATATTGCCTATAATTATAAGGCGGATTGATGATGCGAGGTTGCTGATGGAACTAGAGACAGCAATGAAACCTCTTCCAGATATTGAGCATAACCGTGTGCCCCTTCCAATCCCTCACACTAGCCCCATGATCTGAAGATGGTGTGTCTTGGTGAGCGCCAGTCTGCTGCATGTGTCAAACACCAAAACGTAACAACAGAATGGGGAAATAACTCGCAGCGCGGAAGCAATTAAGCTCCCACACTATTTTGTTTGACTAAGTGGGGTCTGTCTTACAAGTTACATGTAAAGTGAAGGGAATTGAAAAAACGGAACTGAGTAACAGTGGTCGTTCTAGCAGGGTTGTTGCCTTGATGAAGTGCATGTTTCCATTGAAGCTGAGTTTGGCACCATATTTCATAAAGTACATTATTCTCACCTTATCTTTATAAAACCATGCTATTGTTTGAATACTGCAAATAATTTAAGCATTTCATCTGTCTTTCACGAAGCAGTCGTTAGAACTAGAAAGAAGCTGTATTGCCAAACATCCCATTTATTGCCCCACTCTGTTATTATTGCCATCAATTTTCTTGGACCCTCTTATTCCATCACACCCCAGAGCTATATGGCTTTTATTTGCTGATTGTACTGCACTGCTCTTGTGAACTCAGATTTGAAAACCCTTTCCTTAGTTTATAACTCGTATATCTTCCACTTGGGGGCCAATTTTAACCTAAAGTATTGGTCTTCAACAGACACTAAAGTATCCTTTAAGTAGGCCTATTATCGAACCCAATATTGTTGACTGCATTAGAGGCCTATACCAATCTGGTAGGCTTTGGCAATGAGTAACATATACCCCCTTGGCTTAGGCCATCTTTGCTATCAAGTTAGTAATCCTGAAAGTACAATCATGGTATTTGTGGCTTCATTATATGATAGGGTCAATAGCTTTGTATGAATACTTACTTCAGTCATGGATTCTTTCCCAAATTTCTCATTTGAAAACATCAATATGAAACACAGCTGTATATTCCAGCTATGTGTAAATGTTGTACATCTTGTAAGCAGTTTAAATGGTGGAGTCTATGGTGTGATGTCCTTACCATTAAATGGTGGAGTCTATGGTGTGATGTCCTTACAATTAAATGGTGGAGTCTATGGTGTGATGTCCTTACCATTAAATGGTGGAGTCTATGGTGTGATGTCCTTACCATTAAATGGTGGAGTCTATGGTGTGATGTCCTTACCATTAAATGGTGGAGTCTATGGTGTGATGTCCTTGCCATTAAATGGTGGAGTCTATGGTGTGATGTCCTTACCATTAAATGGTGGAGTCTATGGTGATGTCCTTACCATTAAATGGTGGAGTCTATGGTGTGATGTCCTTACCATTAAATGGTGGAGTCTATGGTGATGTCCTTACCATTAAATGGTGGAGTCTATGGTGATGTCCTTACCATTAAACCATCGGGCTATTTTGTGCTCACTGTTTAAAAAGACTTTTTTTGTTACTTATTATGCGACCCTGGACTATTTGAATGTAGCACACAAAATGAATCTGTATGATGATAATGTACAGAAAAAGATAATTGTACCTCTTTAACAATCAATGTAATTGGTATTGTGTTTACTAATTGGTCTGTAATGCGTTAATGAGTGCAATATTAAGTTGTGTATTGATGTCAAATGAAATCCTGCTATGTTTGGCTTAGGCAGGTCCCATAACATAAGCACTGACAGGCTGAAACCATCAGGTCTGCTCACCATCTTGTTGAAGATTTCTACTAACAACAGGGTCTTTGCTAGGATACACTTAACAGTTGGAACTTCTGTCATAGTTCTCAGATAAGAGAGAATGCAGGGGAATATTTCTCTCGTTGTCTATGTACTTCATTTTGCCTTTCGTCCAGACTTGTTGGCGGACGACTTCAATGTAGGATGGCCAGTGCCGGCTGTATAATGACACTAATTCTCCAACAAATCATATCTCTTGCTGCCCAAGGTATGTTTATACTGATTAATACCGAGACTCATTCAGGTTCCTTTGAATCTTTAAACACGTATCTCCATTTTTTACAAATTTATTTTTGTTTCATTTAATCCATTTCAATAATGTGCAATAGTCGACGCTGACAGATTGGCGTTAAGTGTTGATCTTGCTGCAGATAAAGCAGAATGTATGCCACACGAGAAGTTATGTGAAGAGGGGGGCGGGTGTGTTCCCGTCTACTCCCACTGTCGTGAGTAACTACTCTTATTCCATGCACACTTGCTTTGGTAGTGGTGTCAGACATTGATTAAGTCAGGGCATGCAACTGTAGAGTATGTAGCTATGCTTAGAGGGTTCACTCTGTCAAGCTGTATGGTGATTATGATATTACATGATATACACTCCCGTCCTCAGGCCACAATACCATGAAACAAAAAGCACATGGAACTGCTGACCCAACGTCTCAGGGCTCAGCGTCTGTTAAAGATATGGAGTCAGATAAGTCAAGGCGACCGCGCCTCAGAATTAATCGGGGAATTCCATCTTGCGATAAGAAACGCTATGACAAAGCAACATACAGCAGTTCACAGGTGGCGTCTTCACATATTTTCTTGAATGGAGGCTTGAGTGAACACTCTTAGCATAGCTATGAACACTTTAATGCTTCCAATGGAAATTGTGAATCATCTAAGTGAATGGCTATGTTTTAAGTGTGTATATTGCCCCAGTGAGTAGTTGCATTTTGTGACAGTGGTTTATGTCCAATCACATGATTAGATGTATGTTTGGAGCAGCAGTTCACTGCACTTGGCCCTCCATTCATAGCTGTGGGGACCAAATCAGCTGCTATACAGAACTCGAGAGATGCGATGGTGTCCAGAACTGCCTCAACTGGAATGACGAGTTGGACTGTGATGCTGCCCCGGGTTCGTCATTTAGCTTATGGTTAACATTGTGGTATAAATTCATACTGGTCACCACCATAAAAACATTCTAAAGGACAATCAAACTTGGGTGTGGGATGGGGGGAGGGGGGCACAAGGATTGAGATATGGTAGCATGTTGCATTGGGATAATATTTCAATCTCAATAAATATCTAGTTTTGGTGATTCACACTTTAGAATCTGTCTTAAAATACACATGCTTTAATTGACAATTTGTTTGATGAAACACATCATAGAGAGATAGGTGCATCAGTCTTCATGGGGGACAAATAAGCACATGGAACCTGTCTCATTGCCATCAATACAAAGATATATTGGTGGGGTCAAACTGGTTTGAAATAAGACAAGTTACGTCAACCTAGAGAAGTTACATCAACCTAGAGCCTGGCTTTCCTATTGAAGGAAATTTATTACTGATAGAAACACCTGGTAAAAACCATCCTTCTTGAGACTGTGCAGTATTGCTGACATGCCACCACCAGGGTCCATTCTGTCACTTGTGTATGTAGCGGGGTTTATAAACACGTCACAGATTGTCCTTTGTGATAGGTCAGCGAACAAGGAAGCTGTCAGTGATCATCCATCACTGTTGGTGATCATCCATCACTGTTGGTGATCATCCATCACTGTTGGTGATCATCCATCACTGTCGTGACATCAACCGTGATGTTCTAAGCGATTCCCAATTCATCACATATTGTCTGATGTCTTCAGGTGATACATCGGGAATAAGAGAAATTCAGCCCTCCATTCCCCTGTGGCCTATATTACTGGCATTGTCGGTGATCCTGTTGTGTTGCTCATTTGGCTGCTATTGCCTGTGTAAAGGGAACACATGGCGGGGTATGTAGCCAGGCGTCACTGACCACTACTGGTCCATATGCCTTAACCCATTAACCGTGCTGGTCGTGCTGCTGTTGTGTGTGGTGTTATGCCATGTTTGTGGAATGGCTGCATGTTGCTTGTGGTGACTGAAGTCGTGGTAGTGTTTGGACTGGAGTATGTAGAAGTTGAGACTGTGTATGTTGTGCTTGGGACTGTGTTTTGACTGAAATCTGCTGTGGACTTGAATTTGCCATTGTGTTTGGACTGAAGTCTTGTTTGTTTTGACTGAAGTTTGCTGTGTGATGACTGAACCTGTAGTGTTTAGACAGAAACCTGAAATGCTTGATGTTAAGTATGTAGTGTGAACATAGTAATTTACAGTGATTAGATTCGTGTTAATAGTGTTTAGGTTGAAGTATGCACAGTGTGGCTGCATGGTTTGAACCTCACACATAGACTAACAAATGAAACCTGCAGTCATAATGGACAGTTAGTGATCAGTGGCCCAATGGGCGGGGTGTGACCAATGGCCGGGGTGTGGCCAATGGGCAGGGTGTTGCCCATGGGGGGTGTTGCCAATGGGCAGAGTGTTGCCAATGGGCAGGGTGTTGCCCATGGGCAATTGTTGTTTATTTATAATGAGTCAGTGGGCTGTGGATGACCAATGTGCCAGTGAGTTAAGGTCTATGAAATGGGACAGGAAACGACTTGCTGGGTTCACAAGTCGCTTCCAACAACAAGATGATATCACGACGGTGTGTACATGTTGCCAAGAGTCTGCTGGCTTTTGGTGTCGTCTTAAACCAAAGAGAAGGGTCCATTTTCCAGGTGTTTAGCACCCCACCAATCTCCGGGTTTTGTTGTTCCTTCTCATCAAAGCAATACAAGGTGTCATCACCCACTGGTTTTCGGGCCATCAACTACCTTGTTCCACCCAGAGTATCATCACCATCTAATTCTTGCCTGTTTGGTGTTCAGTCCAGATGCCAGTCATGAACTTTGTGTACCTGGCATGCGCTCTTCTCTTCGGCATCATGATCTGTTTTGCTGTGTCAGCGAAAAAGGCTGCTCTCAATTCCTGGTGGAATGGTAGTGATCAGGACTCCCCTGCCTCCCCAGCCACAGGTGTGTCCCTCCCATCCAAACTTCACCCATTGGCAAACCAGTTTTTTTTGATATTTCTATTGTGATCAAACACAGTCAGTGTTGTTGCTTCAGTCTGCTTGGTGTTGCTGGAATGGGGGTGTTTAGCTTTCGTGAATGCCAAGTTAAGTCATGTTGAATGATTAATCATGCTTTATTAATCCGAAGGGCTTGTGTGATGGTCGTGTCTGGCTTAACATGTATGTGGTGTGTACTTGCAGTTGGTATGGTGTTTTGCTTATTCATTTGATTATATTTTAACCTTAGATGTGTGGTTACAAATAATCTGTCCATTATTGTGAAGGTTGCCTAGTTACCCTATTACCATGGCAGTCGGATGGCATGGTCAACCCAGTTCCTCATGGGAATCTATCGATGAAACCAATAAAAATTTATTTTATCTGCCAAGTCAAAGTGAAATGAAGTGAGTTGGTTTGGTTCAGTTTCATTATTGACACAAGCCATTCATTGTGTGTGGTTGAACAAGCCGAGGTAGATATCATAGAAAGAACAACGACTTAGTGTTGAAATGATATATACCGGTATTTCTAGTAATATGAGCATTATCTTATGCACTATGATATCTCCACCCTTGTGTATTTGTGTGCAGCATCCTTTAATGCTTGCAAATTATGCATCTTTTAACTCTGTCAATGTTATGTGTGTTTGGCATGATATTTTATGACTGATTTGATACTTTATCAACAACTAATTGTTTTGCTATACTAATTTAACACTTTCATATTTGGTTTCTGGGCAAATGTTGAATTTAACAAGTCTGTATTATTTATTGTCAATATTTTTTACATAAACACTCACCTGTGAGGGTTATTCTTCTTTCAATATAAAAATTTATTAATTTAATTGTGTTTATGCAGTTAAACCAAATATAGCCTCATAGTTCTGGTATGTTTAACTCAGGTCAAAGGGTCACAAGACAAAACCGGCCAGGAGGAACTGGCTCCATAACAGGTACTGGTGGAAACTATAACAGGATTCTGAGGATAATTATTTTATATATATATGATTGAGTTGTAATTATGCATCATGCTTGGATATGCATTTGTGAGGGAATGATATTTCATTAAAAGTCTTTGATCTCTATTGCATTTTAAATTATATTCATCACTCTGACCTTGACCTTGTAAGTAGCTTGCACTGGTTTCTATTCTGTTGTTACAGCAACGAGGCCATCATCGTCTCCTGAACAGAGGCCACTGACATCAGAGGTGCCTCAGACAACAGACCCTCCGCCTCCGTACCACCATGCTCTCCTCCTCAGCAGTCCCTGTAATGAGGTCAGTGACCATGTTCCCTGCCTATATGGGTCAGGATTTTTATTGCTTTGATTTTGCTTTGTAATTGCAGTATTTTCCTTGTTGCGTCTGAATTAACAGCGTCCATTAATTTCATTTAATCCTCCTGTTTAGTCGTCTATTTAAGCCCTGTCACTTTGGAATTAATGTCAATTTCCACAAGTGATCTTATTTAAGCAGTGGCCTTATTGTGTCAGGAGGCCTTACCGCCATCATATGAGAGTGTTATCACCAGCAATAACATGCCGCCAGCCAGCAAGTGATTCTCCACGAATGCCATCCCGCCTACCGAATGACTCCACATCCACAGACAGGCAAGCAGTGGCTTAATGGATGCACGCTGTGGAAATTCCTATGCAATCACCCTGTATCATTCATGTAATGATGTGCCATGTGTTGAAATTGGTTTATCCCTCTTTGTTAAAAGTTTGTTTGATTATTGAACAGGAACTGCTTTTTTTGTTGTGTTAAAATATATACCCAGTACATACTAGATTTACTTCAATCATTTAATCTGAAGAAATGTTTTGGGAGGTTTTACTTTTCTGCCCATCTATCACCTGGGCTGGTGATGCTGAGGCAAGACCTTACCTCATCCTCATCACTTCCTGTTCATTAGTCTAGTAGCACAAGCGTGTATATCAGCAGCCATTGTACCATGACCGGGTATTAAACTGATATTGATTCAGGGTTAGAGATGCAACGATGATACAGGGTAGTATCAGGGGGACATTGATATTTAATATCATCATTATGTAATTGAAAGGTCAAAGTGTGCCTACATTGATACCAAAGCTAGTAATATGCGGTCCATGTCAATGCCAGTGTCACCACTTCAAACATCCATGAGTGTTGGTGGTGGTGTTCAGTTTAACCCTATACCGCCAAGCTTAGCTATTAAGTCAGTCTTGGTGTTGTACTAGTGGGAATTAATACACTACCTGTATTTGGGGCTATTGTTAGGGTCATACAGTGCATGTGTATTTTTATTGTCTGCTTTCATTCATTGTGGACATTTATGCATGTCTGTTTGTTGATACAAGACTTTGATCTGATACAAGTCTATTTGTATTGATACAAGTGTATTTATTGATACAAGAAAATTTGTTTTTATAGTCTATTTGCATTGATTAAAGTCCATTTGGATTGACATTCGTGTGCTTACATCGTCACAGGTAAATTTCCATTGATACTTGTGAATTTTGTGCTGTTTTGTGTGTATTTGCAATGATGCAACTACCCCTCGTGGTTGTGATGTATCTTGCAGAGCTTGGAATTTAAGCAGTTTACAGTATTATGGTCATAACGTTTATTGCCGATTCCTTGTCATAATTTCTCGTCATAATGTTATCTGGTCTCATAACGTTTACCCTTAATGTTGTACTGTTTAAGGATTCGTTTATCAAACCAGACAATTGCACATATTCTATAAGACGTGTGGCTATGTTGATACCTGTCTAAATAAAGAAACCCGTTTGAGATTCAGCTGTGGTATAGTTTTTGGGTGATCATCATTCAACTTTTTATTCATTTTTTGGGTGGTTTGAGAACATATAAAAAGCAACTGGTCATTACATAAGACCAATGAGACCATTGATTAGACTTGAGTATCCTGTTTCCTGATGGTGAACTATTGCAATTGACAAGCAGAATTTTGTTGTTTGCTAATGTGAGATGAACATTCTATTATCTGGTTATATCAGACCATTATTTTATTATTTGATACTGTCAGGTGGGTACTTGATTTGTTGGTATTATCAGACCGTTATATAGTATTGTTGGATCTGCACTTGAATTATTTTATGTCAGAAGAGAACTTCATAATTCAGTATCATGAGATCAACACTTCTTCATTTAGTAACATCTTTAAAATAATGCCATGTTACTATTGGTGAGAGCGTTTCTGTAGGCCACCCATCGACTGAAGCACATATGCGGTTATGATTTATTTTATTGATTCCAGTCCAAGCAGCTGAACATAACTGAACATGACAAGACTGAATAAGTGAAGGTCAGATATATCACATCCATGTCACATGACAACCACACATGCTTGAGTGTTTCACAGTCAACGAATCACACGCATTTGTAACTTGATTCAACAAATATCATACGTTCCAACACCAAATAATAATAACCAAACTAAATGCCCTTTCCAGCAATTTACCCAGGCCAACAATCAACATAATTATTAACAAGAGCCCGACAACTTTTCATTGTAGTAATAATTTTCAATTCATTCTATAGATATCAACATATACAGATGTATGCAAATCTACAAGTTCATGTCACACAAAACTGCACATGCAATCAGCTGCAATAACAGCCAATGAGATTCAAGTATAAAATGAGCCAATCAAAATTGGTTTTACAACATGATAATTTACCAATAGAGATAGACCCCAGGCAAGCACATGTTGATATCTATATACAACTACATACTATAGTCAAGCACAAACAAAGCCAATTTCAAGTATTTCCAGATCTCTCAATTTACATAAACTCATTAGATGAATCTCATTTGCATAATATATCAACAAGTCATAGATCAAATATCAGATAGCACCTAATTAAGCCAATAGAAAAAGAAGCATTGATGCTATGTCAAACTGAATCACAATATAATCTAATTGCACATCTAAAAGGATTCAAACATTTCTTCCTATTTCACTCCCTGTATTCCTTCAAACATCAGTCATACAGTTCTGTTCAAATCAGAGGGCAGTCTCTTCTCTTCTTCTCGGTTCCTGAACAAAGCCGGTTTTTTCAGCTACTGGGAGACTGTTAACGATATCTGGCGCCACCTCGTGGTATTTCCTATCAGTCGTCTTATCTGAGTTGAACTGCCCCTTCTCAGCGGCAACTTTGGTAGCTACATTCTCCTGTGGATTAGACTCTTTGTATTCTTCTCGGATGCGGTTGAGTAAGCGAGTGATTTCACGGTTGTCTGGTGACAGCTGTTGGGCTATGGTCAAATCTTGTATGGCCGAAGCATATTGCCTAAAGCAGAAATAATAACTATCTCTATGACAAAGGGCAGAACAGTCGGAAACATGTAGAAGTCAATGGGTATTGAAAATGGATAATAAAATCATTTAATTCATGTTTACATATGAAATATATGATATAAGTAAGTTCATAGCAGTGAAGGTAAGTGACCTGTCGTCTCTTTTGGCACGAGCTCTTGCATACAGTGCCTCGAATGACTTGGGCTTGATTTCCAGAGCTTTGCTGGCCAATTCCACAGCTCCATAAGTGTCCTGTATTCAAACAAACGGCAAAATGCATAAGCAATACTGTTTGATGATTTGGCAAAGAAATATAATGCAGCTGCAGCAGCATGAATCTTACGTTGGTTTTGCGTCTGCATCTGGAGAGATTCAGTAGCAGATTGACTTTCAGTTCCCGAAATGTCCGCACATCTTCACCGAATCCATCACGAGGAAACTTCTTGAGTGCATACTGATAACGGTGGGCTGCATCCTTTATGCGGTTCTTCTGTCAACAACCAAAGTCATCACAAATCAGTGATAGCCACATACGAATCAGAGTCATTACTGCAATGATCACATGATGACATTGCATCAGTGTCCTTTACGGTGACAGGTACACACACTCAAATGACAGAGTAGAAACGGCAATCCATCCAAGCATCCAAACTGATTTTTTTCGTTGACCAATATAATGACATGAACGAGACTAAATCATGAGACGTTCAAGATCACCCATATCATAACGTTCACCTTGTACAGAATGTTGCCATCTTCCATGAGCTTATTAAGGAGAAGAATCATAATGTCTGGTTTGCCAGCTGCCATCGCCCAGGTCGCTGGACCTGCAATCATAACGTCATATTACATACAGCATTAAATCAACAATCATATTTCATATTTGATCTAACAAGCTAACAACCATATAAACACATCTTTTCTAGTCAAGATTATAAAGTGAGTGCATGTTTACCGAGCTTGGCTCCCTTACGCAGGAAGCACATGACAACCGCGGTGTTCCGGCAGCCGATGGCCCGATCGAGTGGCCGCATCCCGTTACTGTCTACATGCTCTATATCAGCATCCTTGTCAATGAGATACTGCACCTGTAACCATGACAACACACGCCAGTTAAAGCTCTTACTTGATAATCTTATGATTCCATTCTGTTGTTGAGTCATACTCCTTTCAAAGGATTTTAGCTCTTAAAATAAGCTTACCAAAAAAATCCCAAAATGATGACAGATTCAAAGACCTCTAATTCCACAGTGCAGGAGGACAAACTCACCACTTGAGCATCTCCGTAGAATGCGGCCAGATCTAGTGGTGTTCGCCCGCTGCGATCTGTGTGCTGGAGCGAGGAGCCTCTCTCTAGTAGTGACTGTACACAGCTGTATCTACCCTTGAGACAAGCCCAGGATAGGGCAGTTAAACCTTCCTTATCTGCCTGAGTTATTGATCCCCCTGAAAACAACAACTTAATCACTAGTGGTAATCACAAGTTATTGCCTCTGTCAAAATAAGAGTTTAAAGATTAGAATATTTCCACACACAAGATCAAAACATGATGAAAGCCAGCACAAAACAATGTCATGTCATGGTCAAGATAAACTGAGGTCATGGCTAATACTATAAGGCCGTAATAATGACAGGTCCAAACAAAATAATCTAAAGTAAAGATAATACAATGGTAAAACAAGATAATTGTCAAGATATTACAAGAAAGATAGCAATCAAAATAACACAAGTTCAAGAAGCTAATAATACAAAGTTATGGTACCAGTTTAAATGAGGTCAGTGTCTGTACTTATTGGGTACCTATACCTAACTGATCAGAAATATAGGCTTATCAATGGTATATTTGATACATAACTGCCTCAACTACTCTCCAGAGACCTGGCATACAACATTACGAGGTCAATGGAGTTGAAACACAGATAACATGGAAGTAATTCACTATATAATGACTTCTAATAGGTGCGAGATAAGCTGTGGGCAACTCTCATGTGGTATAGAGCGACTCTATTATCTGATGATTGATGAAGCCTCAAGGGGGGAATGAATGAGGTGGTCACCTTTCATGAGGAGCATCTCTACGACCCCCAGATGACCTTCACTGGCCGCCAACATCAGCGCTGACCTCCCGTGGCTATCGGTCTGGTCCATAGAGGCCCCCTGTAGGCATATGGAAACAATGCAAATGATACTGTGTTAATTTCAACTAAGGCCAAATTAACATATCAATATTTCATGGAATGAGAATAAGCTGACACAGCAGATATTGCGGAGATGGTCGTGGGGGGGGGGGGGGGTTGGAGAGAGAGTCGTGGGAAGTTTGGGAGTGAGGAGGAAGGAGTGGGTGTCAAATTCATGCAGCTGCACTATTGAATCATTGATATAACACAGAGAGGAGGTGCAGAATATTCAAATACAACAGCAAGTCATTTTGCTCTGAGAAACTCTACAAAAGGTCCTTGATAAAAGTATCTCTTTATGTACCTGCTAAACTAACAATCAAAATGGATCAACCATCTTAAGTGCATGCTCATCTCATAGTAATAGCCTGTTATTGTCTGTGGATGGGTTTTCAGAAAGCTAATAATATGTTCATACCCACAATGAAAATGAATACAAAACAGCATGAAGGTCAACAAGGGCAAGGTCTAGATAAAACGAGGGGAGGGTCAAGATAAAACAAGGTCATAGTCATGATAAACAATTTCACTGCCATGTGTCATTGACCAATATAAGTGTCTCTATGAGCATCACCAATACTGACCTGATACAGGAGGTAGTCTAGGAGCTGCCAGTGACCAGACTTGGCAGCACATAGCAATGGAGTCAGACTTCTTATGTTGGCTACAGTGAGGTCAGCATCCTGTTCCAGAAGTCCACTCATCACTTCCTGTTGCCCCGAGAGGCAAGCAGCTGTTAAAGCTGTCATAACACAAAGGATCAAATGTTAATAAGGGTCACGCAGCTATCATACTGCAAGCCGCCATGACAGCCGCCATGACGTTACTCAGGAAAACAAACCTTAAGAGGCTGCAAATAGCTGAATAATTTAGAAGAGCAGCCATATCTTTGCAGATTTATTCGTTAAAAATGCTTTTTTATATGTGTTGCACAAGAAGTCACATATCACATATATAACCCTACAGGTGAATGAGTGTAATCAACATACCTGTCTCCCCTGTCAATGTGTCCACCAGGTTGATGTCAAACCCATTGCCTGCAGCCCCCTTCAAATTCAAGACGAACTCACATATCTGTAACACAAAATCACAACACTCAATGCCGCGGCATATCAACTTTGGTCCACACCTAATTTTACTCTAGTTTATCTGACATATGTAAATGACCGATACATTTCCTTATCACAAATGACCCTAAATTTGACCTTTCAGACCTCCCAAATATGACTTCAAAATACTAACATGATAACAGAGATGATTACATATGCTAACAGTCTCACAATATTTCAACACTATTAACCATACAGCTACAAGATAAGATTGCTAGCCTACAGGACCAGCACCGCCATGTTCGACATCTCAAACACCAGGCCACCCATCACTCCATTCATCATGGCTGACTACCAACATGATATCAACAAGAGGCCAGCGAGTTGGTTCACCTGCTTGTGTCCGCTGGCCGCCGCCCCAACAAGAACCTGCTGTAAAACCTCAACGCGCGTGGGGCGCTTGTCTTTAGATGTCATCCAGTCACACTGGAGGAGGAAGCTGACAGCATCTAGCTGACCTGCACGGGCTGCATGAGTCAGAGGGCATAAACCGGCGCTGTCCGTCTGGTTAATCTACACACCAACATGATAGGTAGTTTACACTGAGAGGATAAAGGATTAATGACAGATGCAACCAAAACACAGCATGTCATTTGCAATATTGGATCACCAAGCTACAAGTCTGTCACAAATGACTGGAACCATTCTCTATGCATGATGCTAACACAATACACTGTTTAATAGAAAACGTTTACTTGAACTTGGTTATCCTTACACAGTATATCAAATCTGGAAACACTTTCTATATACATATCACAAGCATAACATACAAGATTTCTATCTTTCCTATGTATCACATAAGTTCCCTCTACAAAACTACAACATAACACTAAGTTGACCCTGTGACCCCATCTAATCTAACGCACCTTAGCCCGCTTGGCGACAAGAACGCGGATGACATCAATATGACCCTTCTTGGAGGCGTAGCAGAGTGCTGACATACCATCCTCACCAGTAGAGTTGCCATTAGCACCAAATTCCAGTAGCAGACTGACCATGTCCAGGTGACCCTCATCAGCAAGCACACACAGGACAGGTGCTTTGTTGAGGAAGTCAGTGAGGGTGTTGGGATTAGCACCCGACAGCAGCAGCAGCCGACTCACCTGTAGGGGCAGATGGGGAGCTGAATAATAAAGAATTGTGTATCTGGGTGAACTTAGAAAAGTTCTCCTGAGGGGTGGGGGTATTTTGGGTGGTTATCAGTGATGTACAGATGGCATAATAAACACTTGTTTTGATGTCACTTTCAGCTAAACTGAGTTAATAATGCACAGTGGGTCTGGCAAAGTGAAACAAGTTACTTTAAGGGAGGTTAGTATTACTGGTTAACTAGGGGGAGCCAAGTTTGACATGTCCCTTTTACGTGTCACTCAATAAGGACATAACTGATGAGTAGAGAAGCTGACTTTGACATCATGATGAGCAGAAACTGGGTTTATAATAGACAGTGTGCCTGAATCAATGATGACACTCCCCTTTACTTGGGGCCAAGGATACGGGGTGAGCCGTGAGCGATATGATAAAGAAGTGAAGTGTGCCACACCCCCAACCCAACTGCAACACCCTGTACCATTAGACTTAGACAAGCATTCGTGATGTTCCAAGCCCCTTGAAACGACAATCAGATGATAAAATAAGTCAAGTTTTATCATGCCATGTAAACTCTACTAAAATCATTTGGTTTACATGAATTAACGCTCATGAGGTCAAGGTCACACCTCAGCAGCACTGACCTTGACATTAGGAGAGAAGATGTTATGTTGTGCCACCAGGGCAGCGCTGAGACTCTCTGCGCTTAGACACATCCAATATGACTGCATGTCTCGCGACGAGAAAGCACGCTGCTTACACACAGCTTTATAGATGTGGGCCTTTAGGATGTGATGTCCCAGCTCGATGGTCTTATCTGGACCAAGTGGAGAACAGACACGAGAGAGTCTGAATGCCAGTAGTGCATGCCCTTGTCTGAAACACAAACAATCAATGGGGATAAGAGGAAATTCACCAAAAAACAACCGCAATGAGGCCTCATGTGTTAAACCCATAGAGCTAACAGAAATACATTGAAAGATGCTGGCAAAAATATGATAACTTCACACAACATATGTTATTTGCATGGTGTTGGCACTGACTACAAGTAAACAATTACCACATGAGACCAACACAAGCAGAGAAGCAGAGAATACTGACAGGAGGCATGCAAAGGTGAGTGAGGGGAGAGGAAAGAACTCCCTTGTGATTCAGGTGAAGTGTTGATATAACATAAATGTGCTGGATGCAGGTAATACATCCTGCCATGCAAAAGGCCAGACCAAATGAATGAGGGTAGCCTTCATATCGGAGGAACTCGCGTGATTTATCATCGGATATGATCACTACATTTTAAAAGGGGTAGGTGATAAATTATGTTTCTAGGTTGTTGATGACTAAAAGCAATATGGGCCTTTAGAATTTGGCGTCGGGAAACATCTTCCTTTATAACGCCCATCTGATAAAACTTAGTTCACTTGAAACACATCCGGACTGCATAATTTTATATACTGTAAAATTCAACACGTCAAAAATTGATTTCAATAAATGAAAGTACATTAGTAACTGAGCTATCAGGGTTATTGACCAAGGGATCATGAATTATTTCGTGGGACAGGGTGTGGTGCCTGGGGTTTTTTCAATTGAGACTCTCCTACCTCCGCTCTATCATCATACGTGTCCAAATAACATGCATTATATCGAGATAAAATATGAATACCCACTTTCCAAACAACATCAAAAGATTGACACATGCATACAAACTGTGTTAAGAAATATTCCATCAATAAAAGTCATATTCATTATCAAGCTTAAAAAAATCGTCAGTCAGTTGAATCCCTATTTCCACAGAATATGTGTTCATGGTCCATCATCCATCCAGGGATACTACTCTGGGGTACTGCTAGTACTAGTTGTTAGTCAAAAGTAGTTCAAGTAGCTTAAAATAGCACAGCCTGAATGAATTTGCTACTAGGTAATTGGGAAAATGGACTTTAAAAGGTGATTTTAACATAGATTGCCATCAAGATCAAATGTTGATTCCAGATATTTAACTTAGCGACAACATTCAACAACAAAAAATTTCATGAAACATAATTATATGATAAAAATGTCTTAGAAAAAAGACCAAAGAGCCTTTTTTATGGCACAGCATTCAAGATAAAGAAAACGGCCAAGAAAACATCACATGCTCTAGAAGGGTGGAATAAATCAACATGGCTTACCGAAAATCAATTTTCTGCCAACTGTCGATAATAAATCAAATGTAAAAGCGGGGTGTTAGTAAAAAAAACTCATCTGTCTACTCAAAAACAAGCCAAGCTTGTAAAATCTATGTAAGGATTTGGGCAGCGTTCTTCCACATGCTGGGTTGTGTTAGCTGTGTTAGTCATGGTTAGCACATGATAGTTAGAACTCACAGAGCTTAGTTAATCGATGAATTTCAATAAGTATTCATAGGTTAATTGGCAATTAATTACACATAACACTCCAACCACTGATATAAGACGATGCCCATATTTGTTGAAATATACCTTACCAACTTACTAATTCTACTTCAATGAGTACAAGTAAATCTGACTTGAACAAACGTGCCAAATGATAGTGCAAATGAGGTACTGCTGCATAAAGGCATCTTTTTTACCTTAGATCACAGACAAATTTGGAGCTCTCCGGTTCTTCTCGTCGCATCAACCACTCCCTGAAGGCCGAATGAAACACCATGTATGTTCCATCTCGTCTGGCTAGTAGAAAACTACTCAATGTCTGCATCCGACTCTCAAAGTCCTCCCACGTGATGTACTTATATACAAAGCCGGAGTTAACAGTTTCGTAGATTTCCTCTAGTGTTAGAGGGTATAGAGACGCCAGGCACACGTTGAGAATAGGTGTGACTTTCTCGTAAGATCGGATCGTCGCGAACTTGAGATTGAATTGCAGGAGGAAGATCTCGAAGAGATTGACAGGGAGGATCTTGTAGGAGGATTTGAGGACCAGACTGCCTCGCTCAATGAGGTCCAATAAGAGTTTACAGTGGAGGAAACAGCCTCTGATGAGTGTGTAGAGGTGTGAAGTGAAGTTGGTCAGCGAGGAGGCTTCTAAAGCGATGTTGTTGCTTATACTCTGTGATGAATTCACGCGATAACTGATATATTCACTGACGTCCCGGTATGCATACTCGCATGATAATCGGTCAAGACTGAGTTTATGGAAGGGAAGATGCTTGGTTAGCTCTTGTAAGGGGGTCCTCACAGTCACAATCAACTTGAGCCACCCAGGCAGTTTAGGCACGTGTTTCGTTAAAAACGAGGCAATTGTATCTCCGTAATCGGGCTTGTGAAACTCGGCTTCACTCACTGAGTCTATCAAAATGAGACACATATCCGTTGTGACTTTCCCTGTTTGCTTGAGCTCCACAAGGGGTTCCACAATAGCTTTTAGAAAAGCCTGTGAAGGATTCTGTATACATTGACGAATTGTGAGTGAGTTTTGTAGATGTGGGTCATGCAGGAGGCGTTCTTTATAAGCACTGAGTTGAGGTGCCTGAGCAAGGTACGCGGCCAAGCTGTGAACGAACTCAGGGACCATACAGGTAATGTTGTTATCTGCTTGACACATGTGGTATGCCACTACGCTACTGGCCAGGGCGCGAAGGGAGTCGTAGCCGTGCGTGGATGATGTAGAGGAAGCTATACTGGCGCTCGAGTGACTAGTGTGTTTGCGTAGACTGTTACTCGATCCTACTGGGCTGGAGTTGGGAAGGCCGTTTTCTAAGGGTCGTCCTCGCAGAGTGTGTCCAACATACATATCTGGAAACAAGTACAAGTTGATATGCTCAGAAATAATGAATGAGAGCAAGCAACTTAATCTACCAAACATTTTACAATCTGAATAATTAGGGCCAGAATATTATAAGTTAAACCAAATGCAATGATAAAATCCGACGTGATAAATATCATAACAATTTCATCATTGAAAGGTCATTTTGATCATTCTCTCTCACCAGCATTGTCTGTAATGAGACTGTGACGACCCTCGCCAAAACAGCTGTGTTCTATAAGCTGCTCAATGATGGCTGTTTTCCCAGTGCCCACTGCACCAGTGACTACAATGCCACGGTTCTTGGCCGATGCTTCTCTGTAAAGCTCCTGTAAACATTGTGTAACACGAACAAACATGAGCAGAAAGAGACACATAACCGGACACCAGAGAGGCTTGCACCTACCAAGAGGTGCTCAATATGATTACAATAAAAATATACAGGTGTAGCTAAAAAAAATTCCTACGTGATAAAAATACCCCCCCCCCCCTTTGTATTCAACCACAGAGCATCTTCAGGTTGGATTAATCAAAGGCACATATCAGTTATGTTATTCACGCCACATGTTAATAACTTCCTCTTCCGTATAGATAAATCTGGCTGATTGCTTAGTACTAATGAGTTTCATTTACATGCAAGGACAATAATTTAGGGGACTAAAAATAAATAATCCTTTTGAATGATCCTGGACCCGATATAGAATCTGGATCTTACTCCTCTGTCCATGTCAATAATCATCATTTAAAATTGTACGAACAAAGTGAATGAAATATACACATATTCTGGTGCTCTAGCACATAACTGAGACACATACCTGCTCCATCTGAGCGAAGACCCATTCCCGGCCGGAGAAGAGGGGCATGTCTGGCTCCGTGTGAGGGATCTCAAACACAATCTGAGTCAAGTGGATGTGTGGAGGACGCAGCGGAGCAAATCGCACTGTCAGGAGAAGATCAGAGATATAACCATAAGACATCAGAGATATAGCCATGGTTATAGCTGATATATAACTGCATAATTGATTACCAAAGGAGCAAGACTTTATTTGGATGGTTGATTGGTATATTAAACAAAATATCCTTTATCAATCAACTAATTAAATGGTCTAAATGATATGGATCAATCTTATCTGCAATTTACAACAAATGTCATTGTTTCAGATGTACTAAGGACTCAGTCACAGAATAATACAGAATGAATGTAAAGGACTCAGTCACATAATAAATGCAGAAAGAATGTTAACAATATGTACATGGGTACTGGGAAATAGCCCCGGTTGGGCGGTAATATAAATATATACCATCAATAAGACATGGCGAACTGGGAAAACGTAATAAGGTCCAGGGAATACAAGGAAAACACAATTAGAATATTTACCCAGCAAAGATTTTAATATTTCATATTGTGCAAATATGTCTTCCTAAAATATCAAACATGTCATTTTGAAGAATCAATAGTAGCGTCATAACGATTAATTGATACCGTTATGATCTAACGTCCCTGAATTGAAGCCACGAACCACCATCTGATATGCAATTCTAAGCTCAAGATAAGACAAGCCACCTTTTATCAATCAATTTTTAATAGCCCTCATCTCACTGAGACGAGAGCTACTCCACACAGAAGTGGGGTCATGACAAAACGAGGGGGTAAGTAAATGCCTATATATTTCAGCTCTCAGACATGCACGCATTCAAAGTGGGTGAATATACTTTGATATGAGCATGTTGAAATCATTCGACCTCGCTATTGTAAGGTTATCTTAAAACAATACACATTGTACCATTAAAGACACAGTAAATATATCAAGCCAGCCACCTTAATTTCGAACGTGTGTGGTGCAGAATAATCAGAGTGAGCGACAATTGCGTACAATTGGTATATATCATAAGGACTCAAGAGGTGGCATACATTGTAAAGATCGTTACGCGCGTGCTCAGAGATTTGCGAAGGAAATAAGCTATTCATCAGGGGGAAACCCTTACACGCTCTCAAGAGATCTCAAGGTGCATATTGACGCTTTGAAGCTATGGCGTTTTCATTTCAATCAAGCAGTCGAAATACAGAGCAGCAATTCAAGCCCGCGATTCAGAAGCACTTGCCAACAATGAAGTGCGCGTGTATGCAGAGGGAACCATAGTCTAGTTACCCGAGTTTTTGCGGGACTTCACATATGCCGAGTTCTGTCCAACGGACGCTGTACGCGGCCGATGTCTCTTGTCTAATAAAACAACATCGCGTTCTTATCGCAATAATGTACCCTTTAAACGAAGGCAATATTCACGACAGTACGAATGTAACCACAATGACCAGATGACTACAAATATAATACACGAGTGACTGTTAATTCGATAAAAAGCTTGACATCTAATAAAATTAATAATCTAAACTCTATCATAGACCCAATATATACACACAATAACATGTAATATCGCCAAGTCTGCTAGTTTAGATTGAGTAAGTTACAAGTGGATCAGGATGGGGTGCGTTTTAAAGATCTTTATTATAAAAGGGAAGTTGCTACATGAAGAGCCATCACAAGAGAACGCTTTTATGGGGTATCCCAGACTGCATGATGAATGAGGTATTGGATTCCCGGTGTCAAAATTCCTGCTCTTGCACAATCTCTAAACGCTGCGATAATGAACCATGAGGAGACCCGGTCGCCCTTAATTAATGGGTGGACACAGCGAGTGGTGATAATAACCTCGTTAATTCCCTCACAGCGAATACCTGACATCATTCTCAGAAGGAGAGTAATTGACAACAATGACGGCTGCTAATCCTACCTAATTTACATGATCAATGGGTGCTGAAACTTTCCGTCTTTTCTGAATTTAAACGCACCTTTAGTAATAGTGTCCATGTCGTTGCTTTGATCAACACCGCCCCCTGGTGGCGATCGTCTGCTGCCGTAGTTTGCGCGGGCAGATCGACGGGCAGGTGACTTCCGGTGACCAGTGAAGAGACCTAAATCCTCCACTTGACCAGGCGCTGTTGCTGAAGGGAACAAAACAGACAGTCATAAATACAGCCAGTGATGATTTGGAGAAAAGCAGCTGCTACATGGAAGAAAATACATTATATTGGGCGACAGTCAATGTTACCCACCATTGAATGACAGCCCATACCCATCATATGGAAGTATATTTATTTTGACTGTGCATTTTACCAGCACAATAGCATTAAACAAATTCAAATGGTAGTTGTTGACTAGAAGGCGTGCTCGTGTAAAATACAATCAACGCTAAATACACACGCAATATTTTCTACACCAGAAGGTTAACATCAAAACTGCTGAAGCGATAAACAGTCGCGAAACCACAGCCATGTTCTTTTCGTCATATAAGTAACCACAGCCTATTCCCCGGGATTTACTAATGGGAGTTCAACCAAGCCTGAATAATACCATATCAGTTGCTCAGAGAAGCGGAAAAATAACGACAATAGCAGACGCCGTCTCCCCCACTAAATGTCAAATTTTAAATATAAGCAGGCAAACGTCAAGTGATTATTTAAAACCAACTCAAGCGCCACAGCGCAGGCCGTATCCACTCGGCGCGAGTCCAAAATCGTGCGCGACGCAATCCTAAACGTGTGGTGTTCAGGTGTGGCGTACTGACTCACGAGTGTATTAGTTTTCTCCAACTAAGCGGTACTATGTGATTAAACATGGTGGTATATGGGAGCAAATTTAGTCTTAATGCGGGTTTCAAATCATTGCCACATGGGTTCGTTATTCTTATGATGTTAATATGCAAAAAACATGGATAGGTTTTTACGGAGGCGGAAATGAGTTTTCAGATCGGTTGCTGCGGAAGGCTCGTGATTGCACAAGAAGTTAGCTCCCTCTAAAACACACTTATAGTAGAAGAGCATCATGTTCCGTATACTCTAAATGTAGATATAAATAGCTACTCTAGTACCGCATAACTACTCAATACCTCTGCTAAGCGATCATGCGAGTCGACCGCTGCTGCTCATTTGACAAGTCTACATATGTTAACCCATTATCCGAGTCGACACGTTCTACCCATTATCCAAGTCGAACTCTGCTACTCACCCAAGTCAGCCTCTGTCACCCATAATACGAGTCGTTAGTAGCCCAACAGACCAACAGTCGATCGGGTACTCCCTTGTTGAGGGAGCGCAAGCTCCACTTGGTTCACAAGAGCTAGTCGTCAGTGTTCGCACCAAGATGAGTATTTGCAGCGAAGGTGCTGGAGCATGAAGCAGAAGACCTCTTGCGCACAAGCACTCGAGTCTTAAAACGCACCTTTTCAATAGCCACTAATATTTCAGACGGCTTTATGTGTAAGCGGTTAGGGATGAGGGAGAGGGGGAAGGGGGGGGGGGGGGTTCGAGTGTCGGATTCTGCTTCCCTAACCAGCACAAATAACTTATGACACTATTCACACTGGGTCCCTCAATCCATACATCATAAATGACTTCACACTTTACAGTCTCGTAGAAAACATCCCCAAATTATAGGATTGCACACGCCGCCAGGGATGGTTCTACAGAGAGGGGCCCAGACGAGTTGACAGCAAGGAAAACTCAACCACAGACGCCTCGCTCATTCCGTCTCTCAAAATACCCCCCAAAAAACACAGCTCGTGAAATGTATGAGCAGTCGCGTTATGTAAGTAAGCGTGGTTAAATAAGAGTGAGCAAGGTTGACACTTCGGCACCAGGCGCCACTCAGTTAGGTGTGATTAATGGGATGAAAATGAGCTAGTAACGTCCGTTGATCATGCAAGCTTGTCAAGGCCATGCGACGTCTTTACGGCCCCTCCGACATAAACCCGGGGATATTATCACCTAATGCAGACAAGCGACGAGCGTTGATGTATGTGGACGTGGTAAATGACGGATTGAGCTAGGTTGGTTTGGAAACAGTGGACGTTCCATTTCACGCCTTAGAGGCAGCGAGAAACGCTGAAAAGCCATAAACAGCCTTATCCACAAACCGCTCGAGTTTATTAATCGCCGTTCTCATCAGGCTGTTCACTGACGTAAACAACTTGCAGACTCCCTCTTGTGGAAACATTCGAACTCAGTCAAATAACCATTATCAGACTTCAGTTGTTACACAATGCCTTTAGATCCATTACATGTATTGTGTGATTCAAACATGGGTGGAGGATTGAACACTTATCGAGTAAATGACTAAAGCAAATATGTCCATATTTGTATTCGCCAATAACTGTGAAAACTCAGACAGAAATATCGTGCCAAGTCTAGATAAATGATGCTCAAGTTCACCTAGTGCAGGGGTAATATATCCAACAGTTATTATTATGCGAGTTTCCTCATAGGCAGAGTGAATTTATCAAACCATTATCACCAACACGCAGCTTGAAATGTACTTAGTGCGCCATCTTTCGATGAAACTCGACCAATTGCCATTCCAGCACAGAGGAGCAACCCCCGACGTAAGACAATCTAACAGGCATTATTGCAACAGAAACCCAGACAGTTCGTTCAATCACACAGGGTTAAAATGCAATTTCAGGGAAGAAGATGGCCAAAACGCCCTTTGTTGCATACTCTATGGCAACAAGAACAAATGACTTTCAAGGGAATGTTTCAATTTCCTTCGCTCTGAAGAACACCTTCCGAATTCCGTGTCGTACGTTGTAATTGTCAATAAAGTTCATTTAATGATATTTAGTTAAAATTTTATAGATGCTGTGACCTTCGCCTGGCTAATCAAGGCCATGTAAGTTGTATTCAAGCGGTCAATGCCTGATTATAGAAGAAATTATTAGACCAGTTACATCTGAACAGCTAGGTGCTTAAAGATCTCGTAAACAGCAAAAAGCCGAAATGACACATAAAGCATTGTGCGATAAAGCGCTTCTAATCTTTCCGAAGTTCCAAAAGAACCTTCCTAGTACCCAACAAAAATTGAATACCCAAAACACAACACAAAAACAGAAAGCCAAAACAACAATGATTTGTGCACGCATGCATCATCCGTTTCAGCAGCTGACCCAGCAGCTTGTAACGAAGCAACATCAATCATTGTGCGGGAGAGGGTATGCCTTTGTCGCTCCCTATATAGAATACAATGCGTACACGGTATTCCCATCACAACAGATCAAACGAGAATAGCGCTATGGTCAAGTGCAGGCGGCAGAAGCTGAGTTAGTGACATGTAGATAGCGTGGTGAAAGAAAGCCACCACAATAATGAAGAGCCTCACGTGTGGAGAAGCTTTCTGGGGACGGCATAAATAATTGAAATGAGGGCTTATTATAAAGAGACACAATGCATCTATACGCTAAAGAAATGACTCGCGGACGGGCACAATAAGTAACTTATGAGCAATATTGAGATAAGTAATTCTGTTCATATATAATCTAAAGAACAGAGGAATGTCAACGGATTGTTAAATCATTCATAATGATCACGTTTGAAGAATTTCAACAATATACGCAAATGTTTTGTGGGGGGAAGACTTACTGGTGATAGAATGAGGTCGACTGTACGTCATCGCACCGTGATTGGTGAGGGTATTAATGGACGAGCCGTGATTAGTCAATGTGTTTGTCATCGCGCCGTGATTGGTGAGCGTGCTGTCTGGACTGATACTGTTTCCGGTGCTGGTACTGATCAATGACGTCACACTCTCGGCACTGGGATCACGGCTTCCAGGGTCAAATGATGGATTATATGTCATTTTCATACCAGACCCCCTATCGCTTTCAGATGACGCTGCACACAATCAAGATTAAAAACGTTACCAAACAGCACACCTAGATGTTGTCATTCTGTGTTAACACATAGGTAGTCTGAGCGATTTGACAGGTAGCAACTGCTAAGCTCACACTTCAATCTCCGTTTATATCCGAGATAACACCAAAGGCAGGGATTATCTCAATGAAGATAATGGCGAAATTAAAACGACACGACAACGTTCTATCAATATATGTTACTGTTGGCGTTTCTTTACTAATACCGACAAGAACGTAGCCATATTCCCACCGAGGTCTCAATCAAAGAGTGAATAGCTTCGCTAGCTATAAACTCTTGGTCTCAATTACTAGACATGAACTATTTACAACGCACTGATACTTGGATCATAGATCACACACTTTAATCTCTCATAATCTGTCAGGTGCATAGCAGATTGCGCAACACTCACACAAGCGCTTGATGGGTTAAACGGGGTGCGTTCCATTACAACGACGACGTCGTCGTCAACGATCAGGCGAGAGGTTTTTTTTGTCAGTTCAGATGATCATCAGAGATTACTTGATAGTCGCCCACTCACAAAGCCTGCGCGTTCCAGCCACCAGTTCTATGAATGAAGCCATTGTATGACTGACTAATCGTTGAAATCAAGAATACAGTTAAGCTCAAAACAGCAGCCCAAAGATCTGGCACCGGGTATGTTGTTGTGATGTTAGTTGAACATTACATGTAGCAGATACGGCAGTGTTTATATAGAAGAACAAACATGGCGGAGCAGCGACAGAGGTTTCTCCCCACTGTGCCAAGTGTAAACATGTGTAGTGTGTCTTCGTGGGTGGGATCGTTTGTGCCATGAAAGTGAGTGAGTGAGTGAGTGAGTAAAGAGATGAGTGAGTGCTTGAGTGACTGAATGAAAGGGAATGTGAATGAGTCAGTCATTAAGTTAACTAGTCAGTCAGTCAGTGACTTACATGTAGTGCATGTCGATCCAGTCGCCTTTGAATCTACATTTCCCAAATCACCTAGAAATCTCCAATACGGTTCCCATCTTGCGTTAGCAGCCATTATAGTTAGGGTTCTTATATATGTCACGTGACCAGCTTCAGCAGAATACTATCCGGGTTTCCAGCAGAGACGCCCGAGTTAGCCGTCAGTCAAATTATATGATCACGCAAATGCCACAACTGACCTCCACTGGCATTACAGGTTTACCATGAAATATATCCCGCATCAGAAGTGGTATCCTCAGACGGCGCTCGGCCGTAAAATACATACAGGAGTTGGTAAGCAATCCACCGTTTCCGGTTTACCGTAAACTGCACACAATCCTATATGTAATCCATCGTAGAGTCCTGCGCCCTCACACAGTTCTCCACCGCGGTTTCCAGATCTCCCGAGTTTTAGGAAGCCGCCGTGTCATCTGACACACTTCGTCAGTACTTCTCAGAACTCACTCGATGTCCCCTGACATGACCCTGTTTGAAGGTGTCAGAAGAAGGCTGTCAGTTGCGAAGGCCCGCCCCCACAAGTCATATCGTAGCCACTCAATATGACATTTCTTCGCCATTCCACAGACACACAACGTTTATGACTCGTGCGAACTTCCGCGTGATGTTAACGGGAAACCGGACAGGGCAGGGCGTCCAAGCGAAAGTGAAGACGCCGAGGTAAAGCGGGAAGTCTGTTGTACTTTACTAACGGAATGCTAAACACCGCTGACATCATCCAGACTTTGAATCGATTTGATCGACGTCCCGCTCAGCTGTGGTTAAAATCATGAATAGGTCTAGACAAGTTTATGAATGGGGGACATGGTGCACTGAACGGCCGCCAGGCGGCGCTGCACTCGGCTGACGTCGTCTCATTCATAATAATCTATCTGCGCGGGCCTTATATGGACTCTTGTTGTCAATTAGGTTAACATACTGATGCAGCCATCGTCAAGAGCCTACTTCAGGTGTAGACTTTAAACTAGGTGAGGGCTTCAACCAGGCTTGAGTTGTCTCAATCACAGGTAATCAGACCTGTTTGCTTTCCACATTATTCACAGTCTTACAGATATCGATAAATGAATCCCGTCAAATCGATTCGGCGTTTACACACTCGTAATAAGGTTTCGGTTTAGGAACTTGCATAACCACGGACACCAGTTTCCCTATCCACCTGTAAACAATAAGTATTTATTAAATGCCACGAGGTGAGGATGGAGATTTCTTTGCGGCTGTACCCAGCCGCTGTTGCCACCATCCGACTCGACATGAGAAGGGAACGCCCTTTTCTTCGCCGAGTAAGAGTTATTGGTCACTTGGGTGTTACCCTGAATGTAACGAATTAGGGATCAGGCAAACCGATGAGTTTTTGGGAGGGAGCGACAACATCAAAGGAAAGCAGCAGCGGTTACAGAGGCAGGGATATTGAGGCGAGGGTGCGTTGGTGAAGATGGCGCGCGAGGACGAGAGGGCGGATGAGTGGGTCTATGTTGTATATTGCCTTATATGGCAGGATGTAGATTGGAAGAGAGAGAGAGAGAGAGAGAGAGAGAGAGAGAGAGAGAGAGTGTGTGTGTGTGTGTGTGTGTGTGTGTGTGTGTGTGTGTGTGTGTGTGTGTGTGTGTGTGTGTGTGTGTGTGTGTGTGATGTGTGAGTGTGTGTGCCAATGGATTTAAACTGTAGGACAGCTCACCTACCATATCTGGTTGGATATGATGTGATGTTGATATACCGCATGTCTCTCCATTGCATGTCGTCATGCGCTGCTACGCACCGTCCTTATTTAAAGAGACTGGTCAGCCCCATATATGTAACGAGGTTGCTTGGCAACCGCACCTTGGAAACCAAAATTTTAAGTTTTCAGACTTTCAGTTCCTATGCGGCGCTGTGGTCTCAGAAAATAGATCCTTACTTCGGCTGTCGCCATGTCTGTTGTCGGAAATTACCCTTCCTGCTTGTCGGTCTAATTTCTGTGCAATGTGCTCATATTTTAAATTAATGACGATTTGATGAAATCTACATATGTGACCAAAGCGGAAGTATACACATCGATGGCGTGGTAGTTAGAGAGCGCGTAATGATTTACAGCTAGCATTCGTGTGATTCATGGTTTTAGGGAGGCACCGTTATCGATGGAACGACACAGCTAAATAAAACAGATTTCCACAGTACATCATTAATATTTCCAGTCAAATAATAATGTTCAAAAATTGTCAACATGGTTTTCGATCAAGTTAACTTTGCGACACAAATTAAAAGATTGCATTATTTATGTCTGCGTTAAACGTAGTTATGTATTAACAAAATGATCCCTTAGTGCCCGATATGGGACTGAACAGCCTCTTCCAGACGTCTGCCTATAGTAAGAAGATCATCCCATCAGAACCATACTTTAATATATCATCAGTATTGTCCCCTATTAGGCAACAGTATGGCTGTATCATCTTACATCCTCGCGGTAAACTATAGTTTTAGTACTGGTTATATCACACTGTCCCTATCAAAGCCGCACTGCGGAAAATCGGTGCAGCCAATGTCTGATTTTCATGTGAGATGATCGCGCATACGACGAGAATTCATTGTATGTCGCCAAGCTGTGTGTATCCCAAACCCAACCATAGAATGTAATCAATACTGAACATAGACAAGTTATACAAGAAGGGATGCACTAATCCACCATCTTCTGGATAACGTTATAGACATGTTGCCTGGTCATTACGCCGCGAAGTAAGATGAAGAGGGGGAAAAGGCGAAAAAGGATGTGGCATCGATGTTGTAATAAACACGTCGCTGTCACGTGACCAGATGATGGATGTTATGAGTGGTCAATAATTCACGCCTACGTGTCATGAATCAGTCACGTGATCAATATAACCTGACACACCCATAGCCGGCACCATATAACAGCAATACAACGACAACCCCGAAATGTTTCTAATATTGCCCGTTTAGCGCGGCGTTATCTCTGGGATCGATGGTTTGTATTGTGGCAGAGAAAATGCTGGTAAACAATAATGTCCTGATGGTGAAAGGCTTGAAGGCCGCGTCATGTCGGAAAACAGCCCAGCGATATACTGACAATCTAAGCGGCTTATCAATGTATCTCTAACAACCCATATGGAAATTGCTTCATCCATCAAACAGCCACAGTGCCTGATGAATTCATTAGCTAATTCTGTGTTTTGAGTGCGAGAGGCGCGCACTCAGCGGGCAGTAATGGTAATCGTTAGCATTTAGCACAGCTTGGCGGGGTAGGGTACGAACAGGTTTTTTTTAATGTATACATACGTGTGGGATGCGCTTCTATAACGCGGACAGAGCCACCGGGAGCCGTTATCAGACCAACTGGTTGTCAACACAGACAGGTTTCGTGAGAGTTATTAAGGTGAACGAAGTGATGTAACAGTGGCGTGGTTCACTGAACACAAGTTATATTAGCGGGTTACGCCGTCTGGGGGAGGATTAGGACAGCGCACTTAGAACGATGAGCTGGGAGTTAATATGGCGGCCAGTGGGACAGCGCACCTGTACTGTTTGTAGGAGAACATTCACATCGTTAAAGCAGGACAATGGACCGACCCTCTTAATGAACCAGCTCACCTACCCTCTTTGCGGGACAACACACTTTACCAATCAGTAGGACAGCTCACCTACCATCTTTGCGGGACAGCACACTTTACTAATCAGTAGGACAGATTAACCTCCCTCTTGGCGGGACAGCACACTTTACTAATCAGTAGGACAGCTTAACCTCCCTCTTGGCGGGACAGCACACTTTACTAATCAGTAGGACAGCTTAACCTCCCTCTTGGCGGGACAGCACACAATTCCAATTAGTCGGACAGCTCACCTACCCTCTTGGCGGGACAGCATACATTACCAATCAGTAGGACAGCTCACCTGCCCCTTTGGCGGGACAGCGCACTCTACTAATCAGTAGGACAGCTCACCTGCCCCTTTGGCGGGACAGCGCACTCTACTAATCAATAGGACAGCTCACCTACCCTCTTGGCGGGACAACACACTTAGTAAGACAGCTTACCTATCGTCTTTGCGAGACAGTTCACTTTATCAATTAGTAGGGAAAGCTCACCTAACCAACATGGCATCGCACCTGCCAATAACGAGTTCCAATATTCCTCTCAATCACCCTATAATACCTGAGAAGGTGCTCCCCCCACCTCCCCTACGTGGACAGCATATACACATCACAATAGCCTCACCAAGCCGACATTACATCGACCATTGACGCAACCACACTGACGAGGCGAGCTGTAAGCGGACCACTATTGGGCATACTTGTTCCCTATACGCCCAGACACAACATCCCCCGCGGTCCAGTGCAGTGCAGTGCAGTGCAGCAGAAGCCGCAGCCGTCGATCACAGTTGACCAATACAGCAATATCATGTTGAGTGTAGAACAGGCATGAACAGGAAATGAGGAATCAGCGGCCGCAAAGCATTTCTAGCGAATGAAAACACATCGTGTGCACAATTTACCGCGAGGGGTTTCTATGAAGATATGATATCGCCTCGGGAGACGAGCGTTATCATGAATCCTACTCTATCTATGTGTCCGGTTGAACCATCTACCGCCGCACCACCGCCATGCTCTTGTCACCTTACTCCCATTACGGTATTACCGGTAGTACCGTGATCGCCATATTGCTGACCTCCAACGCTAATTATATTAAGCGTCCCAATGCTCTGGTGCATAACTCGGCTGCGATCTCTCAAAATGAGTGCAGCATTTGTGACACAAATTTGTGTTTCTTTTTTGGCCTTGCGTTGTGATCAGCATTACACCATTACACCATTTTTGCATCTGCAATAGACTTCTTCATCTGACCTGTAATTATCGGAATTACCCGTACAAATTAACGTGGGTATAATATACGTCAGTCATTGCTTTCTCATGCGTTTAAATACAAAAATTACTTTTCTGTTCTTGAGTATGTATTTTGGCGACCATGCCGCGTAAACGAGTAGCCCAAAGGTCACGGGTTCAAATTCCACTAGATAATCGATGCGCAGATACTAGTTGGCCGACACCTAATATAAATCCAGTGTTCGTCGTCCATCATCATCATCATTCATTATCATCATCATTCATTATCATTCATTATCATCATTATCATCATCATTATCATCATCATCATCATCATCATCATCCCAATCCATCGACATTATGATAAGACATAAGCGATAACACGAGATAACACAAATACGTTCCGAGTCCAACCATTAATCTCAAACCCAGAAGCGCACTGATCCAGCCACCGCCAGTGCCGCCCCATGCATCATGAGCCGCCGAGAACGATCTAGCTCAGATCGTGACCATTATACCAGCCGCTGTATTAGACATCAGCTCAGACCACGATGTTACGGAGATAACGGGGTTATAGATAAGCCAACAACGGGATACAACGCCGACAATAGCCCTACAACATCACCATCTGACCCCCGCATCCATTGCAGCAATTGGATTATCTTGTAGCAATGAAACCCATGCTAATTTGTTTTCTGTCGCCCTGCAGGCAATAGTGGATCCCTTTTACCAGCACGGGTGGCCAGAGCCGAGGCCATCAATGCGGCCATGATGGTGTCTCGAAATGTGGCCAACCTGCCAATATGAGTAACGAAAACTATGGATCGCGTTTAAACAGAGAGGAGTGGGGTGGAATTGGGGGAAACCAACGTATTTTGTATGTTTCGCAACACTTCATAAGGAAATTATCGGGATATTTAGTGGGACACTTCAATATGTAATTAGCGGTAATTAAATACGCGACACTTCAGGTAATAAGAGGGTCAATTGATCCGTATTGACGTGAACACTACACAATATATTGTACTGAGCACCCCTCCCCCCTTTGAGCCACTGCTCATGCATGACCTAAGCTCACATAATATCCGTCTGAACGTTTTTAAGCAACGCGACATGATGAACACATAAAGAGCCATCCGATGTCTATGAGATTTCTACAATTGGAGAAAACGCCGGTGAGCCTATAGGGTGTGGTCTCCAATGAGATGAAGAAGAGGATATCAGGTATAATCAAAGGGAATATAGATTACCGTTGTCAGCATGGCGTGACTATATGATGCCAGTGATCCAACAACAGACTAACCCAATATGGGGTAGATGAGCGTGTAAGTAGATCGTAATGACATTGGGCAGTCTAATGAGAGAGACGGTTGACCAGCCAGTGAACCAGACAGCCGGGGGTGAGGTGGGGGATACACAAGTGGGTGTAGTAAAGAGAAACAGAGAGACACAGAGAGAGTGTAATCCAAAGACAGACATGTACAGAGACAGACAGGAGCAGAGACAGACACGCACAAATGTAGACAGGAGCATAGACAAACACAGACAGACATATATCTAGTGGTGGAGAAATTATATACAACGATGAGATATGAGTAATATACACAGAGACAAACGGGGGGGGGGGTGGAGGAGACAGAGTGAAGGACAGAGAAAAGAGTGAAAGACAGACCGATAGATATGGGGAAAAATGACCAAAAGACAGAAAGACAGAGAGAGGTGAGTAAACGACAGATAAAAAAGAGTGATCAAAAGCCGGACAGGCAGACAGGGAAAGATTGACCAAAAGACAGACAGGCAGACAGGGAAAGATTGACCAAAAGACAGACAGGCAGACAGGGAAAGATTGACCAAAAGACAGACAGGCAGACAGGGAAAGATTGACCAAAAGACAGTCAGGCAGAGAATGAACAAAAGACAGACAGGCGAACAGGGAGAGAGTGACCAAAAGACAGACAGGGAGAAAGTGACCAAAAGACAGACATGCGGAAATGGAAAGAGTGACCAAATAACAGACAGGCGGACAGGGAAAGATTGACAAAACAAACACCGACAGGGAAAGCTGACAAAGGGAAAGATAGGGAAACTAAAAGACAGACAGGCAGTCAGGAAAAGATTGATAGGGAAAGAGTGACAGGGAAAATCGACAGACAGGCAGTAGGGAAGGGAAAGAGGCAGTCAGGGAAAAACACAGACAGGTTGACAGGGAAAGATTGACCAAAAGACAGACAGGCAGGCAGGGAAAGATCGACTACAAGACAGACAGACGGACAGGGAAAGATTGACCAAAAGACAGACAGGCAGACAGGGAGAGAGTGAACAAAAGACAGACAGGCAAACAGGGAGAGAGTGACCAAAAGCCAGACAGGCGAACGGGGAAGATTGACCAAAAGACAGACAGGCGGACAGGGAAAGATTGACCAAAAGACAGACAGGCGGACAGGGAAAGATTGACCAAAAGACAGACAGGCGGACAGGGAAAGAGTGATCAAAAGACAGTGATAGGAAATTCATACTCAAACAACCACAAAACAACGAAAACACAGACGACAAAATACAAAGGTGAACAGACGACAAAGGAAACACTCTCGACGTCAATGAACACTTTCATCCACTTTAGAATGTCCAACAATAGATCGCAGAATAATTCATTGTGCCCTAAAACCATTAAGCAATTTGAGATGTAACGAGAGCCACAGCGAAAAAAACCCGTTCTGCAAATTGGAGCATACTACAGACAGCTAGTCGAGACAATGATCGGCGAGAATAGATTGCTGATTTTGCATTTTCCGTCGTATGACAGACAATACTGGTTCTGCAGTGCAGTATAATGGGTATCCGCGAGGGCTTTTAGCTCGACATTAAGTTTTTATGCTAATATGAGGGCACTGGTCGCGTATATGAGGCTAGGGCGGTGGGATTTGGGGGTGCTGGGAACTGTTGTCTGTTGAGTGAAATGCCGCCATAAAGTAAGCGTTAGGATACTCTTGGGGGATGAAGGCCGACCTAAATTGACCGAAATACACCCCGACACAGAGAGCGTGATGCAGATAGCACCAGTGATAAGCAAGGCAGCACTGTGAATGATAAACAGGACACAGCAGCGGGGGATAAACAGGACATCACAGTGGATGATAAACAGGACATCACAGTGGATGATGATCACAGTGGATAAATCACAGTGGATGACAGGACATCACAGTGGATGATAAACAGGACATCACAGTGGATGATAAACAGGACATCACAGTGGATGATAAACAGGACATCACAGTGGATGATAAACAGGACATCACAGTGGATGATAAACAGGACATCACAGTGGATGATAAACAGGACATCACAGTGGATGATAAACAGGACATCACATAAACAGGACATCACAGTGGATGATAAATAGGACATCACAGTGGATAATAAAAAGGACATCATAAACAGGACACAGTGGATGATAAATAGGACATCACAGTGGATGATGATCATAGTGGATGAAAAAGGACATCACAGTGGATGATAAATAGGACATCACAGTGGATGATAAACAGGACATCACAGTGGATGATAAATAGGACATCACAGTGGATGATAAGCAGGACATCACAGAGGATGATAAATAGGACATAATTACTGATAACGACATCTCTATGGTGTCTAGATGATAACCGTAGGAGGAATGCTATTACCAACATATCATCCTAACTCGTGCGCCTGTAGGATTATTATTTCATAGCATAATTACGTCAATAAAACGCTGTCATGTTAATTGCATAGTTCCCTATTCCAAAAGACACGGCCGCGGTAAATAGAGACACTAACGACTTTGTCATTTACGCTTTACATCCTTGAACAATGCCTAGCGGAGTCGTGCTGACTTAGGTGTCCCAATCGGCGCTCGGAAGCAAATGATGGAGATTCGAGCATCCAGTGTATACCGGGCGAGCGAAATCATGCACATTAATATCGTCGCTTATTACACGAATGACATGGCGCTAGCTTTTGTGTAAGTCGTGTATATTGATTTACAGGTAGAATATAGCCATATAGGAGACGCAGCTATCAACATAACCTTGACCTGAATCACAAATGTCAGAGGGAAATGAATCAGTCGGGAGGCTGCGTCAATAGACTGTGAAATTGTGTCCATAAACGGGAAATATACTCGCATAGCCACCGTGATTAGTACGGCTTTAAGACGTAACTCTCTGTGATTCACGGTTCAATGTCGTCTATATGGGACTTTTATTACCCAGTGCTTCTGTCCCGAGGCTGATTGGCTGACCAATCACAGAACTCATCGAGACCCCAATCCGATTACGCGCTCAAATTCGCTTCAATGATTGGAATTTCTTGATCAAGGTGACCACAATTTCAGCTAAATTGAGATCCCAAACCATACAGATACCAGCACTCAAAGAAATGTAACGGAATTGATCACGGCCATTTCTTCAGAAAACCGCACGATCCCTGGAAGCAGTTACTCTCTAACAGGAACTATTGGGTACGTAGGGGTAATTGCAAGATCACAACGATATAACGTGTCCTCATAGGGGCACTGAAGTCGACGTATACTTAAAGAAGGACCATCGTAAAGATCTGATACGTTGATCTAGCGACCAGACAGCCGTCCTGATAAGGACAGTGTGGTAGGTCAGATTTTGTCCCGCGACAATGCATGATTTCCGTGCGGAGACCCAGAACAGAATGGCCGTAGCGATGCCACAATGAATTGTCCCTGTCTTCCGTTACACAGCCGTGGACGGCGGCGTAGCAGCGCAACAAGCCATGCAATTAGAGGCATGATGTTTGTCACCATCACATCCAGTTAATTCAATCAACGGCTGCTGAGGCAGGCCTCATACAACCACCACTAACTGCCTCATCACACGCCAGCTCCATTCAACAAACCTCTTCCTTTCACTGACTCGCTCGTATTGAAGACCCGGTGAAATTGGGATGGAAAATAATGACGCTTAAGTCGTACTTGCTTGAGGTCATGTGATATGGTTACTACTGGTAACAGACGTGGTTGGACCGGGCAATTAAGACGTTATTATGAATGATTTACATCCATTTGCAACCAAATACACACTCATTCATACACATTCACACACACTCACGCATGTACGTACACACACATGTTAGCGCACACACACACCAAATATTGCGTTCGGTGTCAATACACAGTACATACCCATCCATCCCAATTTCTCGTTTATACGAACCGTCCACACGCCCATTGCCACCAATCAGCCACTCCCCCTTCGCCTATGTAGCCACAACTTTATAAACCCCTTGGGGGTTTCGTCTGATAATGCATCGCTCACAGACGACTTCCCGACACACAGCAGTGGTCTCGCTACAGCTAATGTAGCGGGGGTGGGGGGGGAGGGGGGTACCGGATAGCGACGGTAGATGCATGTACAGCTAAGATAACTCCCGTATTAATGTCCGACGTGACATCAAGGTAACCACTTTGTATTCCGCGAATCCTACGATAACATATATATCTACGTAGAAGCAAAATGACGTATATATATTGTGCGAGCTAGAAGTTAAAAAATAATAAATGGGATAAGCATAGACCAAAAGTATGAATAAACTCACAATTCTCCTCTCTTCTCCTTATATGGTTATCGATTGCACGGCACTACGAGTGTGTGTGTGTGTGTGTGTGTGTGTGTGTGTGTGTGTGTGTGTGTGTGTGTGTGTGTGTGTGTGTGTGTGTGTGTGTGTGTGTGTGTTATGTTGTGTACGTAAGTGTGACGGCAGGAATGCAAGTGAGTTGCGTGGGTGTATAATGGAACTTGCAATAATATGTCTGAACAACGTCTGGACACGGTGAAAACCTGCTTGGATATGACTAGACAGCTATCATAAAGCATGCTCTGATTCGTGTGAAGCTGAGAGTGGCAGGCTGTGAGTACCTGCTCACTCCATCACCTGGGATGCATTTTTCACATTCTCAACATGTACCATAGCAGCAACAACAGCAGCAGCAGCAGCAGCCATACGTCTTCCCGCTGTCTACATTCTCAAAGTAGACACCCAGTTATGCGTTGTTATTTTATGGAGAAGATGATTATGATGAATTCGGCAACTGAGAATCGTTGGAGATAAATGCTTTACAATAGACACTTATCAATGATGTGCTTCACAAAAGAACATCATTGATGATGATGAATTATGATCTTCAACAGAACATCATTGAAATACGAAATGCAGGTGTCAGGAGCGACGACTGGATCGGCGACACTTTCTGAAGGAACAGTATCATTGACTCAGTAACGATGAAGCACTGTTGATTGGATGTCAGCTGCATTATATTGATAAACAATGCATGTTGACATTATCATGTGACACATGACGCACAAAAGTTACAGCGCGCACCAAGAATAGGCACATTTTTTAGGTACCACTGTATTAATATTTTTACACGTATCTTAGATGGTGACAGGGGAAATTATGGTATTGTCTTCGGCCATTAATTGTGACCCTCGTTGCGCATATAATAGTGATGTTTCAATGCGGTATTCAGTACTCATCCAGTCAACAATTGAGATATTCAATTGTGTCACTTGTTCAGAAGTATAAGGATATTTAATGAAGGGACAGTGTTGTTGTGATAAGTGATATATAGATACTTACAAGTGTCACAGTATCGACCTGGTTTTAGAATATAGAGACATTAATATCACAGTATTGACGTGAAACCATATGTATTCATTAGTATAAAGATACTTATCCAAAACTAGTATCACTGTAACCTGTTTAAATAACCTGTGATGACACAGTATAAATGAGTCAGTCAGTACTCAGATACTCACCAGAAGCACAGTATCAATGAGTCAGTCAGTACTCAGATACTCACCAGAAGCACAGTATCAATGAGTCAGTCAGTACACAGATACTCACAAGAAGCACAGTATCAATGAGTCAGTCAGTACACAGATACTCACAAGAAGCACAGTATCAATGGAGTCAGTCAGTACACAGATACTCACCAGAAGCACAGTATCAATGAGTCAGTCATTACTCAGATACTCACCAGAAGCACAGTATGGACATTGATTCCTTTCCTCTGTATTCAGCGTACCCTTCCCAGTAGTATGGCCCATCATATGCCTCATCAACGCATCATCCGAAAAGAGGTCCTCACCAGATGTAACCCTCTTTTCCAGAGTTCCTCCATATCCATCATTAGTGTGCATCAAACGAGTCTCGTCCATACTCTGGGCTTTGACAACAGTTCCTCTGTGAAAATGAGGGCCATTTCTAATGGAGAGGAGAGGGTCTATGTGCAGAGGTTCCATATCAAGGGAATCCTCAGAGGCTGCCCTGTGAGGTGGATAAGGAGAGGTGTGTGCATTCAGGAGGGAGACATTGGAGGTACTGTTAGAGGGCGGTTGCTGATGGTGGAATGAGCTTCTACTGGTGATGCTGAGGCGAGATGCGGAGACTGACTGCTCAGCATCACTGCAGTGAAGTGACGAAGCGGAGAAGGGTGGATGGGGAAGAGGTTTCTGAAATCCACTGTTTGGATGATGGTTAAGTTTAATGAGGCTGTTCCTTGGAGGAGGCACAGGCGGCGGTGTGCGTTTGACCCTCCGTACTGTCGCGTAGGGATTATCACTGAGAACCAGACCCCCACGTGATGACGCCGGTTGACATCTTGAGCCGTCGACACTTGACCCATGCCTCAACGTTCTTGACCTCATGTCATTTCCGGTTTGGAAGAACGCCCGGTCGTAATGTCCTGTTTTATCGAAGCTCTTACTGTGGACTGTGTGGGATCGCGGCAGGGTCCCATACTGACTCGATCGACCCTCAGTAGGTCCTAGAACCTCCACGCTTGACCTCAATCGGGTAGACGCTGATTTAGGGCGCCCTGGTGATTCGTTAGGAAACACATAACCATCCACAGAACACCTCGTTCTCGGTTCCGGCTGCACAACATAGGGGACCAATTCACGGGGAATATAGGTCAGGTCACGAGGCATATAGGTCGGGTCATCTATACCAGCCATGACCTGTATATGACCTTCTTGACCCGAGGCTGCCATCTGACCTCTAGAGCTCGGAGGTCCATATTTGGGTATTTCTTCAGAACTCGTTCTCAGTAACCTCTCACGAGAGGTGCTATCATTAACGGGAGGGGGTTGAGGAGGGACATCTTTATGTGCCTTTTTCTTAGGGCCCTTAGATGAGAATGAGAGTCGTGGAATAGGCAGAACCCTCCTGCTGGGTTTAGAAGGAGGTCCTCCAGAAGGAGAAGAGGTAGTGGCCATTTCAAAACCACTTCAATGCTTTCAGTTTATCACGGGGACTGCCGTGTAAACCAAGTACACACGTTGACTGAATCCCGTGAATGGAAGCAAGACAACTTATTGTGTATGTCAAGCGAGGAGAGCCCTGAAGCGGGATGAACAACCGGAAACACACCAGGCTCGCGTCTACAATAATCAGCTCATTGATTTCTGCGACATCCACGAGAAACTCAAGAGACCATGGCTGATGGAAATGACGGACAATCGCTAAACGACCCAGGCCCACGGCCAGCTACAAGAGCAATCGTTATTCAACACTAGCGAAGCAAATGCTCTGCCAAGAAGCCGTCAACCAGCAGCTATCGGAAGGAAGCAGATTGGCGCAATTCCAAAGAATGTGGCGTTAGGGACAGAATTAGTGTGGTGATGTGATGGTCGCCAGGAAGGAAGTGCACGCTGATATCCATTGCGAGGAAATCCTTATTCATCACGTGATGAGTACAAAAACACCCGTTAGTGATTATCTAATTGATGTGATAGCAGAGCGTTAGGATGACGAAATGGTGTCCATTTGCATTAGAGGTTCTTTTTGCAGAGGCGAGTTCAGTGTTTCCATCGTTTGATCGAATGAAGGATGTCCGGCTTTCCCCCCTGATATCGCCCTCATCAATACATGCGGTGTAGTGTTGTTAGCAGTAACATGCCACCTTGCGGTCATGTCAGATCCACGAAGCATACTCGATGTATGAAAGCCGACGGGGGCTTAATGTAACACGAACGCTCTAAATAGTAGATGATGAGGGAAAAACTTGTTGCGATGTCACTCTTCAATGTACGCTGGGTCCCGACAAATTGCAGTCAGGCGATGATATACACACACAGCAGAAGTCGGTACCCGCAAGGCAGTTGATGATCAGTCTGTTACAGGGCAATGATCACAACCAACAAGCCCTTCATACAATAGTTTCAATCCATGTGTCGATGTAAGCACGTCTGAAATGGCCGAGTCTGTTCTTGATGGCGCTCTTGGACGAGTGGGTAATCGAACATGCATCACTGTTCCGATCCCAAAACAATTATAGTATCATAGCATATGAGATGGTCTTAGTGGATCCCAGTCCATCAGTCATCGATGCCGATTTCTCACACTGTTTTGCACATTGGAAAATAATTTCCCAAGAAACATTCCACGAAACGTAGGTGGGGCAGGAGTTTGGGGGCGAAAACAATTTTTTTCTTCTTTTGCAAATTCCAAACCGGAAGCTCCAAAAAAGACGATAATCTTTTTACTCCATTTTCTTGTTTTCCAGCCAAGAGCATCGGTAATTTCTTAAATGCTGCCGAGTAAAGCGTTCGACTAAATGATTTTTTTCTCCAACGTACGGGACAACAGCTGCAATGTGTACGTCCAATACCAGCCGTAGTCCACTTGAAGGCATGCACGCGCCGCGAAATCAACGCCACTGGCCTGTATGGCCAAGCAGCGTCCAGTGCATCACTTGCAATCAGTTTTCTGGCAAGCACTGCTGCCTATATCCCACACCCTCACTGGCTGGCCCTGGACTTCATTGCAGCGCGGTCCCGGGGCTGTATCTGGTAAAGACCAGCTGAAAATGAATGGCAACCACACTCGGCCTCGAAATCGATAGAGTCATCCCACACCAAATTACCACCCGCTGTTTCCATGGTTATTGACAATATACCATAGCAACACCGCATTTTGCGGAGGAGAGTAGCTTTAAGGATGTCTAGAGTTGCTGCAGACTTACTGTCGAATCCAAAGTGGGCCTAGACACGAAAACTGCGAATGCTTAGCGAACGAAAGATTGCCAGATGATAATAACAAACGCCGCACATCCGGTTGTAGGAGAGTAGGCAAGGCGTTGTTTGGTTTACCATTTGTCTGTTTGTACAGAAGCGATGATTGCTCGGGAGTTTAAGAGTGGTGTGATGGAGCAATGGAGGGTTCTACCACGGAGGGATGGTACTGCTGCTGGTCGGAGGGTCATTATATCAGTGAGGCACTTATAGAAGACAAATTATGCTTATATTCAACAGCAACAACTTAACGTCAATGATAAATAGTGTAAATGACCCTGGTACGGAAGTTAAAAGTCTGGTTAAAGGTGAACGACGTCAAGAATTGGATGTGAATGACCTGTAACCTTTTACTCTAGATCATTATTCTTATCTAGCCAATTTTTTCTACGGGTGAATGAATTCCGTTGTTGCTTGAGATAAAAAAGCACCATACGTTGTACCTTGTACAAACAGTTGTATTCTGCCGACTTAAATCATGTTGCGCTTAACGCGAAGCTGCTGTATACACTTTATGATCGTTCTGCGTCATACACTTTCTTAATGAGTGCATCAACTGTATTGTAACGCAGTATTTAGCAAATGTGAGTTTAGGCAGAATCTTCATTGAACGTGACGTTAATCTGGCGCCAAGCAATTCGCAATGTTGACGTGACGTTAATCCCTCTGTAAGTGTAAAAGTAATGTCAAACAGTACTCGTGACCTTAATCCATACTCTGCCAATCCGTTACGTAAGGCAGTACACTTAAAACGTGAAGTAAAGAAATAATCTGTAAGCGTAACATTAGGTAGTACTCTGTAACCGTAACGTTAAAGATTACTCACTAAGTGTGACGTTAAGGATTACTCTTTAGGTGTGACGTTAAGGATTACTCTTAAGTGTGGCGTTAAGTATTACTCTAAAATGTGACGTTAAGAATTACTATCTAAGTGTGACATTAAGGATTACACTTTAAGTGTGACGTTAAGGATTAATCTTAAGTGTGACGTTAAGAATTACTCTCTAAGTGTGACGTTAAGGATTACTCAGTAACCGACGTAAGACAGTTCCTTGTAAACGTATCGTTTAGTAATAGTCTGTTAACGTGGCGTTACACAGTACTCCTTTACCGTGACGTTACGCGGTTCTCCTTAAACGTGACGTTAAGAAGTGTACGTTAAGTTGGTAAGTTAGCCACGATAACTGAACGAGATGTACAGAACGGTGAGAGACCGCGGTGGGTATCTACTCAACCCAGCCATCACCAGTCAGCATTTCAGCATTCAGTCGGGTGACGTAAGCTACAAACCATTATCCCCAAACCTACGCAGCAATTGTCCACATATCAGAATATCAAGAAATCGATGAAACGAAGACACCCAATTATCTATACGGACGACCGCAAAAGGAGTACGACTTGTGCATGGGAAGGGGTCGTTTCATAACACAGCCAGGTCAACAGCAGAGGGTATAATGTGGAAAGTCACGAACGCAATCCCAGAGGAAGTCAGGGGTAATGCAAGTTACGAGCTGGTTAATCGAGCAGAGCCCGTCACGACAAGTGAGGTTGGTTGTGTATTCCGAGCAAAGAAGTCGACAGCATTAACTGTACGGGAGGAGCACTATGGCAGGTTCCTTTGGGGAAACAAAACATTTATGATGAAATACAGGATGACGGAGGAATTCACAAACTCTGAATGACAATAGGAACATTTGAGACAGTTAGAAAATGCACGTACACTGGGAGATGGTAAATGTTGAGAAGGATGAGAGCAGAGAGGGAAGAAGGTAACCGAGTTATCATAGACCAAAACAAGGACAACGTTTAAAGGGCAAATCCATTGATTGAGGTGGAGGTCGAGTGAGGAGCGGGCTGGGGGGGAGGGGGGGGGGGGGGGGGTGGTCTTAAAGCATATAAGCGACGGGGAGTGGAAGATGATTCATCACACTTTATCTATCTTCGTTAACTTCACTGCTTTCAACACCTGTGAATCAAAATTCAATTGGCTACTGCTAGTCCAGCAAACGGCAGTTTTCATCTAAAGGACAAAATAAATCTCCCAATTTCAATTATTTACATCAGTAAGGTTGCTAACAATGACAAGTTGATTTATGACGGTTGGGGCAGACTGCGAACAGTCGAAAGGGGAAAGAGGAAAACAAGTACGCTAAGGTACAGAAGCAATTGAAACCTGTTGGGGATGAAGATAGCGAGTAGCCTGGGAGAAGGGTCCATGTGTTTGTGAAGCCTTTTGAAAGCGGGCTAAGGTGATAAGTTCCGTCTGTGAGCGCCCATGGCATTACACTAAAGCACCTAGCAAACCAATCTAACAGGACATGGCTATCAACGACCTTGAAATTAATCCCAGGCTGCCCACCGATAGCCAGCGAGAACCATCATGGAGCTAGTAGGGAGCTAGAGTAACGGGCAAAGCGGTAGTTCCTATCTGGGGTCAGGCCGGAGGTCAAGGTCACCAGGTGTTATTGCTACGACCTCGAAGTGATGTTTTTAATGGATTCATGAAGCGTATAAACGGTTCCGTATCCGGTCGTGTTTCTGATTCATGCTCGGCCAACTCCACTCTCTTTAAAAGACTGCGCTAGATCACTGCAAATGACCGGTCTTGTCATTCTAAGCTGCAACTAGTCAACTGTGTATGGTTTGTCGGTCGTAAGAATGTCAGTGGCTGATAATTGCCACATACTTGATTGTAAATCACCAAGGAGTACCTGGTTAATTGAAAATCTTCTCCAACTCCAATAGGATTCATGGTTAAAAGATTTGTTAAATGCATAATTCATCATCCCTATTGTTAAATGGTGACGTGATATGGCCTGGAGTGTGATTTCAAGTCCTTCAACCAATCATACAGACTTGACAATCGGGCCTCTCCAGCGCTCCAGAAAAGTGATTACATCTCCATACTGTGCTGGAGGAAACCAAGTGTTACCTTAATATATTACTTGAAATTAGCATTCTACTTATATGACAATTGTTCAAAAGGGTTCTTCGTCTGTCATGCCTCGGGATGACTACAGGAGTATAACTGGACTGTAAGGAAGACACCGTCGCTTTGTTTGGTTGAAAATCACAATTTATCATACCCATTGACGAGTTCAGCAATACTTCAGAGCTCACACCAATGTATTGGATTCCGTTATGACAGTATAGCAATTTAAAAGCAATGTAGTGACAATGGGTAGATTTGAGAATCATTATGATACCACAAACGATGTTAAAGATAGACATTATGATGTCTGCACACAGCCACGTGCTCGATACACAGCAATTGTCCCAGGCCAACCATTAATCAACCGATCCTATTATAGACAGGTCGAGTGACAACCGGCTTATCTCCGGCCCAAGCGACATGAGTTCATGACCTCAGTTTGCAGCGTCCATCGATCGGAACGAGGTCAGATGTGGTACGTCAAAGTCAGTTCCCGATCTCAAATTAGCCGACGCCAGACCGACCTCCCACTATAGTGCGCTTCAGTATTCAGAACTGTTTACAGAATGGGTTGCTCATCGTTACAAAGAGAACACCCCAGTCTCGCGTGACATTGACCACACCGCCATTTACAGTACCTACATCATCAACCGGAGATCTGCATTAGAACACATGTATTGGTGTTTTAAGCCTGAAATCACTGGGTCACAGTGAAAGTACACTTATTGGGGTCGCCGATACACATGGCCATATAGTGCGACCCCAATGCATATCAGAAGTGACTGAAATGACCAGGTGACATCATAGGCCCTCGAGTCTTAAAGCGCCCCTTGTCAGGAGGCACTATCATATCAAGATTTATGTAAGTACTGGTGAGCGAGGTGCTTTTAAAATCTCCTGTATCTGTGCCGCTGACACATGATAATGAACAAAAGGTGTGTCACTTATCATCACAGCCAGGTAAGATATCAACATTCATTTATAGTTCGTTTCACATATGCAAAAAAAAAGCCAACCATTCAGAGGAACAACTTCGGAGACACGAGTCACATCACGAAGAAAATACAAGAGAGGCATCAACCGCTCCATGTCTAACTAGGAGAAAGGAACTTTTTTTTGTGAAGTAACTTTAGAACCAGACTAGGCCGAAAACTGAGTATAACGGACACCTGTCTATAACGGACACTTTCCCCCCCACAGCACCAACAATGAAGCCAATGGAAGCCTCTACCGTTAGCGGTTACCTGTGCGTAACGAATACGTCTGCCTTGTTCTGTAGTGACCGCTTCAGAGCAATTCACAACATAAGTCAAATTGAATGACAATAAAATGACACTTAGACTCACCAGTGAGGGTAGAGATGGGACTGTCGGCGAAGGACCTCTTGTGGGACGCTGACAAGTCACTCGACATGGATACGAGGCTACAGGAGTCGTCATCCACCAAACCATCCGACTGTACCGCTATGGAGGACTGGGAAGACATCGCGGATGGCTGGTATCTGTCACAGAAACTACTGCTGCTACTGGCCAGAGATTGCTGTCTGTTGCCTAGCAACAATCCCAGACGTATCATGAGGTCGTTCTGAGCGACATCTGGCGGAGGCGGAGGGGGTTCGTTTTCTAATTCTGCAGGCAAATGGAAAATTGACACAATCGACATGATGTGATTTGGGAAAATATCGATGCAATTTGCCATGGGTAATATTGACTGTACGGGGAGATATGTGGAGTTAATTTTCAGGGCTCTGAAATGTAGATAACATCTGATGGTATTTTCCTCTCATTCTCAAAACTGTCCAACTTATCGTGCAGTTTTAAGTTTTAATGATTATTTCATATTGAAAGGTAAACGACAATAAATACAGTCGCCTTGGTTAAGGACCCGTGAGATTATCTCTTTGTGTCATCATGTTGAATTAATGCCCATTGAGATTGCCCATACTGGTGATATATTATATTTATGACCGAGGAGATTCCATATGATAAAATCATGTCATAATAATTCATTACCGTTCCCACGACTGCAAGTCATAATAATTCATTACCATTGAGATTGTCCCCCAAACTGCCATTAATCGCCACAGTACTGGATATCATGATAGAATCCCGTGGCATTTCATCTGAGTCTCTGATAGCGATGACGTCAGTGATGCTGGGTGAGCTCGTAGCTGCGGGCTTGACCATCACGCCCGGTCCCGTAACGGCCGGTTTGACCAACACGCTGGTCGGGCACTCGCTGTGGTAGATCCCACTTCGCGATCGAGATCCCCCTGTTAAGGATCGCGTAGGTGACAGCGCACCCAACGAGTCTTGTGATTGGATACTGAGTGAACTCGGCGTGGAAATGATGTTGATTTCGTCATCGCGTTGGGCGCTAGAACAACTCATTCTTCCCAGCGAATACTCGCTAGATGTCCGAGAATCACTCTCCTCGAAACCACGCGCATACGAACAACTTGTTACTATGGACAACAAACTGTCATGGTCGGGGCTGAGTCTTTCTGAAGATGTCGAAGAAATGTCGTAATCGCCGTTTCCATTTAAATCACTACTGTTGCCTTGGTGTCTGTAGTCAAGGAGATTGGGCGTGGAACTAGCAACCGAGTCATGCTTGTCACGTAACCGGTATTCCAACCTGGGCACCCGGTAAGAGAGCGGGGGCGATGCGACTGAACGCGCCGCGGGGAATGACCCGTCTATTTTTTTAGATACTGATGTGTTGTCAACGACAGTGGTTGCGTTGGCGACCGCTACCTTGGCAACGGCAGGTGGTTTGGGCTTCCTAGCAGGAACTGGCGGAGGCGTAGGTCCTAATTACACAGAAAAAAACAAAGCAAATTAGTGTATACCTGTCAAATCGGAAGATACAAAAAAAGGTCCATAAGAGGTCCATTACCACAGCAAAAGCGCAAAAGAAATGACATCATTGTTGATCGACAATGTGAAACAATATAATTGCCAAAGTGACCATTTGATATCGATATCAACGTCACATTAATCCGTTTAAAGTTTGTTTAGATGCTGAAATCTATCAATGCCAGTCCGTCAAAAGCTGCAGCACTTATTCGTCATATATCCCTACTAACAACGAGCTTTTCATGCCAGATCAGGTGTCTACACTGCTAAAGTTACATATCTTCAAATCCACAGGAATCCATATTCCATTTTCATAGTTCCTCAGCAGATGAAAGTTACGTTTCGCCCGAGAGGGTCCCCAACGAACACACAACCTACCACCAGATTACATTTTCCCTTCTTCCGAAGGCAACGCTACACAAATGTCGTCTGCTTTAAGCGGGCGGACGCCGTCAGAGTAAACTCCACCTGGCGGGCATGACGTACAAACGTCTTCAAGTAAAGAATTCACCCAGACAAACCTATGTACCTCAGGAAACGGCAGGAAAAATATCGGTATCGGAACTTCAAGTGGCTGGAACCTGGCCACATCACAAGTAGGTGTCCAGATTAAGAGCTCGTCTGCTGCGTTATCATGGCGGGAAAGGAAGCATTGGAAGAAGAACGACCGGTGATAACGAGTGCTGCGCAACAACCTCGGTCACGTGACGTAAGTGGAAAGGTAAGACAATGGAAATGGATAATAATAAGGAATATACGTATGTTAACCGGTTGCCCCATACAATATACATATGACTTTCCATGGTACAGAAATCAGGCCATTTTCAGTGCAACATAAGCGCTTGATTTTCGCGTTGTTGGGTACACACTATATATACACACTATACACATATATATATATATATATATATATATATATATATATATATATATATATATATATATATATATATATATATATATATAATATATATATATATATATATATATATATATATATATATATATATATATATATATATATATATATATATATATATATATATATATCCTATACCACGGGTCGCCATTTCCGACTCAGCGTTAGTTTGGCAGCAGACTATTGCGACCGATAATTGTAGGGCGAGGTTTGGTCTTCACGTTATGCCTGGCTGCCTACATTAGGTGCGTAATCTCTCCCTTTGATGTCGGCAGTAACGATCTTGTTATAGCTACCAGTCTGGGCCGTAAGCGTGGTACCCGTGCAGTAACGATCTTGTTATAGCTACCAGTCTGGGCCGTAAGCGTGGTACCCGTGCAGTAACGATCTTGTTATAGCTACCAGTCTGGGCCGTAAGCGTGGTACCCGTGCAGTAACGATCTTGTTATAGCTACCAGTCTGGGCCGTAAGCGTGGTACCCGTGCAGTAACGATCTTGTTATAGCTACCAGTCTGAGCCGTAAGCGTGGTACCCGTGCTAGGATTCATTAGAACACTGTCTAATATTACTGTGTTTATGGTAGACAGTAAAATTTTTATATTTCTATGTCTGCACCTTGGCAGGGGCAGGCGTGGGTGGGAGTGTCTGTAGGGTTGTAAAATGCCGGGTGCTGACGTCTTATTGGTCCGGCAGTGGGATGAGGTTTACGGCAGAGATCAAAAGAGCCTTATATCGCCATCAGGTGACTTCGCAGTGGGTCAGAAGCGACTTCGTAGATATTGGGTAGGGACAAATCGGTGGCGCTATGGCGGCAGGTGGAGTCAATAGGGCAGAGTCGGTACCCGCCTGAATCAACAGGGTACAGTCGGTATGCACCAAAATCAACAGGCTTGAGTCATTATGTAGCAAAATCAACAGGGTAAAGTCAGCATGTAGCAAAATCAACAGGGTTGAGTCAGTATGTACCAAAATCAACAGGCTTGAGTCATTATGTAGCAAAATCAACAGGGTAAAGTCAGCATGTAGCAAAATCAACAGGGTTGAGTCAGTATGTACCAAAATCAACAGGCTTGAGTCATTATGTACCAAAATCAACAGGGTAAAGTCAGCATGTAGCAAAATCAACAGGGTTGAGTCAGTATGTACCAAAATCAACAGGGTTGAGTCATTATGTAGCAAAATCAACAGGGTAGAGTCAGCATGTAGCAAAATCAACAGGATGAGTCAGTATGTACCAAAATCAACAGGCTTGAGTCATTATGTACCAAAATCAACAGGGTAAAGTCAGCATGTAGCAAAATCAACAGTGTTGAATCAGTATGTACCAAAATCAACAGGGTTGAATCAGTATGTACCAAAATCAACAGGGTTGAGTCAGTATGTACCCACATCAACAGGGTTGAGTCAGTATGTACCAAAATCAACAGGGTTGAGTCAGCATGTATCAAAATCAACAGGGCAGAGTCTGATATCGAAACGATGACGTCAGTACGTCCGTTAATCAACATGCCAATGTCGTTGAGGTCGGTATACGACCAATTTATACTTCAGCAAAACAGTTATTTATTCAACAATATAACAACAGTGCAATGCTTCACTCCGTTACCGGCTAATTTTGACTTGTCATCATTCCATCGTATTGCCCCTATAGGCGAACAAATGTGCGAACGACAATTTTCATCTTTGTCGTCAGGTCCGAGCACCGGTCTTATTGCACAAGGACGTTTTTTTTAAAAAGCAACGGGAGGACGTTTTTTTTTAAAGGCTGAGCATTTCTTTATGGGGATTATAAACATCTATCCGACCACCAAGTGTACCATTACTAATTAATGCTGTTTATGGTTAAACATAACTTTCAAACAGTTTTAAGAGATGTAACGGGTCACCTGGTTCTCAAATCATGCAACACAAGATTCACACATTCCTTATTTCGGAGTGTGTGAAATTATAGTCAACGTCACTAAAATCACTCCCATCTAAGGTATTTTGGTTGCTAGAAGATATTCATGGAGGTCCATATATGGCATTTAAATACTGCTGGTTGTTGAACTCCCAGTGTTTCATTTTACAATGCCCATCCCGAGCCTCTGTAGTGACGGGGTCATATTTTCCGTCATAGCCATGAGCTTGAGTGAATGAACATCATAACGTACAACGAACTGGTTCCCTCAACACTAATCACATTCAGCCATAGTATTAGCAAGTAGCAGAAGCCAAACAGACCAACGGTCGCTCGAGTACTACCTTGTTGAGGGAGAGGGAACGCAAGCTCCAATTGGTTCAAGAGAGCTAAGTAGCAGCAGTAAGGCTAGGCAAGGCAACTCGCCCCTGGTGTTTTGATGATCTGATGACACCTTAGATGTGAGAGATCGAAAGTAGTAAACAGTGCGGAGCTGTCAGAGGCGGAGTTTCTTTGCCTACAGTAAGGCATACTCTTCCTTAATAAGCAATCGAGATAGGTAGAAAATAATCGAACATTAACTATGGTACGGAGTAGATGACAAAAGCTCTCGACCCGCTCGTTATCCATATCAATATGGGCGTTTGTAAGACCGCCATTACAACACTAATGAGCGATAAATCCAGTGCCTGGCATCAAACAACTGGCATTATCAAGACGCGTGGATCTGTATTAATCCACACAGTGACACAATTTCGAGTGCTTCACTGGGGCATTTCAGGGTCACGAAGCTGGTAATACATACAGTGGTAGGACATGTACGTGGGAGCGAGAGAGAGAAAGAGACCGGGTAAATGGATGATGGGCTGCCAATTGCCAGGGTGAATAAGTACAGTCCCGCGGGCCTCCTTGTTCGAACATTTATTATTTATTGCCTCCAGTAAATGAAATGGGCTAGTCTTCGCCTCGCGAACGGTAAATGTAATCCGGCAAGCCTGAGTGACTGTGGATAGAATGCCAGATTACGGTGGGTGACACGTATTTATAGAAGCATTTAAGTGGGGGCCTTGGGTGGAAGATCCTGGTAAGGAGATTTACTGACATTGAAATAGTCAATCACCTAATGGCTGGTTTGAAAGACCGCCCATTGTCGAAAGATTCTTAGTTACCGACGAGAAATAACAAGGTGAGTAAGTATAGGGTTAAACGGCACACCGACACTAGTGGGTTATATGGCACAAATCACAAAAACGTGCATATATAAATCTATAGGCTGCAAAACGAAATATTCAATTTAAACATTGGTTTTGTACATCGCTTTCAAAAGCAAAGGTCATGGTGAAGCCCGACGACCAACAATGGCGGTATTAACCAGGATGTGAAAGCAGCTTGGTGTGATACAACTTATATCGTGTCATTTATGTAGGAGGATGATTGTGATGCTCAGAAAACACCCCCTTACAAACAGTTCTATACTGGCTGCACTCAGTACTTAGTCATATATAAGGACCAAACCACAGGCACCCTTTACCTTATACGCTCATGCATATAGATATATGGGCGCTTTAAGACTCGAGGGCCTGCGTGCTAATCGTATTGACAATACAAGCACTTTAGCTGGGGCGCGAAGATCCTATTTGTAGCTTACATTATTCCATTAATATATTAAGCAATGACGACACACTGCTTCAGGCTATTAATAGATCATTCATACCTGCTTGCTCAACAATCGATGCACAAAATTGGCATGCGCGCGTGTCAGCGAGTTGCTATCTGGAGAAATGCCCCAATATTTGTGACGCGCGTCCAACGTCGCTACCTCCGGGCTACACCGTATACAGCCTTAGCGATGGCGTGTGGTAATCGTCATCACCGATCGATTGCAGATACGCAAAAGTGTCTTATATATGTTAATGAAACCAATACCCACTGATGAGGGTACACATTCACACACACGCTCTCATGTGAATATATAAAGTTCATGAGCGACGTAAGTTCAAGTGCTGCGCAAAACATAAAAAAACTGCCGGGTTTACTAATGGCCATCCACCAATCAGAACAGGTCCCCTACGCCTCGACGGCTCGCCACTTAACCACGATTCCCCATCGTAGACAACCTTATACGCAGCCCAAGAACCCACTAATATTAACGCATGCGCACGAATCAGCATGCCAACTATTGCAAACGTACTCCGCAGCTGGTGACGATATTATGAGATAGAAATAGATCCGAGTCGAACTCGCGCACAAACTTCGTGTTAAGTTCTTGTTGATTTCAGCCCACAGTAGAATGATGTATTACCACCAACACCAAAACATACACCCTCTAGACCATGCAGGGATATTAAATTACGCATATGGGGGTGTAAATAGCTAGTTTAGTATGCCCCGTGCAGTTACCAGTCGAGCAAGAAACGCGAGAAGAGTTTATGTCACTTTAGAGACAGGTTGAGGCGAAAAATCGGCGCAAAACGTTGGTGAGCCATGAAGTGATGAGTTGGTTAAGCGGACCAGACAATGACGAAGTGTTGCTTTACAGGGTGTGTGGAGTTATCATATCAATGACGCGTGTTTTCACCTCGGCGTCAATACAAACCTATATCGCTGCTGTAGTAGTTAGTACCTAATCACTGGTTCCGACATATAGATGCGTTCACACCCAGTCACTGGTACCAAGATGTGTTTACACCCAGTCACTGGTACCAAGATGTGTTAACAAGATGTGTTCACACCCAGTCACTGGTACCAAGATGTGTTAACAAGATGGGTTCACACCTAGTCACTGGTACCAAGATGTGTTCACACCCAGTCACTGGTATCAAGATGTGTTAACAAGATGGGTTCACACCTAGTCATTGGTACCAAGATGTGTTCACACCCAGTCACTGGTATCAAGATGTGTTAACAAGATGTGTTCACACCCAGTCACTGGTACCAATATGTGCCAAGATGGGTTCACACCCAGCCACTGGTATCAAGATGTGTTAACAAGATGTGTTAACACCAAGTCACTGGTACCAAGATGTGTTAACAAGATGGGTTTACACCCAGCCACTGGTATCAAGATGTGCTAACAAGATTGGTTCACACCCAGTCACTGGTACCAAGATGTGTTAATAAGATGGGTTCACATCTAGCCACTGGTACCAATGTGCGTTCACACCCAGTCACTGGTACAAAGATGTGTTAACAAGATGGGTTCACACCTAATCACTGGTACCAAGATGTGTTCACACCCAGTCACTGGTATCAAGATGTGTTAACAAGATGTGTTCACACCCAGTCACTGGTACCAAGATGTGCTAAGATGGGTTCACACCCAGCCACTGGTATCAAGATGTGTTAACAAGATGTGTTAACACCAAGTCACTGGTACCAATATTGTTAACATGATATGTTCACACCAAGCCACTGGTACCAAGATGTGTTAACAAGATGCGTTCACACCCAGTCACTGGTACCAAGATGTGTTAACAAGATGGGTTCACACCCAGCTACTTGTATCAAGATGTGTCACACACAGTCACTGGTACCAAGATGTGTTAACAAGATGTGTTCACACCAAGCCACTGGTACCAATATTGTTAACATGATATGTTCACACCAAGCCACTGGTACCAAGATGTGTTAACAAGATGCGTTCACACCCAGTCACTGGTACCAAGATGTGTTTACCCCCAGTCACTGGTACCAAGATGTGTTAACAAGATGCGTTCACACCCAGTCACTAGTACAAATATGTGTTGACAAGATGTGTTCACTCCCAGTCACTGGTACCAAGATGTGTTGATAAGATGGGTTCACACCCAGCTACTTGTATCAAGATGTGTCACACACAGTCACTGGTACCAAGATGTGTTAACAAGATGTGTTCACACCAAGCCACTGGTACCAATATTGTTAACATGATGTGTTCACACCAAGCCACTGGTACCAAGATGTGTTAACAAGATGTGTTCACTCCTAGTCACTGGTACCAAGATGTGTTCACAAGATGTGTTCACAACCAGTCACTAGTACCAATATGTCTTTACACCCGGCCACTCTGGTACGGGGCCGAGTTCACACACAGTTACGCAGGTTATCAAATTCGAGACATATTTTGCAGTCCACGCATGCATCGCCTACCTAAATACGACCGACAAAACATCCCCCGCATTTACATCACATACCACGGAGCAAACTTAACACAACAAACGCCACACAAAATTCCTTTCCCCATTCCACGCAGCCTAGACCATACCACCCTGACTCCATTCATTAACATCCCAGACAGTATCATCCGACCATCAGTCATTTATGCAATTCCCCACAACAATTGACACATGTAACTCTCACAAATTCCATACGGACGCTCCGATAATTAACTTGCTTAGTATTAAAAACTATATCATTCTACTCGCCTTGCGGAAGAACCTAGCAAGTCGAATTCTCTAGAGTATACACAGCGCCATCTCATGGCTTCATGGAACATTACGAGAGAGATATTTCTCACAAATCAATCACCGGTCTTACGCATGGGAAAACATGGAGTGTAATTAAGTCGCTCTTGTGTGCTATTTATATCCATGAATTACTTTTTCGATAAAATACTGATCCACTTAATGCCCATCCACCATTTGATAATCCATCACTTGGAAATCCACAATTTGTTCATCCACAATTTCCTTCCTGGGACTATCAGAGCTCAATGTCTGGAGTAAATACCTTTTGCATATCCGGGTATTTCGCGTTGTCCCCCGAGCCGTAATCTCTCATGTAACTGCATTTGCGATGGCGACCACGCGGCGCTGAGATCAACCCAATATCGCTCACCCAAATCAAATCGATAGCCCGTGGGCACTCATTCGGGGTTCTCCTAGATTAGATAGCATCTAGCGATTGGATGCAGCCTCACATTGTATATGCTCATTTGGCCGTGGAAAAAGGCCGCCGACGAGGGCCGGGAAATCCTCTCCCTCTCCCTTGAGTGATATGTCTACCTCCAGCGAACACAGCTGATCACAATATCTGGTTAAAGCGCGGGTCGATTCGGAAACAACCACACGCTCTGACATCGACAAGCGTCGGAAAAGAAGCTTTATGCACGTCGAATTCTTACTTTAACACATTCCATTGATTGCCCATGGCGTACGCAGCAATTTATCAAATTAATGACGAACTCTACAACAGCTGTAGGGGGTGAACATTGTCTTGCTCTCAGTCTGTGAACGTCCACAAAACAAACTGCTACAATAACAAATCGAGCCCATTTCGGGTGAAGGTTTTATGGTGGGAAAATAAGACCAGTTCACAGATTTCCACTCAATTCACAGAAAGAACTGGGTTGGAGGTCTAGTGGTTGTAATGAATGGTGGCACAAGTCACGCCAGCGAGGTAACTTTAACGCTGCGAAGCTTCATACCTCATCACACATACTCGAAACGGAGAACTAAGTATGTGACATCGTTTTCAGGTCAAAAAAAATATATGATCAATTTCAAGTGACGGGTGCGTTTTTGAGACAACCCCTGTAAGGCTGTGAAGCATTATGCTCGGAATAAGAACGGGTGTTGTTAGAGGGGAAATTTAAAAGATCGCGTTACGTGAATGGAGGCCTGTGACGCAGGCCTTTACAAGTATACGGAGAAGCTTCCTCCTGGGCAACTTCCGCAGCAAGAGGAAAACCATCTGCTATGCGCACATAAATAATAATAAACGTTTTTGAAAATCATGAAAATATAATAAATTTTACCGGGTTGACAAAGGTATCCTTTGATCATTGAGTTCATCTTGGGTTAATGACAGTCGACAGGTGAAGCTTTATGTGGGAGGTTTTTTTCCCATCTACCTATCATAAACTGTATCTCACACTAGAAGGATTATAGCTGTCACAAAGGAAATCCCAGCTTGTCAGCTCTGTTGAAGACAGTCCATATATCCCGCTGTATAAACAAACTTTCGTGAGAAGACACCCTCATTGGTATGTTGCGTGTCACTTGATGTACGCCACAGGTGACGTGTGTGTTATCCTTCCAGATCTGCTCATTGTTCTCGATGTTACCTTGGTAACACTAGCATCAATTGTAATATATGCTGTAAAATACAAATGAGCAATTGTAAGCAGCGACTGCGGATGACTGATCCCCACTCAGACAGATGCTCGGAGCCACATGTATCCGTTATAGACAACTGGATCTCAGTTTCAGCAGCAGCCGAAGATGCTGTAAAGGTCACATAGCTCCATTCACACGGTTATTTTACGATGAGGGTGGTTATACGGTGATGACGCCATCGTCGGGTGGGTATGTTCTGTTCACATACGCCTCCAGGCGTACAATGCAGCTATTAACCACCAAGCTATGCTGATAATCCTCACATGTCACGTACAATATCCTCATACGAGTCAATCGCCGTGTTGCCCATCACAAACACCATACTGTATATGATCAAGACAGGTATGCAAACAGTCGCGAACAGTCATAGATCGTTATTGGTGTTGTCGTGTATATTCAACAGACTACAGCCCCCGAATCAGGCGCGTTTACAGCGGCTTGTGAACGCGGGTGCCCGGGTGTGCGGGACACAGCTGTCGACCCAGCAGCCCAGCTATGTATATACACAGCTCGGCCTACACGCTACGTAAATACTGTAATATACGCTTTCCAGTTGCTCAATGTATCGCATCCCAAGGCAGATGTATAAATCTGTGTATATGATGATTTCGGCGCAGGTGCCCAATCAAAGCCCTCGTTGATTACAGGTGTGCGTGTCAATACAAGACGCTCCAAGCGCCTATGGATAGGCTGACGTCAGCAAGGATAAATATAGTACAGCTGCATCTATTGGACACGGAGTTACAATAAGCGACAGGAAAAGCTTGTCTCTCTCTCTCCAGAACAAGGACTGTTCTCTGATCACTGACATTCCACACTGTCACTTAGCACTCGGCGGCCTGTCTACCATCATAGCGTCGCTTGTTCCCATCAACCTACGCATCGCCCATACACGCATCCGTCATTGACTCCGCCCCTATCAAACTGCTCATTTCTGTTTTATACGCTGGCCAGACGCATCGGGTCGTTGGCTGGGGTGGCGGCCAGTTCCACGCCGCAGATCAAGAGTATTTAATGCACCACCTCGCCTGGCTAGTCTCGCCACACAAGCCTACATCAAATCGATCGCCATTTCCACCACAAATCCTTATATTATTATGCAAGACGGACTTGCGAGCGTATTATGGTTTGGAAGGAAGCGGAGCAATAAGGCAGTAGGCTTGCTACGCTTCATTACCGCTAGCGGCCACGTGAATGCCACAGTATTACCAGCCAAACACCCAATAACGCTTCTATCTTTCAAACACGAGGACAATAATAACACGAGGTTCTCGACTTGGGCGGTGGTCGTGGTCAGGAAGTGTGGAGTGGATGGGTAAGGGGCTGGATGTCACGACGGGTCAGACTGTGACGTGATGTCTAAAAAAAAGACGTGCTATGTAACGAAACACGGGGATCAGAATGAGGGATGGTCTCAAAATGAGGTCAAACAGACGCCGGTCTACCCGCATGGTTATTGCAAATTACCTTATATGGTAGTGATGTAATCAACATGGATCGGAAGAGTGTCAGGACTACATTAACATCTGAAAATCGATAAGTGCCAAACTGTGATTGGTTCGAGGAAGCAACTAACACTTCCAACAACATCACACAGAAAACTACAGTTAAGGTTTTGTTTTGATATGCCCCCTGGCGCTCGACACATTTTTACCGCAATGTTCACAAGTGGGGGTTCTATCAAGACACACACTTCACAATGCCTAGATAATTATGGTACCATTAACGAACGCTTACTGGCTGATACTATAATACCCGCGTTACCTGATTTCATCTTCGGCACAGCCCAAATCGATGTTCCACAGGTGGGCTAATCACGTGAGCATATGCGAACTGCGACAATATTGGTTTCCACGGCCAACGTACCCCCGACACAGCAACATAGGTGGTCCTCAAATATTACGCGCCTGCAGACGACGGGTCACGTGCTTCACCAAGTCGTCTTTCAGCGGAAATGCGATGCTAACAACATGTGGTTTTATATTATCATAATTAAATTTATACCTACATCAATTACACAAGATCAACAGAGAGAAGCGCACCTGTTGAGCAAAGCAGGTGCGACTAACATGCGTTCAGTTTTGATTAATTACAAGTTTAATCGGAGAAACAGGGCGAGTGCAGAACGATTTGATATTAGCACCAGCACGATTCTAGTGCGCTTTCTGCCTCAGGGAAGACCGAGTTTGTTTGCGTGCACTGATGGAATTACAGACCATCAGATTGTTATTCGCTACTACTGCTGGAGCAAATCGTGATGCTACAAGACCGATATCTCACCGCCTTAGGCCACTAAGCAGAAGCTTGGAGAAAATATCGGCTTAAGTAGCAGGGGGTAGGCGTTAGTGTGGTGACAGGAAAGAAGATGCGGCTCGTGCCAGATCGACTACCGCGTGAGGTGGAGAAGGCAGGAGTCAAACGAGTCAATTGGTGAGGTTGATGATGAGGGCAAATGGTGCCTCGTATGATAAGCCTATAGAACGCATCAGACAGTTTCACCGTGTCCATGGAAGACGTCGTGGGATCTGACTAATGCCATAATCTTTGTCCTACTCCACAATCCTGTCCTACTACACCATTCCTTGTGCAGACTCCACCATAATCTATCCTACTATCCTACTCCACCATACTGTCCTACTACTCCACCATACTGTCCTACTCCACCATAATATATTCTACTCCACCATAATCTATCCTACTTCACCTTAATATATTCTACTCCACCATACTGTCCTACTCCACCATACTGTCCTGCTCCACCATAATATATTCTACTCCACCATAATCTATCCTACTCCACCATAATATATCCTACTCCACCATACTCTGTCATACTTTGTCCTGCTCTGCTCCACCGTCTTCTGTCCTAATCCATCATCCTACACCCTACACATCAATACTTGGTCTACTCAACCTTATTCGGTCCTGCTCCACCACATTCATGGCAACATACCCAGTAGGCCCGCATCATAGCCGTTGTAAATATCAACCTGATATTATTGACCTGTTACTGAAATATAGGACTCTCATGTTATAACCCTGCTTAATTAACACAAACAAATCAATGCGTGTCAGACTCGGTTTATTCCAACGCAATTAGGGCCACCGATCGACTGCGGAATCCTTGCTTACGACTCGTGGGCACGAGTTAGGCGCCCACCGTGTCTGGTCCCGTCACGCACAGTCCAATCATAACGTCGTGACGTTATGACTAGCGCGAGAGTGCTACAGAGGCCTTCCACACAGATAAACCTCCCGCACACAATAGGTTGAGCAAACAACCCGACACAATCCCGATATGAATATATCAAAAGCCGCTCCACTACTGACTATATTTAGTCTGACCTATATTTGCATTAATTCAACCATTTGACGTAATGTTATCCCGTCTTAGATTAGCTTTGAGACGACTGCGTTTGCACTGGGGTAAAAATACTCCAAAGGGCTAGGGCCGTGCACGACGTCTGGTATATATTTACACTTCAGTCCGACCGGGGCTACCATAGGGTATGTTAGATCATGATTACTGACATTCCTGAAGAAACTAGCACGGGGTAAGTTTGCGCGCAGAGCTAATCCTCAAAGGAACACAAAACTCAGAGACAGAGATCTCTAACGACAGACAGAGGAATGCCATCAACCGAGGAATGTCTGGCGGTTGACAGCTGATTGGCGTGACCTCGATGGATGGATGACCCCTGATCGCCATCCGCCTCCTAACCTCACTTAAGTACCTTTTCCGCTTACGGATTTGAGGTATGCCAGGGATCGTCTCAGAATCAACTGGGAATCCTGCCACTTCGAAAGTGGTGACAGGTGAACAGGTATTAAAACAGAGATCAAATATTCAGGTATGAGTTGATCAGGTTCCCTTACCTTACTCTGGCAGGCAGACAGTCTGTTGAAACTCTGACCGAGGGCTTTCTACTCTCTACATGGACAAACGGTAACCGCTCACCACGCAAGTTGTAGTTCCGCTAGTCCAGTCCTAGATATACGAGGCAAGTATAGCTGCCCTAATCACCAGCAATGCAGGTATATTCAGGTGTGGTAAGCCGTTAGCAGACGCGCCTGTCCAGTGCTACGGGTATGCAGGCTGTACACACGAACTCCAAGTACTTGAACCGACCACCGATAGCTTGTTTGAATCATGCCCTAATCACCGGTCAATAGGTGTGGTAAGGGGAATGTCCATACGGTAATGAGAGGCTGTACACACGAACTCCAAGTACTTGAACCGACCACCGGTTGTTTGAATAGCCCGTCGGGAATTTAATGTCACGCTGAGCTCGCTGAGCTCGGCATGGAAGCTTCAGCACGAGGATCGCACCAGACACTGATTGGATACGAGCCGGGGGGCCAAGGGTCCCCGGCTCCAAGTTGGCGAAGAGGGATGGTTTTGTCGAGGAAAAAACAGCGTGAAGGAGATGAGTTGGTGGGGTCTTGAGCAGTTGAGAGATAGGAATGATACGGAGGTGTGGTTATGGGCGAGATTGGGGTAGGTGTTACATGAGTGTTACACGGAACGCGTAAAACACGAGAGCTGAGGAATTGAGAGAATTGGGCAAGTGTTACACTTACAGGAAGAGAGAGAAATAGGTAAGTGTTACGCTTACAGGAAGTGAGAGAATTCAGCAAGTGATACATTAACAGTAAGTGGGAGAATTGTGTATGTGTTACACTTGCTGGAAGTTATTAGTTAGGAATGCAGGGTACGTGTTTCACGAATAGGAAATTAGAGAATTGAGTAAATGGGTAATTCAAGTGGAAACTGAGAGCTTTGGATATGCGTTACACGTAAAGCATCATTGGATACGCGGTAGCCATATATGGGTATGTTGGAGTGAAGGACATGTACTGAGTCTTGAATGAAAGCATTACGACTTCCGAGAGTGAGGTCATTAACTTAAAGGAACTTTTCAATTTGGGATGCAAGTAAAAGCATTCGCACAGGGACTGGTAGGTTGTGATAAATGATTAACGCTTTGAAAGAATGGGTTGTGCGTCTAACGGATTGGAGTTGGACGCAGGGTATCTGTAGTGATCACGCGCTTAGGACAGATCAGAGCACAAATCATAGGTAAATAATAACGAATAAAATCAACAGCATTAGCTGATGCGGGTTTTATTGACCCATACCAGCTCAGCTGTCCTAACAACACTCCCGCTTCCCAAAGAACCAGAAAGCCTGTGGAAAACAGCTCCTGGCTCCATGGCGATTGGACCCAGAATAACTTCCACACACGGACGAGAATTTGTGTGAGGGTCACGATTGGGGGGACCTTAATGAGGGTTACGCGTGTCAACGAGCACAGACAGATGGATGGTATTGAGGGTAAAGACTTGGCTATCGGCACGATTACTGCCATATATTATCTCCAAACATAGAACGCAAATACGGAGATCGATGCAGTTATGTGTTGTATAATTGTGGGGACTAAATATGGATACACGCGGATTTGAAGTGAGAGATATTTGGGCAGGAAAAGTGGGAATAATTCAGCCATATATGGGTATGTTGCGGAGTGAAATCGATCGGTCGGTTACCGATGTGTGACTCATAGCACCGAGCGGTGTACGTGTGAAATGAGGAATGGTAATAGAATGAAGGAGAGAAATATGTGGTTAATATGAAGAGAGACGCTTGAATCAACGTGTTGCGCTGGCTGATTGACGGCTATCACATGTCAGACCCGATGAGGGGTCGCTGGATCATTTCCATCCATTACGGATATTCCTTAAAATAGAATATCCAATTATGAGATCGCATCCTAGTAAACGATCCTGACCGAATTATTCATAACAGTACAACAAGTTAATGACCGGATGCCTGGGGAAAGTAAGTGATGATCTAACTGTGAATTTGATACAACTTGCAACAAAATACATTATCAACGTAACATAAGTAGTCCTTTAGTAGAAAATCGTTAAGACATCGTTATATATATATATATATATATATATATATATATATATATATATATATATATATATATATATATATATATATATATATATATATGTGTGTGTGTGTTGTTTGTTTTTATATATATATATATATATATATATATATATATATATATATATATATATATATATATATATATATATATATATATATATATATATATATATATATATATATATATATTTATTTCAAACATAACAGTTAAAAAAGCATGGTGCGCACCTAGTGAACGGAGAGCAAACAAATACAATGTCATCTTATATTTACCAGAAAGGTGTACATCGCATCTGGATTTCTCGGAAATCTATATAAGATAGCATTCCCCAAAGAGACGCATTGAAGCATTTATTTGTTCACAGGCTCTTGATATATGTTGCTTTCTAGATTCTAAATCCCACGGTCCCTTCATAACACATTACCCATTCACGTGGAAATGGAAGATTCAGGACGGTATATAAAAATATCGCCGTCCGACAGGGGTTAGTGGAGTTCATAAAAACACCGGCGAATTATTGGTTAAAGATGGCTTTTAAGGATAACCTATTCCTAAGTTCAGCCAATTTTATTTCTCTCTCACTCGTCAATGCATCAGAAAGTTTAAAAACAGCTCCCGGCGACGATTAGAGCCAAGATTACATCCAGACATGGTATCTAGAGTGCGAGAGGCGTGATGTGGTGGACTATATTGCAGGTTAGGCGTGTCCATAAGCAGGCGGGTGGTATAGGAGTTATATATGGAAGTTGTGGAATGGAATGCCAAGTTGATATGCGACTGTCACGTGAACATGGTGGGCGGAGAGAGATATGGAAAGGCAGAGTTGGGGCATGGGAGAAAATTGAACTACAGATAGTAAAATGAGGAATATGTTGTACAAAGCAAGAGCGATAAGGAGATGGGGGACAACACTGGGAGATGGATGAAACGATGAGGTAAAATAAATAGGTTGGGTATGGGGTACAATACAGAGATTGATGAATTAACATAAGATAATGACATAGATGGATGGAGAAAGGAAGGAGATTAGGCAGAGGTTGATGGGTAGAAAATGGGCAAAGATAGATGTTCATTAGTAAAAGTTTAAGTAAATACAGAGATAGATTGATTGGACATGGGGTACAACAGAGGTTGAAGGGTAGAACATGGGGTAAAACAGAGGTTGAAGGGTAGAACATGGTGTAAAACAGAGGTTGAAGGGTAGAACATGGGGTAAAACAGAGGTTGAAGGGTAGAAAATGGGGTAAAACAGAGGTTGAAGGGTAGAAAATGGGGTAAAACAGAGGTTGAAGGGTAGAAAATGGGGTAAAACAAAGGTTGAAGGATAGAAAATGGGGTAAAACAGGTTGAAGTGTAGAATATGGGGTAAAACAGAGGGTGAAGGGTAGAATATGGGGTTAAAATATAGGTTGAAGGATAGAATATGGGGTAAAACATTGGTCGAAGGATAGAACATGGGATAAAATAGAGGTTGATGGGTAGAACATGGGATAAAACATAGGTTGAAGGATAGAATATGAGGGTAGAACAGAGGTTGAGGGGTATAACATGGGGTAAATTATAGGTTGAAGGATAGAACATGGGGTAAAACAGAGGTTGAAGGGTAGAACATGGGGTAAAACATAGGTTGAAGGGTAGAATATGGGGTAAAACATAGATTGAATGATAGAACATGGGGTAAAACATAGGTTGAAGGATAGAACAGGGGGTAAAACAGATGTTAAAGGGTAGAACATGGGGTAAAGAGGAGTTTGATGGGTACGAATTGGAGCAAACCACCAGATTAATGATTTGAACTAGTATAAATTTAAAATCAACATAGACATCAACGTGTGGTATGGTATATTGCTTGATTGAAAACGTTGAGTTGGTCAACTCTCCTCTCTAAGGCCTTCTGCTCTATCACTTTCTGTACCTTAGGCCCCCTTTATTGTCCTAACCAGTGCAACAAACATCCATCGATCTGGTCACATGGTATCACAGCTCAGAGCACTAGGGGTGTATGATGCTATTACAATGGTGCATCCTATCTGCATCCTATCTCTCGCCGTCTGTCAGTGCCAGACCCATTTAAAGAAAGTCTGGTCTCCACAAAACTAGGCCAAATCACCGATACATAGACTACTAGAAGTGCCAGGCCAAGCCGTTTCCAAATGAACCAGTTATAAACAGAGGGTTTTTACGATGTATGTGGCAGTTCAATGACAGTCTCTTGCATATCATGTACGTACTGCTTATGCTCTGTTTCATGTCAGAGTAAAAAACCATGCGATCGACCACAAACAGGAGTGGCAAATGGCATTCAACTGGAGTCATGACGATGTAAATATTACACTAAACGAGAGCTCACTTCAGTGATGCTAAAAAACCTTTATTGAGAGTCACTTATGTACAGCCAGGCTCAAGTAATAGTTGGACTGACCAGATATGCTATCATGAACGGTTTATCTGTGATTGACGTCAATTAATCTATGTATATACATGTGTTGCAACATGTCCGACTAAAGCAATCATACAGTGTAACATATAACTGTTTACTAATCACATTAAGCGTCGACGTTACGCCCGGCGCTAGGCGTAGCGTCGACGTTACGCCCGGCGCCCGTAGCGTCGACACGCCCGGCGCCAGATTCTAGCAACATTGGGCCTGCCTCATCACAGTATAGTGCAATAGAATTGCCACAATCGAGTATGTCTTTCTATTTGCTTCAAAGACATGGCTCGAATGAACCGAACTAAGAGGTGGGACATGGCGCCTTGACAGCCATCAATTTGTGGTAAGTCTGACGCCATTGTATTGTTCTGTTGCAAACATGGATTTGGCTTGCTTAGAAACATACAATATCTCATCAAGCAAGGGAGCAGCGCGTTTATACTTTGTGGATCTGATCGAGTCACCAAAGCAATTGGCAATTTCTTCAGTGTGAGCTTTGTAAACATGCATTAATGATTACCTTGTTATTGAATTAGTTGCTGTTACTCATTCATACACCACCAAACAAGTGAACACATCCCAGGTGGGCGGCGTTTCGGAATCGGACTTTATCCCTGCTTCTATTGTTCCTGCAGAAACCCGCACTAATATTAATATTCCCTATCTCGAATAGATTATCATTCATATATATTGTTATCCTTTACGATTTTCTCCCATCATATTGCTTGCTTACCCACATCAATCTTCTTGTCTCATCCCATATTTTTGGGGTTTTTCATTAATATTCACCACCCACTATTCCATTCTTCTTTCCCGTTGGTCCTTCCTTCATTCCTTGTCTTTTTTTCTTTCTATCTTTCCTAATCAGAATTTGACCACCATTTGTTTAAATAGTTTCACATCCTTCTTCGGTATTCTGCTCTCTGATGCATGATATCCCTCCCTAGCCATGTTTTCCATGATATTGTTCAACCTGACCTATCTATTTCACTCACTGGTTTTTCCATTCTCCTCTCCTTCAAAGCTTTCCATATCCCTCTTATGGTTGTTGCTCTCTTTCCCTATCTTCTTCTTTTCCTCACACTTTCTCACTGAGTAATATTTTCCTTTCCTTTCTTTCACACACTTTAAATATTTACTTATGTTTTAAAGTAAGATACACCAGAGCATACCTGGAAAAACCTTATCTTCTTGCTCAAATTAGCTAGACAACGAAGATCACTGCAACGAGGCGTATTATCAATTATCAGACATTTCGACAGACCGACTTGACCAGTATCGATTCCACACAACCTATATCCGTAAATCTGAGAAATCATTAGCGAGAAGTACATGTATTATCTACCAGCAATAACTCACAGAAGCTTTAGGGTCAGTGGACAAAAACATGCCTGCGCATAGAGTCATTTTGACTAGATTGGGTTAAGAGTGTGAATGGTAAAAATGACAATAAAACATCGACCAATGAATGAGAGATGTGTGTGTAAGGCTGATCCATTCACAGCTCATTAAATCGAATGTCTCTTTCTGTCATCAATCCATCAGAAAGTACTTGAAAATATCTCCCGGCAAGACAATTTGACCCAAGATAACGTCCAGACATGGATTATAGTTGTGCGTGAAAGATGGATGGATGGGTGATATTAAGGACCAGCCGTGTTAATACATAGATGTATGACCCTGGTAGATGGAATTATGACCGAGGCGTCCAAACAGACAAATGGATGGTCAAGTAAATGGCGCGACCAGGGATCGATATGTCCAAATGAGGTTAGTATACGGATAGTGGGGGTTGAAGGGGGAGTGAATTAGTGGAAGTAGAGGGAAATATTTGTGAAAGATATGGTACAATACGAGAGACAAATGCCCAGGATGTTAAACCACAATGGTGATGGATAAATTGGACATGGTACAATGCAATTCGATACATTGGCAGCTTTTATGCATCGCGAGACATATTTGACAATGAGAGAATTAAGCACGGTGGGCGAAAATATTCTACTGTTCATTGCGAGGTAGGGATGGGGCTGGGGGTGGGGGCTTTATGAGGAAGATAAGTAGGACTTGGGGCAAATAGAGATCCAGACATAAGACAGACTGGCCAAGTGGGATCGAGTTAACATGGTTGCAATGTGAGATATGTGATTGAACGTCATGAATGGGAAGAGAAAGACATTGCAAAGTTTGAGAAAGTGGTATCGACAACAGCAATATGTCAGAGACAAATAAATACATTGGTTGTCTCATTCGTAAGCGTCATGGATGTATTATCCTTTAACTGGAACATCCATATAGCTCATCGTTGAAAGTTGGTCGTGATAAGAAATGAATTTTCGCCCCGAATCATTTTCTCTTCGCCTATTTCCACCTTCATATATCTCTGTGTCTACCCAGCTTCTCCTCTCCATTTCTATTCTAGTGCTTCCATCCTCGCGTTATGTTCTGCACCAACAACCAACCAAATGTCTCTCTCGCTCCTTCAAGCACAAGAGAGCGATGGAAAACAGCTCCTGGCATGGCGATTGGAGCCAAGATATCATCCTGTTATGAACGAGAGTTTTACGTGAGAGGCGTTATTAGGAGGACGATAATGAGGGTAATTGGGGGTGGGGGTGATGTTACGTCGTGGCTATTGCCAGATAACAGGGCGAAACGGCCCTTTACGTAGACCCCACACAAGATCAATACAGTCATCTGAATTGAATCGTGGGGACTAAATTTGGACACACACGGATGTGAAGTACATCAGAGAATAATTCAGCGATATATGGTTATATTGTTGAGTGAGATTGATTCGTTATATATGAGTCCAAATTGGAGACATTGCACAGACGCTCGATAACCGATGTCAGACTTCCGAGCTCCGAGCGGCTAGATCTATGTTGTTACAAATAGATCTAGGTGCTTGGAAGCCTGATATCAGAAACCGAGCATCTGCGTGCGAGTGAGATGGGGAATGGAAAAAGAGTGATGGATGGAGAGGTTGGTGTAAGTGGCTGTTCAATTATAATGGAACGCCAGTGGGTGGGGCTTAGCGTATGTGGACTAGCGCTACGGTAAGTTATGGGAAATTTGAGGGAAGCTGTTTCGGAGCGTTATAGGGGATAGGGGGTGGTCTGACACGATGAGAGCTCATTTGTGTCATATTCATGTATCACAGATATCTCATCCTTGAAATCGAGCATTCCATTATTGAAATGGATCCTAGTAAACGATCCCAACCGGAATACGTTCACACAGCCTTCCTTTGTTTGTGATGATCCGTCGAGACTCATGTCTCGCTAAACACACCCACTCAATCTCTCTCTCTCTCTCCCTCCCCTCCCCCCTCTCTCTCTATCCCTCTCTCTCTCTCTCTCTCTCTCTCTCTCTCTCTCTCTCTCTCTCTCTCTCGTCCTAGCTCTCTTACTAGCGAAAATGACAGTTCAGCATTAAAATACAGAGCTTGATGTATTCAGAAAAACATCAGCTAATGGGGACAATATAGAGTTTAAGAATGACATGTTCCCAGTGCCGCCAAATAAGTCGCTTTCTCACAGGTCATCACACCAACTAAGCAATCTAAAACAGCTCCCTGTTACGATTAGAGCAAGGATAATGTCTAGACATGGTATCTTGAGTGCGAGAGTCGTGATATTGTGTATAATATTAGAGGTTAGGCGTGTCAATAAGCAGACGGGTGGTAATGGGGTTGTATATGGAGGTTGTGGAATGGAATATATGTATATGGAGGTTGAAGGTAAAATGAGGAATATTTGGTACAAAGCAAGAACGATAAGGAGGTAAAGGGGACAAAACCATGGCAACCATCAATATTTTCTGTAGCAAACCTACCATGTCTCATCCAGCAGAATAGCAGCGCGTTTATACTTTGTGGATCTTATCGAGTCACCACATCAATTGGCAATTTCTACAGTGTGAGCTTTGTAAACATGCATTACTGATTATCTTGTTATTGAATTAGTTGCTGTTACTCATTCATACACCACCAAACAAGTGAGCACATCCCCAGTGGACGACTTTTCTTAATCAGAATTTCTCCCTGCTTCTTTTGTTCTAACAAAAACCCTCTTTCACATGTTCTCTCTGATTATCATTCGTACCAATTCTTATCACAGGCAAATCTCCCCCATCATGTTGGATGCTTGCTTCTCCGTGACATTCAACTTGTCTTCCCCATTTGTTTTGTTTCTATACATCCCCTACCCCCGGTTCCTCTGGTTCCTTATTCCACCCTTCTCTCATTATTTTACAACCAGCATTTGTTCGTCTATTCAGTCTTAGTTTCCCGAGTCGTTCTCTTAAATGGTGCTCCTTACCTTTATGAATGTATCAATCCATGGATGATTCTCTGCCTTTAATCATTTTGTTGTTTCCTACTTTTCTGCCTAACTCTCCTTGATTCATTACCTCTGTTTTAATCCCGACCTATCTCTTCCACTGGTTTGTCATAATGGTTCATCTTGGATAGTTGTCTGCTTCTCCACCAATTTCCCTTTCACTGCCTTCCTCAGTTTCTAAGCCATTAGAGCAAGCAAGGACACAATTTCATTACACTGGCGCATTATATATGTAACAGCGTCGCCTTTTCTTAGCCAAAAGTCCATCCTAACTAAGCTTGGTGTCAATATCCCGACACATACACCTACATACACCTACATACCAACCTCAACAAAGGAAATGAGGTATTATTTGTATATAATGTCCATTTAATTGCAATAGGTAACAAATTGTTTATGGACAATAGCAAATGGGCAAACCAGCTTCGAGTACTGTTCTGACTCAACTGAGACTTATTTGTCACAAGGCTATACAGTATTGAAAAATATCCACTTGATACATTAGGCTTCAAGTAGCTGCATGGTTGATCGCTACTGGAATGGTGACTCGAAGACATTGACATCTTACAAATCACTGCAACTTCTTATAACACACATCACCGATATTAACTTGTGTTTTTAAGTCAGATATACCAGAGAATACCCGAGAACACTTGCTATAAATGTCAGTATAGCCCTGTGTACATGAGTAATTAGATATAGAAATTTAGATGCACTCATAACTCATGTTTTGCTTTCAACCTCACTACACTGTCTGATACCTGATATCACTTCCTCTATCACCTCGTTCTCTCCCTTTCTCTTTTATATTAGTTCTTACTTTATCTATATTTCCTGGTGCATGTTTGATCACCATAGCCAACTCATCCAACATATCCTTATCTCATTGGTGCCTGGGGGCGCTATGCCTATTACGCTGGTGTATCTACAGTAGCAGCTATTGCCTTCCTTTGGCCCATGCACAAACACGACCACCCTCCTAGTCTATCAAACGATACATATCATCCACTTCATATGCTGGGCCAAGAAAGTGAAAATGTGAGCAAATGAAAAAAAGGGTTCCTGCAGAGTTTATGTACATGCCTTGTAAGTGAAAGTTGCTTGTCAAAAGTCAGAATAAAACACATACTGAACTGCGAGCCACCCAAGGACTTATGCCATTTGATGTGCGTTACAAGAGGGTCACGGTAAGAAATATCAAAGCTCAACCCCTTGGTATGAGCTCATTTTAATGGGCTATAAAATGTGATTGATAGGTCAATATGTCTGAAGCACTTTGGCTCGATCGAGACTAATATCTCACGCTATTACATAAAATCGGTAAGTGGCCACTTTACACGGGAAGATGTGCGATCTCCTCGCAATTTGTTTTGTATAAGATCAAAGATCATTCAAATTTGATAGTGTGAAATGAGGAATTTGAGTATGTGTTAAAGGCACAGCCAAGAGTGGCGTGTGGTTTATGGCAAGTGCGTGAGCAAGAGGTTATGGAATCCAGGATTAAACCATAATGGAATGTCGGACTGAAGAAAGTATTGAATTCAATGGAAATTGGAGATTAGGATGAGGGTAACATTAGACTGACAAGGAAATTGGAGATTAGGATGAGGGTAACATTAGACTGACAAGGAAATTGGAGATTAGGATGAGGGTAACATTAGACTGACAAGGAAATTGGAGATTAGGATGAGGGTAACATTAGACTGACAAGGAAATTGGGTGGGATAAATACTTAGCGTATTGACATATTGTGTTGTGCTGGAAACGAGGATAGCGTTCCTATATTGGTCATGAACGCATAACAAAACGAAGCAGGTCAGTGCACAAAATATGGCTAAATGACCAAGTCTATCTGAAGTATAATCCCATAGTTAAGACCGGTCTGGGGAACCCAAGCCGCTGGGACAAAGATCTAACTTGGTACTGCTTAGCTACCGGGTCGGGTCCTTTCAGAGAAGGGACCGCCATTTAACGTGGTTTAGTCGCGTGTCCTATCCTAGCGCGGCAGACCAAATTTCTCAAGGTAAGGCGATTAAACAGAAGATACCACCACCCGGCTAAGGACGAGAGTTGCGGGTGAGAGGCGTGATTGGCAGCAAGACAATGAGAGCTAGGCGTGTCAATACACAGATGAAAGGTAGTGTTGGGGGGGGGGACGGAATGGGTTACACCGTGTATTGCCAGATTAGCAGCGAGAAAATATCTTGTTACATGGTCCGCGCATAATCAAAAGTGTCATATGGGGTAGATTTGTGGGGACGGAATAATATATACACACGGAAGTAAAGCACGATATATTTGGTCGGGATATAAGGGAATAAATCAGATACGTATGTGTATGTTTGCGAAGGGAGATTAATTTGCAAGCTACCTGTCGAAAAACGAAAGATATGTGTGCAAATGCGCTCGGTTTCGGATGTGAGACTTCCAAACTCCGAACGGATTGATCCACGTACATGTTGTTATATACAGATGGAGCAGTTCGGCGCTCGGAGCTCTAACACCGGAATTCGAGCGCCTGTGACTGAACGGATGAATGGAGTAAGAGAGAAGTAAGAGGTTGATATAAAGAGTAACAAAGATGTTTCGATTTGTGCCGGAGGTTGATCCGCGGATGTCGCATAGCATACGTGACTAGAGCTATTTGGTGTCATTTCCATCCATCTCGGACAGTCCTTAAAATAGAACATCCAATTATTGGACTGGATCCAAGTAAACAATCCTCACCAGAATTATCCGCGCCAGAACAACAAGTTAACAACCGGGTGCCTGGTGAAACGCAGCATTCCTTGGTTAGAGACAATTCGTGTACCCAAATATACTCAGTATATACCAGTTTGTATCGATCATCAGCATCCCATATAACAGGCTCTATCGTTAACGACACAATAACCAGCTTGAGTTCTAGGTATAATTACAATGTTGATCCGACTTGCAGGTTTTTCCTTTCTTTCCTCATCGACCATCCTTTTGTATTATTTCTGTGCTTGTTGATTTTTCTACTCGTTCCAGTTTCCCTAACCAGCCCATCAAATATTCATCTATCTCACCACATTGTATGGCAGCCCCGAGCACAAGGCGATATGATGCTATTACAATGATGCATCGCATCTGTAGCAGCCTAGATCATTTGGATCCAGCCCCAGGACCATAACAAGAAAGTCTGGTGTCCAAACCATTTGAAATGAACCAGATAGGAAAGGAGGTTCTTTTCAATAACAGCCTTTAGCATGCCGTGTTTGCCTATTAGCTGAATCATGGTAAAGGAAAACCAACCTCGATATGATCTTCATTCTACTCGAATAATGCTGATGCAGCTGGATCACTAAACGAGCTCACTCCAGTAGAGTTATGCAAGGTGTCTTGACAGTAACTTACGTATATCAAGTGTATGCATATAGACACGCGTAACGTGTAACGTCAAATAATGTGTGTTTCGTGCGTGAGGTGCAACATGACCGAGTAATCAAACCATACAGTTTACCGTCTATCTAGGTACCAGGCTATTCTGGTGTTATTTAGTATTGCCAACATACAGCAGGTCATACTTGCCACACAGGGCGTTATCATTCTATTGAGTCTAGGACATGCGATATGACATGATACCACCCATCAATGCATGATACGGCTTACATTAATCCTTATCGAACATGGATTTGGCACTGTAAGAAAAATACGTCAGAAGAGCAAGGGGTATTATACACTGTGGTCTGATCCAATTCTCAAAGCGATCGGTTATGTCCTGGGCCGGCTTTCTCGACAATCAATAACCGATGGTTGCGCTTTGATTATTTGCGGACACTCCATTGAAAACACTACTTAACAATAAAAAGACATTGCATTCCACATGGACACCTTGTGTTGATCAGAGTTTCTTTTGCGACACGCCCCCGTCGCCTCAGCTGGCGATCAGTCATATATCTACTATTGTAATCTATGCATCCTTTAACTTCATATATTCGTCGCCCATTTCTATTCGTCTGCTTTGTTACTATTCTACATCCCCGTGTTCCATCCTTACTCTCCTCTGTTTATTCCTGCACCTATTCCTTCTTTCATTCCTACCTTTATTTCCTTACTAGCAATTGTCTTATCCATATTTCGATGCTAAGACTTTCGCATCTTAATCTTCTTCTTTCTTCATACAGTTGTATCTCCAGACCTTCAAGTTATTTCTCTGTGTTGCACATTTAATCTTCGAGCTATTTCCGGAATCTGCTGCCTTCTCAGTCTGCCATATCTTTTATCGGAATCCTACGGAGGCATTGTATCATTGTGATGGCCTTTATCTCTCCCTCATCATGCCTCCCCCCTTTCTCAACCCTCCTTACCCCCTTCCTTGCCCATTTTCACATTTGCTCCGTGTAAATTGTCTCAAACATATTTATTTAAACTTCGTACATCATAAAATCACTTCTCGTCCCATGCTATCACATCTTAGATCACTCAGGGGCCCGATGCCATTGAACTGGTGCATCTATAGCAGCATCGCCTTCTACTACACCAAGGTCCATCTTAACCAGGCATGGTGGCAATATCACGACACATACACTGACATCACCACAACGTCATGTACTGGTCCAAAATGCATATACGATTGGATATAAGAATTGCCAATGCCATTTATGTATATAAAGTAACGTGAAAGTAAGAACAGAGTTATATAACTAATCTTATACAATAGAGATTAATAACCACTGATTTGAAGGGATCAGATGACAAAATCATCGCGGAATGATAGAACTGAAATAGTCCACCACAACTTCAGCAAATGATGCGTCTTTAAGGTTAACCCTGTCTCGCTCGCACATTATTGCATATATTGCAAAAAATACCCTGACCAGACAATTAGGATCCAGGTAACGTCACTATGTGAATAACAGTTGCTCGTAAGAGCAGGGGTTGGATAAAATAATGATATTAAAGACTAGCCGTGTTATGCACAGAAGGACCGTCCCCGTGGATAAAATCAAGGACGAGGAGACCAAACTGTCAGATGAATGGTCCCGGAGGATAGTGTTTCTATTTGATAGGATACCAAAGGGATACCGATTGAGGCGCTCAGAAGCCTGACATCAGGAACCACGCGCCTGCGTGCGAGTGAAAGGGGGATTGTAAAACTAAAGAAATAACACGTTAACTTAATAGTGATATATAAATGTTTGAAGGTTGAATGGCAGGACATAGTGAAAAAATAGAAGTTGATGGTCGGCATATAGTGCAAAGAAAAACATGATTGATGGAACATGGGGAGAGGCTGGTTACAGGCTGGTGAGAGCTGGTGAGAAAACTTATAAGAGGCTGGTGAGCGGCTGATGAGTAGAAATTGAAACACGGAGACAAATACAAGCAGAATTGACACTGAGTTTAGCATGGCATGTCGATTGTCTGAGATGGTTCTTTTTCCTGAACATTTGATCAGAATCGGTGGAAGTGAATTCCTGTTGCTGGGTCTCTTATCAACTCGATGAGGCCGGTCAGCCGACTGTATGTTAGCGCCAAGTTTATTATCGATCTACACCAATGTAAGCTTTGAAGTACCTTCGTGCTCTTTTTCTGCAATACCAAATATTCGAAGGGAATGTGGCCTCGAATGTCGGTTATATGACTCCTGAATATGTTTTTCTATTTTTTTGTCTTTTTTTCTCAATTATCCCGCGCAAATCCTTTACTTCTTCCTGTAGCTCCGCACAAATTGATTCCAGGAATTGTTTTGTGACCGATTCGACCTTAAGAGCGTTCCAAAAAGCTTTGGAAAATTCTTCTTGTTTCATCACTGCTGATCGACTCCTGTGTCTTGTAAACCATTAAAGACAATTTGAAAAGCTTACGTTCTTTCACCTTCCATCGGAATGTCCGATGTCGATAAATAAATCAGATAAAATGATAATTTCCGAGGATATTCCTCGTTTTTGCGTCACGAAGTCAGACATTAAACTGACTGAATCTTCTTTGTGTACCTATGCCTGTTTATGTCCCAAATTTGCATGTTGTTACAATGAATAAATGCCACGAAGTATAAGGTTTTGTCTCCACAAAATGCCAAAGATCTGTTCTTAAATTGAGTATTATTATCTTTTTCCTTTCTTCATCATTTACACTTTTGGGTTTGTTTCTGTGCCTCAAGCAGCCATCATTGCTCAAACCATCACATCAAACCTCTATCTATCTCGCCACATGGTACCACAGCTCAGTGAGCACCAGAGCTATAAAGCTATTACAATGATGCATCACATTTGTCGCAGCATCCATCATCTTGTTCCCATCCTCGGTCCATCTACAGAAAGCCTGGTGTCAACATAACCATACAAAAGCGGACTCACCACTCGATGTGCAAGGCAAAGTCACTGCAAATGAACCACATATAAAGAGATATTTTTTTACAAAAGAGGGTTATGGTATTGATTAACATCTGACATGGACACAAAATGTCTTATCAATCAGGTGCCAGCGCGTTTATACACTGGATATCATCGAATCCCAAAAGCGATTGTCCATTTTAGAGGGCTTAATGAACAACTATCACCACTACGTCTGGCATACAGTTATTTTGTTGTTACTCATTTGAAAACATTACTTAACAAATAAGCCCATCCGTCATACTCAGAGTGTTTATCTCTGCATTCAGTCGTTCCAGAAAGCCCCTCATCATATGATCGTCAGTCAGGTCAGGACATTATATCTGCCTACCCTACCTTCTCCACCACAATCTTCTTGTACCTTTCTCACATTTGTATTCTTTTCTGCTTTGTTACTAGTTTCCTACTCATCAATTTCTTCCTTCCCCCATTCTTACCTTTAATTGCATTTGTGAGTCTTTTATATCTTGAATCTTTCTCACTGTCAGTTTTTCCATGTTGAACTTTGCTCATTGTCAGTTTTGTCCATTTTGTATCTTTCTCATTTTCAGTCTTTTAATTTCCTTAATGACATAACTGCTCTCCTCATGCAAATGGTCTCTCTGTGAAGCTTCTCTCTACTTATCATTAAATATTTTGATACAACTATCTTCACATCCTACATAAGCATTGTCAACCTTCTGATTATTTTTATCTCTTCCTCATCAAGCTTATCCTTTTACCTACTCCATCAACGCTCACTTTCACTTCCTCTCACTGCTTTTTTTCCTCATTCTTCCCCCTCCCCATCCCACAATGTCTTCCATTGCCCTATCATAATTTGAGCTTGCTCTTATTTTCTCCTTCCCAATCTATCCTTCCTCTCCTACAGACTTTTGTTCTCTCCACCTTGTGTTCTTGTCAGTATTGGCCCGCTTTCCCAACCCATCTGTCTTTATTCCATACCTCATATCATTGTTCGAACAATCCCATCCTAATTCTTCCCATCTTCCCAGCTATTATGCGATTGCGCATGTATACAGCATCGCTTTACACCAGTTCAAAGTCCATCTCAACTTGGTGTTAGTGCAATGAGAATTTCTTTTTTGCATCATTCATCGTGAGGTGTTCATCCCGCCATAATATGCGATGGGCTATAAGACTTGCAAATGGCATCCTATGCACATTGAGCTGAGGTGATGCGGCTTTAAAAACAGGGCTCAATGGGAGCTATGTACTCTCCTTACAGCCCACTCATTCCAAAAGGGTTACATAACTAGTCTAACAAAATTGCGATTAATGACCACTGATCGGAAGGGATCAGAGGACAAAATTGGGCTAAGTGATAAAACTTAAATAGTCCATAAAAACCACAGCGCATGAGAGGTAGAAGCGATCATAAAGCTGACCCCAGCCCAGATAATCGAAAGTCCATCTCGCTCATCAATACACCAGGAAGTATTGGAAAACATCTCCGGGCAAGACAATTAGACCCAAGATAACGTCCACAAAACTGTGGTTGGATGGTTGATATAGGTACAACGGCGTGGCGATGGTGGACAAGATAAGGTCCGATATGGACGAGGGGAATGCGTGAGAGGCGTGATTGAGAGGACGTTAATGAGGGTTAGGCGTGTCAATAGTCGGGTGGATGGTATGGAAGTTACGTCCTGAATATTGGCAGGACTACAGCGCAACATTGTCTTGTTACGTGGAACGCAGTATCGGAGATCAATACAGTAATGTGGGGACTAAATATGGATGCACGCAGTGAAGTAAGAGATTTGTGTAGAGCATATGGTGGATCATTTCAGCGTTATTTGGAGGGGGAGTTTGGTTAAATATGGGTCTTGACAACGGGAACAGAGCGCGTTTGTCCGACTGAAAGGATGAAGTGAAAATGAGACAACGAGAGAAACAAGAGGTAAATACAAAGAGAGACACAGGTGCGTCGAGATGCGACGGAGGTTAATCAACAGTTATCGCATAACAGACAAGACGCGAATTCGTTAACGTCATTTCCATCCTTCACGGATAACATAACCGTCAACTACAGTCTGCCATTATAACAATCAAATTAGAGGCAGCGCAACTTGTCAACAACCGGATGGCTGGGGAAACACAGCATTCCGGAGATAGTGATGATTCGTCAGCGGAATAGGTTTTTAGTAGATCACAGCTAGGGATGAGATACACCATCAACACGGCATATATTATGATGTTTATCGTAACCAACACGTGACACATATCTTGATAAATAACAAAATTCCTGAGATAGTGACCTGCTTTACATACAACAGAGGTAGCAGAGTCTTTAGGGACTATTTTATACACCAAACACACAGACGACGCGAGGCAGCCCCCTCCATCAATTACCAGCCAAAAAACAGATTATTGTATAAAATTGCATGAGCGAATTGGCGTAATATGTTGCTTAATTTTTACCTTCTCCCAGTCTGCCAATTTAATGTCTCTCTCGCTCGTTAACGCGCCAGAAAGCAGTAGAAAACAGCTCCCGGCATGTCGATTAGAAGCAGGAAAACGTCCAGACATGGCGTCGTGTCCATTTGAGTCATGATTGGGTGGACGATATTAAAGGTTGGGTTTGATGGTAGGCAGATGGGTGTAATGAGGGTTCTATATCCAAGCTGTGAAGTGGAATGCCAGTCTAATGCTTGGTTGTCAAATGAAGGGAGTGGATGAAGAGGGACATGGCAGAGTGGTTGGCAGAGTCAGAGGAAATGGAAATACAAGGTAGATATGGTAGGAAAGCGTTGAGGTCAAGTAGCAGAAAGGGACAAAGCAGGTAGACTAGACGGGACATGGGATAGAGGCTGATGTGGACGACATGGGGTAACAACAGGGGCTGTTGGGTAGGACATGGGGTAACAACAGGTGCTGTTGGGGGCACATGGGATAACAACAGGGGCTGTTGGGTAGGACATGGGGTAACAACAGGGGCTGTTGGGTAGGACATGGGGTAACAACAGGGGCTGTTGGGGAGGACATGGGATAACAACAGGGGCTGTTGGGTAGGACATGGGGTAACAACAGGGGCTGTTGGGTAGGACATGGGGTAACAACAGGGGCTGTTGAGTAGGACATGGGGTAACAACAGGGGCTGTTGGTTAGGACATGGGGTAACAACAGGGGCTGTTGGGGAGCACATGGGATAACAACAGGGGCGGTTGGGTAGGACATGGGGTAACAACAGGGGCTGTTGGGTAGGACATGGGGTAACAACAGGGGCTGTTGGGTAGGACATGGGGTAACAACAGGGTCTGTTGGGGAGGACATGGGGTAACAACAGGGTCAGTCTGTTCCTTCACTCAGCGACTTACTCACAAAGCCCTCTCCTAAACTGATTATCAGTCAGGATTTCTATCAGTACCAAATGCACCCTATCGATTTGATATGGCAATATATCAGTATCTATCTTTTTTCTCACCTGTCTTGTTCTCTCCCCCCCCCACCCCTGCCTTAATCTCCCCCTTCCACCCCTCACTTTTATCCTGTTCATCCAAGCCTACTTGTACATTTGTTCCTACACAATTATCTTTCTTTTTTTCTCTTTTCCCTTCGAACACTATCATGGCCCTTTCAAGCTACCAATGCACAGAGCACCAAGAGGCACGGGGTCATTACAATGGAATATCTTATCCGTAGCAGCATCTAGCGCCTCCCACCACTATTAGAACCATCGAAACAACCTACGAGTAGAGATTAATTCAATTACGCAAATAAATCCACTTAAAAGTACAAGGACAGCACTTTGCAAATCCACCTTACAGGACAAGAGCGGATTAGTACCTTTTTACATGGAGTGGTGCTTTGGTGTCAAATAGGCCTCTAGAGGTGTTAACTGCCGAAATATGTCACCGTTTATACGATTGGCTTATATCATTTTATACACATTCAACTGGGGTCATGCGGAAGTAGTAACATAACTCAATAGGAGCTATGTCTTCTCATCGCCATTATCTTCAGTGTACAATATATATACGGACACATGCGTATGGACAGATAGGCATCACGATTTGAGACTTATTTCACATACTGTCAGATAGTTTGGCCAAATTTCCACTTGAAAAAGGAGTGAGTATAAGAACATGGATGGTCAAGGTCAAAAAGGTCACTTGTTAGAATTCAGACAAATGGAATGGTGTCTTATGGGTAATGTCCCCTACAACCGATATATTCGCTGGACAAAATCATTTTATCTTTCAAAATCATATAATACATAAAGCTTTGAATGATTCTCAATTACAATCAATTTGACACTGCCATCGTACACACCATTTGTCTTATCTTATGATATTTTGTAAGAATATTCTGCAAGTTCCAGACTTCATCTGTAATAAATGTGTACAATGTGCCGTGTGCTGTGTAAATTGGATATAATAAATAATATTAGCTTATAACATGTTCTGGGTTGCAGTTTTCCACTTCGCCTTGTACCAGTATATTCTTAGATTTGTCATTACTGGCAATGTTATTATATAACAGGAAAAACAATATCACATAAATTGCACAACCTTCGTCCATATTATATTTGCACGACAACACAAAAACGAACCTTATTCTCAGTGATGAAGAACACAGATATTTCGATTGCAATACGTGCTTAGTATCCGTTTAACACAACACCAATCCTCCAATCAGAGAATGAGATAAGAGTGAAGCACAAATAACAGGAACCAGCTAAAACACGTTGCTGTAGAAGTACTTCCTTCCGGCAACCGGCTACACATAATATCAGGTTGCCACAGCTGCCAGCTTCACCCACTAGGTAATCACCGCTGTTGTAGCCAAATCTGCGATCTTATTCCCTGCAATTAATCCTATTCAACTTGATAATTGAGTTGTTAACCGTCAGAATCGTCCAGAATGGTGCTTCGTTTGTCAGATGATGATAGAAACTTAATGAGAAGCTTGTAGGATCAATTGGAAATGATATGAGTTGATCAATGGCTACAACTAGCGCTAAATGACAAATAGGATGGACCAGAAAAACACCGGGAAATAAGAGATAGATGCGTGTTTATGACTGACCTATCCCCAGGTCATCAAATCAAGTATCTCTCGCGCGCGTCACAACATCATAAAATACAGGGAAGTATCTCCCGACACGACTCGTAGACGCAAGATAACGCTCGAGTAAGGATGTGCGTGAGAGCTGGGATAAGATGGATGATAATTAAAGACCAATCAATATCCATACCGATATATTGTGTCTCTTTGATTGGGAATAGCGTCATTCTCTACGATGTTATTCAGCGGATTTATCTGCAGGTACGGTCACACAAAGACAGCTGTTTCATATGGTTTTATATGTCTGGGTGTTCTGAGTTACAAGTTTCATAGAATACGTAGTGTGAATAAGCACTCAACCATTGACAGGAGGGAGCGATGTGAGATGGTATGGTGAGAACTGTTCTATCCTGAAACTTAACGTTGACGATACCAATAATTCGATTCATCTCAAGCACATAGTCATTTACCTTAGTATACCTGTATAAGGTGACCACGCGCACCGGTGATTATTGTCAATCACCCCGGTGAGCTGTGTACACTGAGGGAGAGAGTCTGATATGAGCTGAGTGGGTTTGTATTGTTTTGCTCCAGTCACCATGTACGAGAATGTACGCCTATTATTGTTGATTGAACACATTTGTCGTCTTGCATAACATGGGTATGGTACCATGGGTATCTTAAGAGTTACAAACTCTAAATTTCTATGCAATGATACTAATTACTTATGAAAGCATTGAGCAAATATGGCAATGCAATGCAAATATGGCTTTCTCAGTAACTAATGACAACGGCTAGCAATTAGCAGCCTTCTCGGTAAAATGCAACGAGGAAAGCTGTATGAACACCAGACAGAGACTATAGGGCATCTCGGTATGATACGATTATCTGGATACATTAACATTTGGATCAGGCTGCGTGTATTGTTTCCCTATACACGAAGTATCCTGCCAGGAGCCTGCTGTATCTATGGTCTAGTATCAATCAGTGGTCAGCATCAAAGAGTAAACGCCACGCCACCGTGCTGTTAACAATCCTTTGATCCTATTAATTATTTCTGCATTATTTACTTGATTGAGTCGTTAACTGGAGTCTCCACTGGTTCTTGTGAAGTCGGTCTGTATAGATAAAAGAAGGGTCGAGGGCTTGTGTGAGGGGGTTGATAGCGTAAGAACGTGGAAGAGGGTGGCTAAGCATCCTAAGGTCATCCTACAATAAACTGAACAATGTTGAACAATTCAATGATGACTTGATTTCGTTGGTTGATTGTGCACATTCTGAAGGTCGTCGAATCTAACAGCGGCAGGTCAGTAGTATTGGAGTGGCTACGTTCACCGAGTAATACTCGCTAGTTAACGACTATGATGGAATAACGAGTATAAAACACAGATGTTTACATCCGGATATACTGCAGTATATTTACATCCGGATATACTGCAGTATATTTACATCCGGATATACTGCAGTATATTTACATCCGGATATACTGCAGTATATTTACATCCGGATATACTGCAGTATATTTACATCCGGATATACTGCAGTATATTTACATCCGGATATACTGCAGTATATTTTACATCCGGATATACTGCATTATTTACATCCGGATATACTACAGTATATATTACATCCGGATATACTGCAGTATATTTACATCCGGATATACTACAGTATATTTACATCCGAATATACTGCAGTATATTTACATCCGGATATACCGCAGTATATTTACATCCGGATATACTGTAGTATATTTACATCCGGATATACTGCAGTATATTTACATCCGGATATACTGCGGCAGACATCCTGCTTTCCTTAAATTGACTGACTACTGAATATGCAGCATAGTACAGCACGTCATATGATACATCATCAACACGTCTACACCATCAGTCAAATTGTCAGAAGCAAAGCGAAAATAAGATCAGAAGATAGGAAAACGTCCGTGAATGACAAGTGGATGAGTTTTATAAAAGCTGCAGCAGCAGCAGCAGCAGCAGCAGTAGTAGCAGCAGCAGCAGCAGCAGCAGCAGCAGCAGCAGCAGCAGCAGCAGCAGCAGAGCCACATATGCATGTTTAATTAAGGCGAGTAAAGCTGATGTCGATTTTTGCTTCAGAGGATCAGAAAGCAATGCGAAACATATAAAGCATGCGTGCGTGTTTGGACGCGAGAGGCATGAAGTGAACGTGTTTAGCATGTGGTTAAGAAGTGTAACGATTAATAAAGTCAGCATCATTGGCACAGTAAGCGTAAAGAATGCATGGATGCAGATAAGAAGGAACATTTGAAAAAACAATCGTTTTATTTGTGGACCTTTTTTTTCTTCGCGCAAAGATTTGCCATTTTTGTCCGTTTCAGCGCCAAACAACAGGATACATAGAGTTTCTGTAATTATCTAATATTATTCTATTGACATTCAGAACTCGATCGGTATGAAAATAAATTTGATTGGTCGTGGCCTCCTTGAAACTATAAACGTGTGGTAAGACTGGGTTTGTTGTATTGCTCTGCAGCAAATAACGAGCAGCCTACATCGAACTGGGTTTGTTGTATTGCTCTACAGCAAATAACGAGCAGCCTACATCGAACTGGGTTTGTTGTATTGCTCTACAGCAAATAACGAGCAGCCTACATCGAACTGGGTTTGTTGTATTGCTCTGCAGCTAAGAACGAGCAGCCTACATCGAACTGGGTTTGTTATTATACAGTACACTGTGTGTAGGATCACAATTATATATTTATGCATTACCATTCTACTTCCGTGTAGATGTTGCCCCACCTAGAGTCGTTAATTGGTTAGTTCAGCCTTGCATCTTTCCCTTTGTAACCATAGTCAGCCCTTCTCTTCCCATGTGCTTGTTTTTCTTTGTCTACTTTTTATGTACTTTCATAATCGCTCCTCCTCTGTTAAGGTCGTTCCAATCGGTATTTACTTTACCAAATTTACTGGTGCATCGCCCAAACCCCCACCCCTCCTCGTCAATATCTCTTCTAATAATCACCATTCTTCTAATCTAATCCTTCTTCCATCGTGCTATCTTTACCCCTCCTTGCCTCATTGTCTTACACTTTCTCACTCATATTTTATGTGTCTTCTCATTCTCTCATATATTAATTAGTTCTGGTGTCAGGTATTGATACTTCGGATGTACCATCTATCGCCGATGTTATTCTTGTTAAACTGCCCATCGGATACCCCCTACCTCTCCACATGCTATGGCCGCTTGAGTCGCCTCGGGGTGGCACTCTGCCAGGTACACTGGCGTATCTGTAGCATTATCTATCGTCTTCCACTAACCTGAGACCTATCGAAACAGCCGCTCGTGTCCATAAAGCGATACAAACGCACCAATTAACCCGCCACGCCAGGTGCTGTTCTAAACCATTGCCGATGTAGTAAAGCAGGGTGCATGCGGAGTATAGCGGTGTTTGTCGATAATGGAAGCTGCTTGCTACCAATATTCACCGACATACTCTGCGCTAAATGTGACCGATACATGTTAGAGAGCATTAGCGATTTCTATACAGCTATTGAGCTACACAGCTTCGATATGGAACCGCTAAATTTATGCAATAATAACTTGATTCTGAGGAGAGCTGAATAAGGGTCGGTCTGCAGTGATTGTCTTCATACGAGGACATCTCTTTATCAGTGTCCACCTGGGGCCTGGTAGTCTCAGACATCGGCATCACTAAGCAACTTCCGCTTTTCTGTGCTGCTGGAAATATTTAACGCTATAAATAATTGCTTCATCTGTGAAGTGAGTTATCACTGACACCCGTATGAATAAGGCTCTGCGTGAGAGTGAGGGGGAAGAGAAAGAGAATCCGAGAGTTACGGCAAGGTGAGGTCACATATGGGAAAGTATGAAATTCATATCCACCACGATTACAGGGTTACTGTCGTGTGGTTTATTTGAATCCGTGCATAGCATATGGCTATATTACAAATCGGTTATTCCATAAAAACTCTAGCCAGGCAGTTATAACTTCACGATGCCAAGCATATTGCACCTCTGGTTCGTCAAAGCATCTGAAAGCGACCGGGAAAAAATGAAAGTATACGAGTGAGGCGCTAGGGTGGTGATGGGGTGGACGGTGTTACGTGCACTATGTCAATAGGCTGATGTATGATAGGGGGCATGGCGTGTTTATTAGGAGAGATAAAAGTGAGATACTCTGTTGTTGCAGTGATAGACATATCGGATATCAATACGACCAGGTGGATACCTATAATAGTGAAGTGAGATGTATTCGAAAAAGGTGAAAACCACTAGAATAGAATGCAGAGTAAGTGGTAGAGATTTGCTTGTATGAGTACAAAGGGTTGGCGAGTAGGAAGTTGAGGGTTACGGAACAAGGAGAGGGATAGATAGATAGGATGTGGAAACTGAAGCAGCAGTTGAGACTAAGGATGAACAGTGTTGACATAAAGATCGAGGGTAGCGTCATCGGGACCAGTCTGTTAGCATGACGTTGATACACTCGACCGAAAACAGGGAGGTTGTTTTTCTCCAAAGACACACAGTTCGCGTGAAACGAAGTAATCAGACGGCAACTACGATCTTCTAAGAACTCTAGACCTGTGTTATTAATCTGCAGCAAACATGACCATGGTTTTGATAGCAAATACAATGTGTAATCAAGTCCGAGTGCTGTACTTTATATATCCTCCGCATTGAATCCCAGTTAGTCATCAAAGGTAATGGTCATGGTAATAATTGGGCTTTACTTCACGACGCCATATTGTGACGGAGATGGATGAGGATTATGGTGATGCTTGGATAGCTGCTTTTAGTGCCAGCGCTCCCTTGTCACTAATCCATTGCTCAGAACGGGGTACCAAACCCACGCCCTTGACGAGAATAACCATTGAGCTTTCGGGTCGGGTGCATCCCCTTTCAATGATTTGATTTAATGTGATTATTCGGCTCAGTCAAATTGTCACATCTCGGGACAGAACCCACTGTGCCATGAGAGACTGCTGTTGCTAGTCATCAAAGCTATTGTCCGTCTATACAATTGGATCAATTCCTGTCGTTTAAATGGAATTCCTGCCTGACACAATCCCCTAATGATGTAACAGTCATTGGATCCGGCATCCCAATCATTGGATACGGCACAACCGCATTCTCTTTTCAATGTATCTCACTGTAGACAAAACCATATTATCGGGTGCTATCTAGAAAGGATAAGAATTGAGCTCTCATTTAATTTTGAATACATTTCCATATTGGAATATTACTTATCCAAAGGGATTTAATTTTCCTCGTGTATATATCCGTTTATCCCTCTATCCTTCGCTTTGTCAGTAATTGCTCAGCCGTGACATCTCTGGAGCAACGTCCACGTGGACGCAGGTAGAAGTCTAACGTAATTATCAAGAACGCGATTTAGTTCACAGAATAATACGAAGGTAGGTGCGCCACAACAGTTAAGCATTTTATATATAGCCATGAGGGGGCGTATAAAGCCATGCAAGGCGATGTATGAAGATAGTATTGACCACATGGGAGCCACATCACGCGATTTTCTTGCTACCCATTCCATTGAGGTCAGGACCGGCGCAATCTGCATCAGTCGAATGACGTCAGAATAGCCTAAATGCATCTAACACGGACAAGGCTATATCATTTGATTTACCTAAGGGATATGGTTTTCATGTGGTTTTGATATGTAACGAACATTTACCTGTCTTGGTTAAAAACACACCATGTTTTATCAAATACAAGTGCTGTACGCAATGCCCTCTTATCCTGTTATCGAGCGATTGGTCATTTGAGCTACAACGGCCGCCTGTAAAAAGTCATCGAATGCCACATTCAAGAGAAAATCATGCCTAGCGTATAATACACAACCCGATTATTCGAATCCGTTTAAACTCATGCCCTCCTCAAGCTGACTGTTGCAATATCCCGATATCTCTGTTCCACTTTTAACATAGAGCTCTGATTTAGTTTTGAAAACATTCCACTTGTTCTTCGTAAATACCATCACACATCACATTTCCTCCCCGCTTCTCTTCCCCATTTCCTTTCTTCCCTCTTTTCTTCCTCGTCTCCTCCCTTCCCTCTTTTCATCTTCATCTCCTTCCTACTCTCTTTTCTTTCCATCTCCTCCCTTCCCTCTTTTCTTTCCATCTCCTTCCTTGCCACATTTCTTCCTCATATCCTTCCTTCCCTCTTTTCTTTCCGTCTCCTTCCTACCCTCTTTTCTTTCTCATCTCCTTCCTTCCCTCTCTTTTCTTTCCCATCTCCTTCCCCACCTCCTTCCTTACCTCTTTTTTCTCCATCTCCTTCCTACCATCTTTTCTTTCTCATCTCCTCGCTTCCCTCTTTTCATCCCCATCTCCTTCCTTCCCTCTTTTCTTTACATTTCCTCCCTTTCCTTTTTTCTTCCCCGTCTACTCCCTTTCCTCTTTTCTTCCTCATCTCCCCCCTTTCCTCTTTTCTTCCTCATCTCCTTCCTTCCCTTCTACCTTCTTTTACTTTTTATTTCCTTGCGTACTTTCTTCATTAAGTCCGCTTCCTATTTCTGTTTCTTCTTGTCTCTTTTTATTTTAGTTTCAGTTTATATATGTACACACACACACACACACACACACACACACACTATATATATATATATATATATATATATATATATATATATATATATATATATATATATATATATATATATATATATATATATATATATATATATATATATATATATATATATATATATATATATATATATATATATATATATATATATATATATATATATATATATAATTGTCAAATCATCGTTTTTGGAACTAGACCAACACACAAGGAACATCACCTGTATTTGAGGAGTCATTACCAGTGTATACCTGCCACAAAACCTCTACGTGTGCAGTAAACCTGTTGTTCTATGTAACCAATGGTTATTATCAGATATGATATTAATGCGCTGGGCACTTAGCCTCAAAAAGGGTGCGTGTGATTGTAGTTTTTTTCTCACCACTAATTACAGGTACACGTGTGGATTTACACGTTACACATTTATAATCTTATCTTTTACGTCGACACTGAGTCACATCATAAAGACTTGTCCAATATTTGTGTATAAACAATTCGTACACATCTCCCTATGTCTCGTGGATAAGATAAGCAAAAACCAATCACATCATTTTCACCTACCACATTGAAAGTAAGAAGCCGCCACGTGACCAATATTCATTAAAGCCCAGTGGAGACTCCTCAATGAATGAAATGATTGAAGTTTGATAGACTTTCCGGTATTACAAATCACTGGTTAAGCTGTGCAGCTGACATCACGCACCTCGATGGACTCAATATTTGCGCAACAACCGAAGTCTAAGTAAACAAAAAACATACACATAAGTCATGTGAGGAATAAGTAGGAAGTATATGGATCCAAATCCGCGTTATTTGAATCAACCAGCATGTATAAAATATCATAAACCAATATGATTATATGGATGGCTCATTAACCTGATCAGCTTAGATTCAGACTCAAATAGCAGCGCCTCCAGACATATTAGCCGCAGATTATTGTGATAACATATAACGAGATGGGATTATTTGAGGGACAGTGGTAATTAATCCGACACAGCACTAATTGGCACACTCAGTGTTTAGTGTACACGGATGTACACATGAGGGGGTGTTTAAAACCAACGGTCGCGTCTTGGGTAGATCACTTATTGATCATGTCTAAGTAACATCTCACTGTTTTCTTCCCACACATAGCGACGACGCCACAACTAATGACGTTCTCTTGGTACATTAGGCTTCCTGGATATATTCCACGGAATTACTCCGTTTTCTTCAAGGAGAGTCTCAAAAGTAATGATTAAATGGGTCTTGGTGTTATGGAAACTGTCAACTCCTGATCCAGCACGTCCAACATCTTCGTATGCTACGCCATGTTATAGCTGCCTCAGTAGGCATTGTGCCATTACCATGAGGCATAATTAAAACCCAATTTCCTTCGTTCAGCGAAAGGTCCACGTAAACTAGCCTCGGTGTTCATATGGCGATCCAAACAAAATAAAGTGTTTGGTACAAAACATTGCAAATTCACTCTATGTGAATTTGTTATTCAAGTGTTGGGGAGTGTTCCTTTATTGATAAAGATTCTTGTGGGATAGGTATTTCTCAAATTATCTGTCGGACCAGAGATAAACACCACCTTGTTGTGTGTTTGGAAATTGGAGTTGTAAAGACATTTTTATTCACATTAGAGAGGCGTTTTGCGATATCAGAACTCAGTGGGAGCACTGTAATTTCCTCAACGCTTACTCAACATTGCAATGGCGCTATAAGATGTTCATCGACCGTTACAAATGAACAGAAATAGCTTTACTCAATTGGGACTTTTTATTCACCCTGAAAAACAGGACCAGTAATGGACCACTTTACAAAGCAGTAGGTATTGCTAGAGGTTGATATTATCGCGAATCGCTTACGACAACAACAATAATCACTCACACTTTCTCAGCGACAGCAAATTGTTATGATTTGATTTTACAAATAACAATAGAAATACTCATATCAACGAATATATCCTGCAGCCTGCCGTGGAGGCCATCATCTGTAAGTGATCTTTTCTGTTTATGTGGATATAAGAGAGAGAGAGAGAGAGAGGTAGAGGTAGAGAGAGAGAGAGAGTGAGAGAGTGAGTGAGTGAGTGAGAGAGAGGAGGAGAAAGAGAGAGAGGGAGAGAAAGAGAATGAGAGAGATTTTTGGCGTATAAGCGTGATGAGGGGAGAGATGGCTGAGAACCACAGTGGAGTAATAATGATCGACCAGGATGCGCGTGCTGTGGCTGTTTCACCAGGAGCACACACAAATCAGCAATTGATGACCACGGGGTAAAATCAATCTTAGATGTGAGTGGGTCGAGGAGTGGAGCACTTAACGGACAACTCATTCGGTCACCGACAAATGTGAGATACGAGGCTGTTGTAGAGATAGAGAAGCCGGTGGTAAATATGACCTGATAAGGTCAGACGGTGACGACTTAATGGATTCGTAGATTAGAGAAGTGCGAAGTGGGTAGGATAAGGGCAAAACTGAGACACAAGGGTTAAAAGTGGAGTAAAATTGACCGGGATTTGGGTTTGGAATTTGATTAAATGGCCTGTAAGCGGGTAAGAGATCGAGAGGTTGAACGGAGCTCCATGTGGCAGAAGTAAAGGCAGATGGATTAGGAATGGAACCAGAGACGGGTGCAAATGATGTAAAAATACAGCATAAACAAAAAGCGATAGTTGTATACTAATGGATCCAACAGAGTGCTAGATATATAGGATCAAAGGGAGAGAGGGAGATGGGAATTATATAACAATTGTGAGACAGACATTAATTAGGGAAGTGTGGAATGTGGTAAATCATGTAGCATTCTATATGGAGGAGATATCACACCAGAGATTGAAGTACACTCGCCAACCCAGAGCATGCTATCCATCAACTTGTCTTACTTATGTGCATTCTGTGTTAATGATCCACAGATCGGGGCTTATGAGGCATCGTTCCAAATGGGTTTATTATTTCTAGCCTACGGGACAATTCCACTCTCAGACAAGCCGGTAGACACATCTTTTCTGATCTGTCACTATCAATGATCCAATATACTCAGCGGATCACAACTAGTAAAGGTCGTATTTCTGCATTCAGCGAAGCTGTATAATAAGAAATCATTTTTGAATTGTTTGGATATCATATAAAGGACACGATGAGTGACGGCATAACGGTTGAGATAGAGGAGCATGCTTAATGAGAATGAATGATTTAAAGACAAGGTTTCAGCAGTCACTTGTCACGTTAAGATTAGCTTCTCATTGTTATCTTCCCGGTGACGTAGCGATAAGCGACAATCGTCTTAAGCGCTATCGGGGGCAGGTTGATGTCGTAAGCATTGTCGAAATGCATTCAGCCAACTAGGGATATTCCATTTACTTCAAAGGCATGGTTTGAAATATTAGAGTGCTCTGCGGTTTACACGGTTGGATGTTTTGATTCAACCATTGGCAACTCGTGCAGTGTTGGGTCTCGGTAAAACTTAACAATTTCAGTTAATCAATAGAATATCCAGCCCAGCACGAACACCACACCTTAAAGCTACAGCAATACACAATCGAATATTCGAGCACGCTTATCTTCTTTTTGAAGCAGAAACACACTGTACCGTTGACAGAATATCATTCCCTTCTTATTTAGTATTGAAAGCATGCAACCGCTATAAAATCACTTTGTCTGCTCCATGCCATTACATTTTCCATGCTTTCAATTTGCTCTCTCTCGCTCTTTCCCGCTCTCTCTCCCTTCTCTCTCACACACTCTCTTACTATCTCTGTCTATCTATATGTCTGTCTCTGTCTATCTATCTCTCTGTCTCTCTCCCTCCCTCTCCCTCTCTCTCTCTCTCCTCCCTCCCTCCATCCCTCTCTCTCTCGCCTCCCTCCCGCTCTCTCCCTCCCTCCCTCTCTATCTCTCTCTCTGCCTCCCCTCCCTCCCTCCCGCTCTCTCTCTCTCTCTCTCTCTCCCCCTCTCCCTCCCTCTCTCTCTCTCTCTCTCGCTCTGACAGCCTCCCTCCCTCCCGCACTCTCTCTCTCTCTCTCTCTCTCTCCCTCCCTCTCTCTCTCTCTCTCTCCCTCTCTCCTCTCTCTCTCTCTCTCCCTCCCTATCTCTCTCTCTCTCCCTCCCTCTCTAGACTCTCTCTCTCTCCCTCCCTCCCTCCCTCTCTCTCTCTCTCTCCCTCTCTCTCTCCCTCTCTCCCCCTCTCTCTCTCCCTCTCTCTCTTACTCTCTCTCTCTCTCTCTCTCTCTCCCTCCCTCCCTCCCTCCCCGCTCTCCCCGCTCGCTCTCTCCCTCTCCCCCTCTATCTCTAGCTCTCCCACCCTCCCTCCCTCCCCTCTCTCTCTCTCCTCTCTATCTACCTCCCATCCCTCCCTCTCTCTCTCTCCCTCCCGCTCTCTCTCTCGCTCTCTCTCTCTTACTCTCTCTCTCTCTATCTCTCTCCTCCCTCTCTCACTCCTCTCTCTCTCTCTCGCTCGCTCTCTTAACGACAACATGGTGGGGGGGGGGGGTTAAGATTTATATGGATCAGCCAATAAATGAGCACCAAATAATGAACGAATTAGTCCAAAAAGTTCACTCACAGGGGAATAGAAATAAATGCTTTTATGAGGATGGCCTAATACCACAGCACCACACTTTATGACACTCTCGCTAATAAAACCATCCAAAATCCGAAACTAACACACGGGACAAGAGTTGTGCGTGAGAGCGGTGGTTGAAAGGATACTTTTATCGAATGTCCTTGTCAAAACGGATTTGGAGACTATTTGAAGAGATAAAAGTGGGTGGCCTGAGCGGAGGAATCAGAGAGCGAAATTGCCTGATGACATCAGATAAATAAATGCATACATACGAGTAAAATCAGATGGATTAAGCGGAGATATGGAGCAAATAGAGAGATAGGCATAGTGGGAAAAAGAGCTTCGTAGTATCATAGATAACTTGCGTTATTCGTTCAAGAACATATAATCGATTCTACGGATTGCTTGATTATACAGTAGTGCCATAAGCCGTTAGACAGGGACAGCAGCAGCAACAGACGTCGTCGTAAAGTAACTGACGGCAGGAACAGGTAATCTGGGGATTGTAACCAAAATATCAGGGCCAATCACAACCCCGCTCACGAAGATGTATATGTAAGAGACTGGGCGGTTTGACTAATTGATCATGTCTGAGTTAATGTCTCGCTTTTATCATGTCACACAACGGGGCGATGTTACGGCAAAAACACCAGTCGATTCTAGCGTCAGTCGATTCCACCACCACTGAGGCCAATCACAATGTCATTCTTCAATATACCTTAAGTGCTCTGTACACACGAATAGAAATTAACAGCTGGGTTCTGGCGTAATTGTAACAATCAACTGGCCGTTATTAGCAGCCGGTAACCACATTCAAACAATGACGTCAATCATTAACTACAAGCGCTGTGGGTTTGGCGCACTTTGAGTTGGTTGGATTGACTGTCATAATCTCTTTAGTACGCTGTCTTTGCACAAAAAGGCGACTCGTCTTAATAGGTCGTGTTTGTCAACTTTTTCAAGAAAGCATTCATATGAATTTCCACACTTCGTGTCCCCTATGTTTTTCACTGCGTCTGCGTAGCATCCCTCATTTGTCCCTCCAAACAGAGGTGTTTCCAGTCAAATTTGAACCCTACAAGACATGCAATTGGCCATTGGATTGCAAATACCACTGATTGCACGTTAAAGTGGGGGTTTGAAGGGTATTATCACAGTTCAATAGAAACTAGGAAACCTCATCCCCATTAACATAAATTGTATATAGCATATGGACGTGACTATATAGAGACCAACTTCTCACATGTACAGTCAGGACTGATAAGTGATCACTTTACATGGACAGATTATCATAACACTAGAGAGGCTGTAATCTCTCCGCATGTTGATAAAGACCACTTGAGAAGATCCGTAACGAAGAAAGTCAGATTACCATAATACCACGCGAGCAATATGAACAACAAGACATCGTCCTTTTCTCTGTGATTCACCTTATTGGCTTTGCAGCTGACAGATGCGATTCGCGCGTGTTGATGCAATAAGCATTTGCTTGTGTTTAATGAATCTGCAGAACAGCACAGAAAGCCCTGTTGCCCAAAAAAACAGGGAGAGAGAGAGAGAGAGAGAGAGAGAGAGAGAGAAGAAGAGAGAGAGAGAGAGAAGAGAGAGAGAGAGAGAGAGAGAGAGAGAGAGAGAGAGAGAGAGAGAGAGAGAGAGAGAGAGAGAGAGAGAGAGAGAGAGAGAGAGAGAGAGAGAGAGAGAGAGAGAGAGAGAGAGAGAGAGAGAGACGATGCCTGGCTTGGTCTCTACAACATATGGAAGCACTATATAACGCAGGGAAATTAGTGTGAGATTTGTGCGTGAGAGCAGTTATACGGTGGACTACATTTAGGGTAAACCACGTCAATTGACTGGTGAACAGCACGAGGGCATTGGGAGGGGGGCATCTTGTGTGTACTGAATGCGATACAAGTGTGGCGCACAGGAGCTGTACTTATGGAGAGAGGCATGATAAATAATGAGGTTAGATAGTGAGATATATTTTGGTATAATATGGGAAAAGCGAGATTTGTGTATTTGAACGAGATGGATTGGCAAAAATGATACAGCGGTGAACGACGGACTGCGCGCATTTGAGCTGGAAGTACATCACATCAGAGGCGAATATAAGGGTTATGGAACATTAGGCTAACGGGAATATAAGAGTTATGGAATATTAGGCTAACGGTAATATAAGAGTTACGCAACATTAGGCTAACGAGAATATAAGAGTAAGAGTTATAGCTAATGGAACATTAGGCTAACGGGAATATAAGAGTTATGGAACATTAGGCTAACGGGAATATAAGAGTTATGGAACATTAGGCTAACGGGAATATAAGAGTTATGGAACATTAGGCTAACGGGAATATAAGAGTTATGGAACATTAGGCTAACGGGAAATATAAGAGTTATGGAACATTAGGCTAACGGCTAACGGGAATATAAATATGGAAAGAGTTATGGAACATTAGGCTAACGGGAATATAAGAGTTATGGAACATTAGGCTAACGGGAATATAAGAGTTATGGAACATTTAGCTAACGGGAATATAAGAGTTATGGGAACATTAGGCTATAATAAGAGTTATGGAACATTAGGCTAACGGGTAATATAAGTTATGGAACAATAGGCTAACGGGAATATAAGAGTTATGGAACATTAGGCTAACGGGAATATAAGAGTTATGGAACATTAGGCTAACGGGAATATAAGAGTTATGGAACATTAGGCTAACGGGAATATAAGAGTTATGGAACATTAGGCTAACGGGAATATAAGAGTTATGGAACATTAGGCTAACGGGAACATTAGCTAATGGAAATTATAAGAGTTATGGAACATTAGGCTAACGGGAATATAAGAGTTATGGAACATTAGGCTAACGGGAATATAAGAGTTATGGAACATTAGGCTAACGGGAACATTAGGCTAACGGGAATATAAGAGTTATGGAACATTAGGCTAAACGGGAATATAAGAGTTATGGGGCTAACGGGAATATAAGAGTTATGGAACATTAGGCTAACGGGAAATATAAGAATGGAACATATAAGGAATATAAGAGTTATGGAACATTAGGCTAACGGGAATATAAGAATATAAGTTATGGAACATTAGGCTAACGAGAATATAAGAGTTATGGAAATTATAAGAATATAAGAGTTATGGAACATTAGGCTAACGGGAATATAAGAGTAATGGAACATTAGGCTAACGGGAATATAAGAGTTATGGAACATTAGGCTAACGGGAATATAAGAGTTATGGAACATTAGGCTAACGGGAATATAAGAGATATGGAACATTAGGCTAACGGGAATATAGAGTTATGGAACATTAGGCTAACGGGAATATACATTAGAGTAAGAGTTATGGAACATTAGGCTAACGGGAATATAATGGAGTTATGGAAGAGTTATGGAACATTAGGCTAACGGGAATATAAGAGTTATGGAACATTAGGCTAACGGGAATATAAGAGTTATGGAACATTAGGCTAACGAGAATATAAGAGTTATGGAACATTAGGCTAACGGGAATATAAGAGTTATGGAACATTAGGATAACGGGAATATAAGAGTATATTAGGGAACATATAGGTAATGGAACATTAGGATAACGGGAATATAAGAGTTATGGAACATTAGGCTAACGGGAATATAAGAGTTATGGAACATTAGGCTAACGGGAATATAAGAGTTATGGAACATTAGGATAACGGAGTTATGGAATATAACAGTTATGGAACATTAGGCTAACGGTTATGGAACATATAAGAGATATAGTTGGAACATTAGGCTAACGGGAATATAAGAGTTTATGGAACATTAGGGAACCATAACGGTAATATACGAGTTATGGAACATTAGGATAACGGAGATATAAGAGTTATGGAACATTAGGCTAGCGGTAATATAAGAGTTATGTAAATTAAGGCTAATGGTAATATAAGAGTTATGTAAATTAAGGCTATCGGTAATACCTCTGACGTTTTATGGTCCATATGTGTTGTGAAGCCTGGCATTTCCACTGCTATACAAAGGTATTGTTAGTTGAGCAAAACGCAACCAGCAGATGGAAGCTTGAAACGGTATCTAACACACACCCTATCAATATCATTGTTACAGGTACTTGACACATATCATATGAATATGGAATGTAATGGTTGTGAGTAACGTCCATATTGACACAGACAGCAGTTAAGTGATTATAAATGACTTGATTAATTATTGTACTACACTAAAAGCGGTGTGACTAAGCCTTTACTGTACAAACAACTTATTAAGTGTATATACTTATGTAGGCGGGGGCGTATCAGAAACGACTAACTTGTTATATGAAGCTTTCATTGATCATATCTCGCTGTTGTCTTCGTCGTACAAAGTATCGGTAATGAGGGTCAGTCGATTGAAGATTCACTAGAGCCTGTTAACGCTTATAGCTTGAACGTCGCAAAGACTCTGTCTTGAGTCCAGATAAACAGGGCGATATTATTCTAGTCAATGCAAGGACGTGGTTCATATAATTAGATGTTAAGTTGCCATGACAACTATCACATTCTGACAAGTCTAAGACAGTAGTATTGATCTGTGTCAAACAAAAAAGGCTCTTCAATTTGAATGATGTGCGTTTCATACCCTTTGAATTGTATCACAGCAAGCCATCAAAGCGATTGTCCATTTGCCCCAAGTGGGACGTCTATAAAATTGTATCGTTTGGTGTCATTTATCCGCGTTCGGTAGCTGCTGCGTTGAGCACGGAGGTGCGTTAGTTGATGGCTCATCGGGCATATGATTATGGCTGGGTGAGAATATGGTCGTCTGGATATTGTATGGCAGGGATGTAGGTTAGGCAATAGGTTGAATGGCGAGTAAAGCGAAATAACACGGAGCACAAATTGCATTGCTTGTAGTGGGAAAGTATTACATGGAATTACTGGGGAATTTAGATGGCGTCAACTTTCGCTTTAGTCAGTTCGCGGGGCAAGGGATGATGTGAGGTGAAGTCTGGCTTTGCTTGGTCTAAAGACTCTTTCCCCCGTTCAGAGCGAGCCACACCAAACTGATGATCAATCACGATGGGACATGGTGGGGCATGGGTGGATAAGTTCAATGGCTGTAGATAATTGAGCCGTAGCTCTTAATGTGTTTTGATTGGAGGTTTACGTTAACGTGTGTGACTATGGAGTAATTGGGCGTTTGAAAATCGCATGGATTTTCAGTAGACCAAAGCTTGTATTGGGAAAAATTAATCACGTTATATAACAAATGAGACTTTTTTTCTCCAGCGAATGACCAGATACGTGATTGGTCAATGGTACCACCAGCGCTCTGTTTGATGTACATTCAATTTTACCGATGCAATATAACCGTTTGATTGTCATTACTTTATTCCAATTGGGTTACAAATGTTTACGGAAGGGGTCAGTGTCGTCGGACTAATATCTACCATTGACCATATCCAATGAGACAAGACACGGCAGATGGAAGGAATATATACGCATTAGTGAGATATATTTGTGAATCATATACAACACAATACGAATGACTGCACTCAAAACAGTAAACTCAACCAATCTATACACACGCACACACACACACACACACACACACACACACACACACACACACACACACACACACACACACATATCCTATTCTCTCTCTCTCTCTCTCTCTCTCTCTCTCTCTCTCTCTCTCTCTCCCTCTCTCTATCTCTTCCATTCCCTTTTACTTATTGTCCCTCGTCGATTTCGGCATTCTTTCTCCTACACTATCCTACACACTACCTCATTTTCTCAGTCTCGTCTTTATCTCCATGTTTCGTTGTATAACTTATTTTTCTTGTGGTACATCATATTACAATGGCCGGCACATCTCCTCATTACACCTCTGACTATCGCCGCTTAGTGCGCCCAGGGTACCGCGTAAATTACACTGGTCCTGTTGAAATAGCACGGGACAATGTGCCATTTTGAGATAATTGGCTGCCTTTAAGGCAGACATTCGAGAGCTGTTTCCTGTTAAACCTACCATGGTATGCAATCAGCTAAGAGAAATGACATTAAAATGGACTTTCGCAAGGTAAAATCGCAACTTATTTAGAGCCATTTACTTAATGCAATAGGATTATAAAATATTGATTTACCATTACAGTTGCTTGACTCCATTCCGACTATATGCCAACACTGTGGATCAGTGAGTGATATTAAGTGACCACTTTACTTCCTGGCACAATTGTAAAAATGCAATGATAGCTCCTGTCGCATACTTTATTACTAAGAGATTCATATTGCGACTGTACAACATGATCAGGATCGTTGAGCAATCGCCCCCTCGTGTGTGTTCATTATCTAGCTGAATTTCTGATCTCGTATGCGTTCTCTAGTGAGTGTCCGTTTATTGCTATTTGTGATGTGGAGATGGAGAGGAAAAAGAAAATCCGGGTTGCCCGGGTGATGAGGGGAGATGTTGCTGTGTTCATCCTTAGGGACTGGACTTTGAATTGCACATAATGGAGAAATAATCAACGAAGATTAATTTGGCGTTGTGGTGGTTTGTTGTGGAATCCACATGGGGGATAAACTCCCAATGTTGACTAATGCCCACCCGATGGAAATATTTTTAAGATCACGCGCATAAAACATAGCTAAATGTCAAAAGTGCTTTAAAAGCATTAGCGAGCCTTCTAAAAGTACCTGTTTGAGGCTTACCTAATACCATAGCACCGATCATACTGTCCCCCTCTCTCTCATCGAAGCATCAGAAAGCAGCGGTGAAAAACTGCTTCCACGAAGAGAATTGTGCGTGATAGCCGTGATCTGGTGGACGATATACATGGTAATAAGTGTCTGATGGATTACACTAGGGGGTAATTTGTGGGCATTGAAATAGATAAAGGTGAGATAGACGGCTGTTCCTCTGAGGACGAGATCGCAAGTGGCCAGACGAGGTCGAATTGTGGCGACTTAATGAGGAAAAGTAGTTGGGATATGAGAGAAGGGAAAGACAAATGAGTAGATTGTGGGGAATAGAAATATAGGTACTTGATGGATTGACCTGGACGATATTAAGCGATAGAAGCGAGAGGTATGTGAGGGATAAATGTATTCGATATGGAACAACACGAGGAATATACACATATTCTAAAGAACATAAGAGGTGATAGATGCATAATCCGGAACACAAAGAGTGAAAGATTCATATGACATGTTACTTAGTGAGAGGTAATGAGACATGTGAGGCGTAGGTTTGTACGTTGCTTGTCCGAATGACTGACTATTGCAACAGTGAAGGTAGTACAATTTCTACCCCAGAAGACATCCGTTATGAGATTTCAATTATAGAACACCAGCAGATAAGGCGTTAACAATAACCTGATTGGTTGTGTAAAATATAAACCGAATGAGTAGGTACGATTAAGATCCAATTGCATAAAACATTTATCAAGTGTATATAAATACCAAGAAGCTTGGTGTATGAAGAGGGGATTTATTGATCAGTTCTGAAAATTGCTTGCTTGCTTCATTGAGCATCAACATTGAGATTGTCCCCGCTCGAATGTAGCGTTATTGCAGCCAGCCATTATCCTTCTCTGTCTGTCTCGTTGTAGCAAAAACAAAACCTTTTTCCCTTCTTTGTACGTCTCATTGCAGTAAAAACAACCTACAATGTCCCATCCGTCTGTCTAATTGTAGCCAAAAATGCACATTACTTTCTATGTCTGTCTCAGTTTTTTTGCAAACTCACATTCGTCTCTATCCGTCTCATTATAGCAAAAAAGACGCATTCCCTCTCTGTCTCATTTCGGCAAAAATACCACAAACCCTTCTGTATATTTCTCACCCCAGCACAAACTCCTACAAACAAGCTTCTCCATGTTCAATTGCGATCATTCAGAACAGGACAGGGTGCTAAGTTTGGATTGATCAACGCCTACTTGGTTCTAAGAACGGGCAAAATAACGTCATCTATCGACGTTCATTGATGACAAAAAGATTTAAAAAGCAGTTTGGGAACTTGTCAAGCACATAAGGGACATCATCGGCATTTGCAGAGTTCATCAACAAACCCTTGACTTATTGACAGTCACAACGTGTGTTGTGTACCTGTTGTGCTACGTGACAGAGGTTCATGATCATATATTATTATAATTCGCACTCACTTTGAACTAGTTAAGAGTTCATGTGTTAGTTTACCAGGGGTGTTGCATGTTTAATTTCGTATAGATAATCACGCCTAAACTTAACGCTAGCCAAATATCTGCGACAAAATAACTTATACGTACGATCATAATATCACTTTGTAGATAAATGTAATGAGCAATAGGATCAGTGAATGTCGATATTTTCAATGACCGTTTTCCATAAAGCATGGCGGAAATATATCAATGAGCGAGATCGTTGAACGGTATAAGACTTTATAAGATATTATATATCACTGGTTAGTTGTACAATTCACAACACGAACCTCAATACATTCCATATGTGTCAACATCTAAACATTGCTGGTTATGGGTTGCTGAAAAGACACAGTGGAGTCATATTCAACGCCCAGAATGAACATGCTGTGGGCTCTTCCACCAGGAGTAAAAACAAATAGCAATTGATGGCGATAGAATTAATCTTAGTTGTGTATAACGGAAAGCTCATTCGATCACCGACAAACGCGAGACAGGAGGTTGGTGTAGAGAGAGTGAGGCCGGAGGTCGACGTGAGGAGCTGGGGTCAGACGGAGACGACACTGTCGATCCGTGCATTAGCGAAGTGGGAGGTATCTGGGCGGGATATGGGCAAAAAGTGAAAGAGGGTTGAAAGTAGGTTGAGGTGATTTGGATTCGGGTTTGTGAATATGATGAGCCGGCAGCAGCTGAGAGGCTGAATGGCGGGGAATGTGGCGGTATTCGAGAAAGGGGGATTAGACATCGAACAAAATCAGAGACGGATGTAATTGTTATCAACAGATACCAAGCTAATAAAGGGATATATCCGACATACAGATATCAACAGCCATATTGTCACTGGCACTTGGCACACATATCCCAATGCATACGCCGCGACGAGATGACTGATCGTACGGATTGTTTGAACTATGAAGAGTATGAGTTTTAGTTACGGTTCATCAGTGACATCACTGGAGTACGCACACGTCGACACAGGTAAAGTGCAATGTGATACAATATTATCATATTTACTGAACAAAAACAGGTAAAAAAAGTCTCTATTGACACTCTATACAGGGTTATTTGATACAAATAAAAAGGTGTGTTTAAAAACCAACCAACTTGTCATATGAAGATAATATTTATAGACAACGAGTTTTCGTCCCATTGCCGTGTCAATCAGCGCCGTATGTATCAGCGCCGTGTCGATCTGCACCGTATCATCAGCGCCGTATCATCAGCGCCGTGTCGATCTGCACCGTATCATCAGCGCCGTATCATCAGCGCCGTGTCGATCTGCACCGTATCATCAGCGCCGTATCATCAGCGCCGCATGGATCAGCACCGTATCGATCAGACCAACCGAGGGATGTACACCAGTATCAGGACAAAGTAAAAATGGGAATAAAAGCTGTTTTACATGACTGAAAATTCAAGGGGACTAATAAAACTAACGGACTAATCCAATGTTAGTACATTTAGCTATTATAGAGTCACAAAAAAACACCGGCGTTACGACCAGAGCGGTTCAATTCAAACGTCAATCGATTTCAACACCACTAAGGAAAGTTTCATTATAGGAGTACTGCAAAAACAAAATACACAAGATTGTCTACTACAGATTGCTGTTATTCGATTTGGCACAAGTGGACCGTACATTTGCAAATATATCAAAAAATGTGTTCTGGCGTCATGGTAACTGTCAACTAGATGTTATTACTATACAAAACCTAAGCACAGACCAAGATATACATATATGGGCCATGGAACAAAAGTGACAGAGGCATAGAATATGGAACACGAATATACATAGGAACTGAGGGATCGAGGTATGTGAAATGAAACAAAGTGTGATAGACTGAAAAGTCATTAGACAGATGAGGAACGAAGTGAACCTTCAGACTGCGCTCTCAATACGCAACAGGTATGACAGCAGCGATGGTAGCACAGACGCCGTCTAACGAGGCACTATTCCAACCCATTATGGATACAATTACCCCTACAAGTCTTAAATAACACCTTTCAAAACGCGTCTTCATAGGTAATTGTTCTAGCCACCTTGGCGATTCCACATCCATATGTTTTGTAAAACATGGCATTTGTTCTGTAATAATAAGTCAGCAATCCATTGTAGTCAGCCAATCAGACATCCTCTAACGCGGACACTTGAAGCACATGGCCTACGACATATTGCAATGTTATAGCTCGTGATCTTAATCAAGGGTACTTATGTAGAGATGGGAGGGGCGTATTCAAACTTACTCATTGATTTATGAAGCTAGGTTTATCTTTGTAACATATCGCACAATTTCTTTGTCACATAAAGCAGCGTCGTTGTGATGAGCACCAGTCTACTTCATCGCAATAGAGCAAATGATTACAAGATTAGCATTGTCAAGCTTCATTCGACAATGATTCTGGGACGGCATGGCAACATGGAATGAAATTACAAGATGGGTTCTGGCGTCATGGCAACAATCAACTTCTGACAAGTTTGCGTCTGTGGTATTGATTTGTAGCAAACATGCACCTTGGTTGGGCAAAAACAACAAAGAACAATGGCTCGTCAAGTCCAAGCGATATGCATTTTCTACCCATTGAGTTACTTATCAGTGGACAATAAACGCGATTGTCCATTTGCTTTAAGTGGGATGTCTATAAAGAGATGCACTCTTCATCAAAACAGTAAACTCATCCAACCTGTACCCCCCCCCTCGTCTCTCTCTCTCTCTCTCTCTCTCTCTCTCTCTCTCTCAGATGCGACATTGTAGATTGTGTTGTGTAAAGCTTAACTCAATTCATCATTTTCATACTTAACTTCATTCAAATCGGATGGTTAGTTAGCGATAAGAAACTATGACTCCACTGTCGTTGTCAAAATATCGATTTGGAAACTTATCAGAAGCACACAAAAATCTCACCTGCAATACAAGGAAAATGTCAAGTTACCGACCCTTTTATTCACACCCTCATGTCATTATGTCAGATTTACCTTCGACCGCTCGCCTGCGCCTGTCAATCAAGCCAGGTGAATTAGAAGTACATATGAATCGTTTGTCATGTATCTACTACAAAGACATACAATTTAAGACTGCACAGGAACGACATTAAGCATTGACTGCAGACAATTTCCTTGTTTTACCCGTGTCAAAACATCACTTTGGGAATTTGTCAGTCACATACGGAACCTCTTTTTTCTACTGGAGGGGTCATATCAAGGTTGTCAGTCTCATACGGAACCTCTGTTCTACTGGAGGGGTCATATCAAGCTTACTCGGCAAGTTACCGCCAAGCTTTCGTGTCATCATATTGGGTTTACCTAACTATACCTGTAGTAGGTTACCCCAGCACCTGTTATTAATGTCAGTCAATCTGCGTGTTGTATACATATGGTGCTACGTGGCACACATATACAATCAGATATGATAGCAATACAAATATGGTAATGAGATGCGACCGAAGTTTATTATCAAATATGATAATAAAGCGCTATGCCCTTGGCGAACATTGGCTTATAAGGGCTTCGTGGGCTTGTAGTTTTTCCTTCTCAATATGAACCAGTACATGGGTCCATTTGTTTGCGACGATACCTCAGTGATATCTTATCCTTTATCAAATCGTCAATTAATATCATGACGGTTAATTAGATAATGGCTTCTTACAAATAACAAAATAAACCCGCCGCCCGGGTATTATTTTGCAACGGATATGTAACTCCTCATATTCTCAGCGAGGATGAGAGTCAAATGCCCATTTTACCAGTGACAAATATCAATCAAAGTATACTGGAAATATCTCAGAGATAATGAGGCAGCTGTACAGATGGCATCACACACCAATATCCTCGCTATATTCTACATTGGCCTCAATTTTTATTTTTAATTGAAGGTGTGGATGATGCGCAGAACCGGGAGGCTTTATTTTGACCTTGACCTGAAACTAAGGTCACGTCATCGAAAAAATGAAAAAATAGTATATCGAATAACTCCATTGATAATGATCGGATCGATACCAAATTTGAATCAATGGTTTTAATCGCAAACTTTTTCTAAATATATATTATGCATCAGACCAAAAAGGACAGGTCGGAAAACCGTGGTGTCAGTCCAAATGCAATGTTTTACCACATTTTTTAATCGCTTATAAAATCTACAGTATTTGACAGATGGTCACGAAAATTGGGTCAAATGTTGTAAGGGACAGCGTATAACGAACGGCGAGTTTGTGATGAATGTCGATGACGTCACTTCCGGTTACGCGCAAAAAAATGCTATTCAGCAGCGCAATCGGAAGTTAACACGTCGTTTCTCCGTCGACAATGGTCGTATCGTAAATTGCTTTAAGGTCAGTCAAACGCTCTAGCTGCTTGGTTGTCAGGTAAGTATTCGACACAAATGGGAGAGTTATAGCAGAGTTTGGGCAGTATGCCTTTATAATGAAAGCTGTTTGTTTGTCAGGTAGGTATTCAACACAGCTGTTTGTTTGTCAGGTAAGTATTCAACACAGCTGTTTGTTTGTCAGGCAGGTATTCAACACAATTGAGAAATATTCGACAAAGCCATTATTGGTTTTGTGCTGGTAATTTGTGGATTGTATGTACGGCAGATAACCCTTAATGGTCACTAATGACTTCCGGACAGGATGGTTGATTGGAATCAATGAATAAAACCGTGACTAACGTCATTTAAAAACATTAGCAAGCGAGCTTTAATGCCTGTTTAAGGCTGATCTAATCCCACGGCACCAATCATTATATCCCTCTAGCACGCCCAAGGCTCATGAAAACTGCTTGCAGGAAGAGTGCTGTAGGAGCCGTGATTTGGTGACGGGTGATATTAGGGGGCGTAGTGCTTGATGGATGACACGGGGGAATATTTTGTATGCATTGGAAGCGATAAACGTGAGATAGGCGAGGAGGGGATGGGAGAGCAATATGGCCCGATAGGGTGGGTATTGGGCGAGTTCATAGATACCGCCAAGAGTGAAGTGAATGGTACTTGAGTAGGACATGGGCGGAATGAACGACACACGAGACGGTGTTAAGATATAGAGATTTAGGTCTGTGAGGTGGATGGATGGACTGGCCAGGTGAGAAGTAGGAAGGCGAATGGGGTGAATGAGAGACAGACTGCCGTGCACTTTATGACTCTCTCTCCCCTCTCTCTCTCTCTCTCTCTCTCTCTCTCTCTCTCTCTCTCTCTCTCTATCAATGGCATTCTTTAATTTTTATGATTTCTGACTTAATTTAACTTCACTCGTTATCACCATTCATACTCGGCTCATCAAAGATGTCCTTATCTCGCGTGAGCTATCGCGCTAGGTTACCAGGGGGGTGGGGGGTACAGTGGCAACTTCACGGGTATACCTGTAACAACTTATATCGCTCTCCCCCACAGCCACTGCAAGCTCGATGTAACGATATAGCACACCTATAAGGTCGCTGCTTGACATAATCGGCCATAACATATCTTAAGCTTGGATGGGAAAATAGGTCTTACGGAGTATGGTAGTTATACGGGGTAGGTGGCAGAATAGTGTAATGGGCCGCAGTAGGCATATGTCGGACGTAGATGGTTGTGACCTTGAAGTCACCTGCATCTCTTATGATCGCGTGACAACTCCGCTTCCTCTGCTGATTTTAAAAGAAAACATAAGCTTTGAGAAAGGTCAAAATTCAATAATTTTACCGCATTTAGGACGGTGTGTTGTGAATATGTCAAGCTCAGAAGGAACCGTTACTCCGGGCCGTTACTTGCGCTGGAGGGGCACATCAGAGAATCGACCCCGACAAAAGACATGTCACAGCACAACTCTCATGTTATTATATGAACTTTACCTGCGTATACCTGTAGAGGATGACTTCTCACACACCTTTGATTGATGTCAATCAAGCTTTTGGTTGTGTACCTGTAGCGTAACGTTATCGAGGATCATTATCAAATATGATAATAGAGCGCAAGCGCAGTGTACTGAATAAGATTGGCCTCAAAAGGCAGCGTGGGCTGGCAGTTTTGCCGTCTTATGATGTCGATTGGCCGTTTCATATTGAATATCTTATCTTTCAGTCCTCCGCCTGCTGTACCAACAGAGCCGATTAAGCTGTAGTCTAGACTGTTCCGTTGCGCAATTGTCGAGCACGCATTCATATAAATCAGATTGAATCGTGGCTCAGGCGAAAGGGTGGGTGGTGAGTGAAAAAAACTGTCGGTGTCAAGAAGGGCGAGGCACTTGAAGTCACATTAAATAGCCCGACTTTGAAGCAGTCGTAAAGGGATAATATTCCACGAAGCAGTAATACAGTGCCTTGTCATCCCCGACTGCTTTATACCTCGTTGTAAGAAGCGCTCAAATCCAGAGGGTTTCATTTCAGTTATCTTTTTCTGACAGTTGACAGTGATTTAGAAGAATTGGGGTTAACTGGAAGTTTGACCAGTAAGTGTATTCCTGTTTGGTTGAACGAAAAAGAAACTGCTGTGATTAGAGCTGCGTCAAGAAAGTTACCGTTATGATCCTTGTAACGACACGGTATGATGCATTATGACAATGACAGTGAAATTCATACCTGATAACATCACTGCGACCATCTTAGCAATCTTAGCATGAATTATCTGGGATGAAACATGGCGGCTTGATATGATACAATTAGTTAACTCTATATTTGTTCGGCTTTAAACTAGACTCTGGGAGGCAACGCGTAAGCCATAAAAACGCTATGTTTACACATACATAATCGACAATAATGACATTAAAATGTCTGTTAGGTAAGGAGATATACACCTAGCCGACGCGGTTAAGTATATCCAGCTCGCAAGATGATGCTATTATGCGCATGCTCACTGCATAATTTGTGTCATGATATTAGACACGCATGTCTGCTTAGAAATAGATTATCTCCGTTTTCTCTTCTCAAGAGAACATGTCGTGATCATGTAACGTGACCAAACATCGTGACCATACACCGTGATCATGTAACGTGACCAAACACCGTGACCATAGACCGTGACCATACACCGTGACCATATACGTTTGCCATGCAAGGCAAATAAACACAGGCCGATCTTATCGCATATTCCATACTAGAGGATTGCAAATCGTAGTTATTTTAACAATATATACAGGTTTTGGATCCTCCCACGTTTACATAGACTGGGATCATTGCATAAGATCACGGTATAAGACCACGGATCATGGTTTAACATCACGGTATATGATCAGAACATCTTTTTGAAACAGATCCGTCAAATAACACCTGCACACAACAATAACACCTGCACACAACAATAACACCTGCACACAACAATAACACCTGCACACTATGGACATACGTTATTCTAAAAGACGAAAGATACAACTCACTTTTCCAGCGCCTTGGCCATGTCGAAGAATTCCCCATGGTTTCCACTAGTTATTCCCCTGTTCAATTGGTCCAGGTTGTAGTCACATGTATCGTGGGAATGTCATGTGTCGCTGTCAAATGCAACATCGCATAATCTGTGCGTGTGGACCCCCACCCCCCACCACCCACATCGTACAGGATAACAGTGAAGCACAACGCCGCCAACAGACGCCAAAAAACGAGAGGTCCTATTTGGGGACCCAGACGAATTAATATTATTGACATACGCTTTCCATTGTGCAATTAGAGGCGTCCGCCATTGCAAGTGTAATGTGAGGGAGTCAAGAAGATACTCACAGCATCTGCCGCCAGCCTCCCGGTCTGAACATACAACTCATGAGTGCTATTGTTCCGCATTGATAAAGACGCGATGGGGATCCAATCGAATACGGGATGGATATTTGGCAAGTAGATAATAACCAAGGTCAAAGGCATTGAGGAAATATGGTCAAATATTATATTTCCTAACCTATGAAGACTACCGAGGTTTCAATATTGAATTATTTCACTGGTTTGGAAGTGAAATTATTCTGATGATAAACTACTGCATTGTTTGAAAGACTAACGCAAACAATTGGCGCAACGGAGATGGGGGGTGGGAATACGCACTCCAACAGGCCATTGATATGGTAAAACAGAGTAAACTGTTGGAGATATTGCATAAAAAAAGTCGGCAGATGGGATGGACGCATTATCGAATGTTGAAGAGGTGGGGTGAGGGAGTAGTCCGTGGTTGGGAGGGATAGAGGGCGATAACACGGACGTGGGTGGGAACGAAGGGGTGGGTGTAAGGAGGGATGAAGGGAGCTCCCGATACTTGACCAACACATGGATACTGTCAACATAGTGATCGATTAGGTTCGGGTAAACAGACGCTGGTCTGATAGCACTCTAGAATCACGTGACTCATTGCCGGGTTATCTTTTCGGTGCTACAATCGCCCACGACGGATACAGAAATGATACTGCTAGGTGGTCCAGGACGAACGAGGAGGGCGTGTGAGCAGGCGTGCATTCTTAGATGAACAAAGGGTGATGAATAGAAGGTGATGAATAGAGAATGATGAGTACAGGGTGGTGAACAGAGATGATGAATTAAGGGTGATGAACAGACGATGGTGAACAGAGGGTGATGAATGGAGGGTGATAAATAGAGTGTAATGAAAAGAGGGTGATGAATAGAGGGTGATGAACAGAGGGTGATGAATGGAGGGTGATGAAAAGAGGGTGATGAACAGAGGGTGGTGAACAGAGGGTGATGAATAAAGGGTAATGAAAAGAGGGTGATGAATAGAGGGTGATGAACAGAGGGTGGTGAACAGAGGGTGATGAATGTGAGTAGATTAACAGAAGGTAATAAACAGACGGTGATGAATAGAGGGTGATGAATAGAGGGTGATGAACAGATGGTAATAAACAGAGACTGACAAATGGAGGGCAATGAACAGAGGGTAATGAATAGATGGTGATGAACAGAGAGTGATGAACAGGGATTGATGAATAGAGGGTGATGAACAGAGTGTGATGGACAGAGGGTGAGACAGAGATTTATGAATACATGATACAGATGACAAAGAACATGTGGTTACACCTGCTTTCCAACAAGGTTCCACAAGGGGAACACAATGGAGGATGCACATTGTGACAGAGAGGCTGGTCGTATAATGTTCAAGAGAGAGTTATGGGTGGGAGAGAGAGGGGAGAGAGACAAGGTGAGGGAGAGAGAGAGGGAGAGAGAGAGAGAGAGAGTGTGTGTGTGTGTGTGAGAGAGAGAGAGAAAAGGGGGGATGTGTGTGTGTGTGTGTGTGTGTGTGTGTGTGTGTGTGTGTGTGTGTGTGTGTGTGTGTGTGTGTGTGTGTGTGTGTGTGTGTGTGTGTGTGTGTGTGTGTGTGTGTGTGTATGTGTGTGTATTTCTAAGATGTCAGTTCTTTTTCCCCGCAATTATACCTCTCCAGGAAGCACGGTTTGAGCGCTAGTGCCTCATGTAGGAACTAGCTATTTCGAACTAAGTACGGGAATGATGCATGCACTCCCTCTTAGTTCTGGCGTCCAACGCATATTCCCGGCATAAGTCAACGGAATCATCAAGAGTTCCGCTGCTTTACCTAGTTTTAGCTAATAAAATCAACTCACCAAACATTTATAGGACCAGAAGCTGAATTTCAGCAACAACAGTTTCATGTGAATAAGTATTTTGGCCTAAAACACACCAAACGGTAATATCTGAGCCCGACTTGGCAACATGGCGGCGAGGCGGCGGAAACTGACCAGCGGGAGGATTCACCAATTGGAACATAGGCGAGACTACTCACAAGACGCGGGTTCACAGGGACTATTTGTGGCACGAAGCTAAAAGCTAAAATGACCTTGTCTAACATGTAGAAAAGGCCACTAACATTCACTGTCGCACAAATATCACACCGAATCACGAAGAAAGCAACGAAAACCTGGGGAAAAGGCGACAGTAATTATCAGCTATAGTTTTTGCCTATGTTCTCACCGCTTTATTTACATCGGAAGTTTCTGGGGCTGTCTAGGATATCGTCCTCCGCGCTTGTAATTTCGGAAGAAAATATCACCGGTAAACTTGGAAAGTTATCGAAAATATAGTTTTCCGCAGACGATAGGAATATGAAACATTATCTCGAACCGAATTAGATAATAACTTTCGACACTGATCGCCCGAAACTCGTCAGAACATGCATATTTCGTGAAAAAAGTGGTGAGTTCTGGGTTGATCGAATGCATCGTCCAAAAAGATTAGCTTAAACTGTTGGACCGACAAGGTGATAAATAGAACCTGACGTTGGTCTTTTGGGCTAGTAGGAACTGCTATGATAACTATGGCGGGAAATCAAACATACATTGGAATTGTAAAGGATAGAGTCCTTAAGTCAAACGTTGTTAACTTAACTTACGTTTTCTTGATATGCGGAATTGTGGAAATTCACTAACGCATCCTCGAGTTTTCTCTGGCCTTATGGTCTGTTCAGTACATTGTTTAGTCATGTCGAAAAATTCTGCGTTTTCAAGATCCACAGCTGTTTCTGGTATGGAATGTCCGTTATGATTCCAGTCATTATGTGGCTCAGCATCCCCAGAACTGATATGAACGCCGGATATGAGCTTTTGAAGGTCACTTGGGGTGAAGCTTATTTGACCTATATCAACATCCGAGTCAAATCCAGGAGCGCCCTGTGGTTCCTCAATTATATCAAAATGTATTTTTTCAGTG
>CM067357.1:25995202-26042702 GCA_034190875.2 Urechis unicinctus | reverse complement strand
ATATGAACGCTAGATTGACCATGTACGTGGGTGGGTGCATTCGAGACATCGCAAACTCATTTCACAACAGCACCATTCTATATCTACACGATTAGCATTTCGTGACCTAAAATGACCTTTGCTGAAGACCAGACAATGATAGCGACCAATAAGAGCAACAGCTAATTGGAATTATAAAATAACCCTAATGCAGCAATACACCCGAGTCGGTGTCCACTCCAGTTGGAATCATAATTACCAACACAATTTTGTCAATAATATGTATATATGCGATCGTTATTACATGATATTACATGGAGGTTTTCTACTGTAGTTTTGAGCTGACATTTGGACGATCTTACTTGCCTATGCGATCCCGATCGCGGATATCGCGTGACCGACAGACAGAGATACAAAACTAGGCAGGAGTAGAAATTCCTGGGGGAGACAGACTAATGGGGACGAATTTCGGGGCAAGAAAAAGAAGTATGATATGATAAGGCTGCGCCGTGTGAATGGTTGCGGGTGTGAGGCAGCGCTTAAGTATTGATCTTAGGCGGGGGATCATTTCTGAACGGAAAATAGAAGCGTATATCCCTGCAAATATTGGCGGCCCAGATAATCGTGTAGCCGGTATACTCGGGTGTCCATGATACGCGGGTGTATGGTATACTCGGGTGTCCATGATACGCGGGTGTATGGTATACTCGGGTGTCTGAGATACACTGGTGTAAGCTATATTTAGGTGTATGTGATACGCGGGTGTATGGTACACTCGGGTGTTTGTCATACGCGGATGTGTATTATACTCGGGTGTCTATCATACGCAGATGTGTATTATACTCGGGTGTCTGTCATACACGGATGTGTATTATACTCGGGTGTCTGTCATACGCGGATGTGTATTATACTCGGGTGTCTGTCATACACGGATGTGTATTATACTCGGGTGTCTGTGATATGCGGGTGTAAGTTATATTCAGGTGTATGTGATACGCGGGTATGTGGTATACTCGGGTGTCCGTGATACGCTCGGGTGTATGTGATACGCGGATGTAGGTTATACTCGGGTGTCCTTGATACGCGGGTGTACGTATTTATACTCGGGTGTGCATGATATGGAGGCATACGTTATACTCCGGCGTTCTTGCTTCGTAGGTGTACGCAGGTGTACTTCATTACTAAGTATACGATAGCCCTTTTTATCTTACGTGTATCCGCTTAAGCAGATTTTACACTGAGCAGTTGCAAAGTCAGTCCAGAATCGTTAGAAACGTCAGATACTTACCTTTCATAAACCGCAAATGCGAAACCAGCATGCAGCTTGTGATAGTGGAAATATGTGCTCATATTTATCAAGTGCCCAGGGAGAAACACTAACTCTGAGAAATACTTGTCCTGTCGGGCCAGTCCTCCAAATTTTTACTTGTCCGTTTGAAAAACCTCCTTGCCCGGTCATAGTATGAAATTTTGTCCGATAGACTAAGCGTAGACTAACGCAGAATTTACCAGGAATCGCCGATCACGCGCACGCTGTTAGTTTAGACCTTGAGCTCGATTGGGGTTTTCTTTCTCGGTAAACTGAGCGCACGTTCCCAGACTCGCCGAGCGTCTTCGTTTTTTCTTTCTCGGTAAACTGAGCGCAAGTTCCCAGGAATCGCCGATCGATCTTGTTTAAAAATGATTAGAATATAAAAACGACTTGTCCCGTCGGGCAAGTTAGATGGCAGCTTCACTTGCCCGACGACTTCACCTACTTGCCAGGGAGAGTCGGGAGATCGCTTCTCCTCGGACGTCGTAGGCCAAACATTTATGGCCGCAAGTGAACGTTATACTCAGGTGTCCGTTATACGCAGGCTGAACATAAGTGTCGATTTTAACGTCACAAAGGAAGTCCAAATGGTCTATGAATATCAGACAGCTACTTCTCAGATCGTTTAAATGCTAAATTGGCACGAAAATGATACAAGAACGCCCCAATAATGTCACGGATGCGATAATCATCAGTTAGCCATGCAAATGTATTTTATGTATAGCCATGCAAATGCATTTTATGAACAGCCATGCAAATGTATTTTAAGTACACTGGACGAGGCTTGGCTGCTTTGGTACTAGGCTGGGAATGAAACTTCGGAAGAGGCGAGGGGCCATCAGACACTGAATGCTAAAGACGTACTCTTTTCAATGTATATATATATATATATATATATATATATATATATATATATATATATATATATATATATATATATATATATATATATATATATATATATATATATATATATATATATATATATATATATATATATATATATATAATAATACATAAACATGATCGTGTGTGTGTGTGTGCGTGTACTTAGGCGCGCATACACAGGAGTGTGTGTGTGTCCTATTAGAACAAATAACAGAGGGTTATAATTGCTTGTTTGTTCGTTGGACGTTGGACACGTATGACCCCGGCATACGAGGGGAACTGCTTATTTTGTTAATCTTAACATGATCATACATTGCTACGGAGACCCAACGCATTGATACAGTTACATGGTAATATGCAAACATCGATACAAGCCAATATGCCTGCCAATCAGTATGATCGATCTGCTCAAAGAGCTAGCATACAAAATCAGTTCGATCAGTGGCAGTGATCATAAATATTCCAGATGATGGTCATACAAAGCGCAATAGGGTCTTGGGTCCCTTACATGGTTTGTGGCTCTTTTTGTTGCTTGTAAGCCTGGTAATAAAACAGAGGTCATAAAAAACCGTAGCTGCTGAAAATAACAACTAATCCAGTCATATCTCATACTCTCCTTTGCGTCCCGTCTCTTGTTATGACCACTGTCTTGGCCCTGCTTGTCGATTTCCTTCGAAGTAAAGTCACATCTTGAGTTGTAATTTTGTCGCTTCCTGTGGTTAATGTGAATATGTGAATGAAGAACAAAAGATACAGACATGGAATAGGGATGGTGTTGTGGGGAAAATTAGGATTCGCTCATCCATTGGCCACAGTCAATTCCACCATTATGAAGCGCTACCCAAGTGCTCGTCAAAAATCAGCGCTCTAGACGTACCCATAAATACACCAATAACTAACTCAACGCCTCTATATGAACGGCCATAAACACGAACGCATTCCCGAGAACACAAATGACGTCAACATGAAAATACCTTCAGCGACCGCTAAATATACCCTCGCGTGTGCACAACTGCGTGAAACGAAGCAATAAAGCTGACATTCGCATTTGCAAGCACACACAATCTATGAGTATTTTATGAGGACCACAGCCATTGCTTTCAGACTAGCTGCTGAGACGATGACATTTGGGATATAAACCCCGTCACCTTGTCAAAACACGACATCCTCGTGTGTGTGATTTACAACAAGACGTACCGTTTTTGTTGCTTTTCAGCTCGCATGTCGGGCAGTTGACTTCAGGACAGTAGATACACGCATAGCAGCGTCCGTGGCCACAGCGGGCCACTAGAGGGCGTCTTTGGAAGAAATCATAAGGTCTGTGACAAGTAGGACACTCGCCAGAAGGCGCTGCTGGTGCGCTCACCACGCTGACCGGTGACAGCTGACGTACCACGTCCAGAGCTGGAACCGCAAGAATAATGATCTAGTTGAGACGACTTAATGACGTGCCACGCAAGATTAAAATTGTTTTTTAAGCACACTGTATCATCGATGATATGTCAAACGTTTCCCATCAAGATTGAGACACACAGAGTCATGAAACAACTCACATGATTGACCAAAACCACGAACCCCTCACTTCCAGCTTTGATATAACATTCCCAGGTAAGAGACCGTTCAAAAATTACGTAATGCTGTGGAGGTGTTAGACACACAATATGTTCCCAAAACAATTCCCATCTGCAGTGTTAAACTCAAAATATATCCCATCAACAACTTCCACACACACTGTTAGACAGTGTATCAGTTTACTTACACCCATAACACATTGCTGTCTTTACAGAATAAGATAACATGCACACATAGTTAATCGGAATTTCAGACAACATTATCGGCGCCACAAACACACTTTACTGCTCCATTTATCACACACTTAACAATCAAAGACACGATATATATAATCCCATCAGAGAACGAGGGTGAGGGTGAGGGAGAGAGAGAAAGAGAATCACCCATAGATATGAACACACTGGTACAGCGCTGGCGCCCCTTATTGGATACAAACGCAATTGGACACAATCGGTCTCAATGCCATGAGACCAATCTCGGCGGACAAAAAGCCCTCTTTTTCTGACCGCTACCATGCAGATAGCAACATTGACCAGCCTCATTCCAAGCTGCTAGTCTCATTTCTAATGAGATAAGCCGGTTGTATTAAGGCCAAACTCGTCAGCAGACTGTTTCGATGTTCCCTTTACAGCCCACGGTTGCATCTTATGGTCGTCTTTGCCTTGGCGTTATCATAAAAACCAATTATAAACCAGCATATCAGCAATACTACCGGATGGGACCCAAATAAAGCCACTAACATATGTATTGAATTATTTTGACTACCAAGTTTACTGTCGTTGAAAAGAGGGTTGCCTAGCAACAAGGATGATCAAAGTAATCTACCGAAGGCGGTGCGTAGAAAATGAATGTCTCGATCTATTATGCAGAGGATTTCCTTCGTCTGCTGAAGTTGTACCTCAAAGAAAATGGGCACTTACATTATAACTAACAACATTACTCAGAAACAAGATGTTTTTAGGATTAATTGATAAATCTGCAGCATCGCTTTTGACAGGAGTAATTTCCGCATGTTGTACTGTACCTTGATGACCCAGGACAGCGAGGCATTAACCTCCCCGGCGTTAATGCGCCGTTCCGGCTCAGGGTGGTAGAGGGTTAATTATTTCGGTCGTTTGCGAATGAGATCTCACTGCTAAATCCAAATGCATCCCTAAAAAATGCTACCAATGCTCTGTGCGCTTAAATCAATTTGGCTGTTCGCTTGGAAATGGATTAGGCCATGGATGGACTCACCGATGGCGTAAGGAAAACGCGGATGGCGAGACAGATAGACAGATAGATGAATAGAGACGAGACTGATGGAAAGACAAAGCTTTACAGGGAAGAGACAAGCAAACAGACATGAACATCGGTACCGAGACAAGCAGAGATAGAGCTACAGGAACGTGTGAGACAGTGAAAGAGAGAGAGAGAGAGAGAGAGAGAGAGAGAGAGAGAGAGAGAGAGAGAGAGAGAGAGAGAGAGAGAGAGAGAGAGAGAGAGAGAGAGAGAGAGAGAGAGAGAGATGAGAGATATATTAAGTGTGAAAGAAATGTTAGCAGCGTAACAAATAGCCAACATTCCCACAGCCGAATATTGGTATTGGTGAGAGTCATTGATAAGTATATAAATCGATCTGTCGTAAAGAGAGATCGATTTATAACCGAATCGAATATAGATTGCAAGTCTACCATACAATTGTTCAGAATGATACCTATGCCCCAACATTGAGCTACAGATGGAGAGATGGTGAGAACAAGTTGAGCAGTTGGAAAGGGGCGATAAGAGAATTGCTCCGAGAAGGGTTCATTATGATTGATATGGTAATTAAGGTAATCCCAGTGACAGCACGCCAGAGGCCGCAAAGGCAATTAAGACGAATAAGGAATGGAGATACAATTGGAACTGTAGGTAGTATAGTGATGAAACATATGTCGTAGTAGTCATTAGTGCAACCTACCTACCTACCTACCTACCTACCTACCTACCTACCTACCTACCTACCTACCTACCTACCTACCTACCCTACCCTACCTACCTACCTACCTACCTACCTACCTACCTACCTACCTACCTACCTACCTACCTACCTACCTACCTACCTACCTACCTACCCTACCTACCTACCTACCTACCTACCTACCTACCTACCTACCTACCTACCTACCTACCTACCTACCTACCTACCTACCTACCTACCTACCTACCTACCTACCTACCTACCTACCTACCTACCTACCTACCTACCTACCTACCTACCTACCTACCTACCTACCTACCTACCTACCTACCTACCTACCTACCTACCTACCCTACCTACCTACCTACCTACCTACCTACCTACCTACCTACCTACCTACCTACCTACCTACCTACCTACCTACCTACCTACCTACCTACCTACCTACCTACCTACCTACCTACCTACCTACCTACCTACCTACCTACCTACCTACCTACCCTACCTACCTACCTACCTACCTACCTACCTACCTACCTACCTACCTACCTACCTACCTACCTACCTACCTACCTACCTACCTACCTACCTACCTACCTACCTACCTACCTACCTACCTACCTACCTACCCTACCTACCTACCTACCTACCTACCTACCTACCTACCTACCTACCTACCTACCTATCTACCTACCTACCTACCTACCTACCTACCTACCTACCTACCTACCTACCTACCTACCTACCTACCTACCTACCTACCTACCTACCTACCTACCTACCTACATACCTACCTACTATGCCTGCCTAGGACTCATCAGAGATAAGAGCTAATCGAGTTTCTTACCTGTCGCCACGTCACCATGGTGCTGAAGAAAACGACCGGAACATCCCAGGATTACCATGGTTTCCGTTTCGATGTATCCTCATTTCCATAGTAACCATCCGCTGTTCAGCAGGGTTTCCATGACATCATTCGCCATCTGAATAGTGACTATTGTCAAATTATCTTGTTTCTTCGCGCTCAATGTAACACAACCTCACATATCCCGAGCCCCAGAGATGTTATAAACAAGTAGAGTATCAGGCTGGACAAGGCTTGCGATGCTGCTGCTGCTGCTGCTGCTGCTGCGGTGGGCCACACGTGGACATGATGACTCCGTCTAGCAGGTCATAGTGCCGCAGACAGCTCTACCGATGCTAAGTGGTGTCCCAGCTTCCGAATCTCATCACACTAGCTCTATATAGCAGCAGCATGGGTCGATCTCGTAATGATTCTGCAACAAATCACCATCTAAGTGAATTTGGAACAAAATACACGCTGCTTTTCTAGGTTGATGAGTTTTGAGGTCCATCTTTCCTCTGACTTTGATATACGAGATATATATGCAGCCGTTGTTGTGTGACAAATTGCTTCCATGTATAGTGTTAGCGTTGGGCCAGTTGTGATGCACATGACTTCTTTGAATTGTGATAAATTGCTTTGCCGCAAATAGCTCTGAATTCGCGTTTGTCATTTTCAATCACGCATTTGTGTGAAATAGTTTTCAAGTTGATATATATTCTAATATACAAATATGGCAAAGACATATGTGACACTGATTCGTTCCTTTGTGACAAATCAGTTTTATATAGAGAAGTATCGGCATTGCTAGGAAGCGATTCATCAATCTAATAACAATGAAAATCAGCAGATCGCTCAAGACGTCATTCCCAAAGAATTATTGTTCTTATGGCATCTAACGATAGCTGCCTGATTGGACAATATGAATAGCATCAAGGGAGAAACGGAATGGAATTCTGTGATATGCAGGAGAGCTGGCGTAGATGGCACTGGGTAATGACGTGCTCGCTAGATACATAAACTATGGGAAATCGATTTTATGGCTAAAACGCGGCGGCTTTTGCTTTGATTGATACAGTGTGATAAAAAAAAATAAAACCCGGTCATAAGTTAGGGAAAACATTGGCACATTGCTGGGTAACCACCGTTTGGCTCCTACTATTCATGAGAGCGGGATAGTCTGTAGCTTCTTATAGAGAAGGCAAACGACCCTATAAGTCTCTAGTCAGCTCACCTTAATTGCAGTATGGCACGCATGTATCCCCCGACGCAGGTATATCAGCGGCCAGATGCTCAAGATGTTGGATACGTAATCACGATATACACCACATCGGTCAAACCATATCACCGTCCGACCAGGAGGTCATATTGTACACCGTCCGACCAGGAAGTCATATTGTACACCGTCCGACCAGAAGGTCATATTGCACACCGTCCGACCTGGAGGTCATAGTGAAGACCGTCCGACCAGGAGGTCATATTGTAGAAAGGTGAAGCCTGTTGGCAGAGTAATTTTAACGTAATAACACATATAACAAGAAGGGCCTATGTCATCCGTTGGAAGATTTTCGTTGTCTCACAATGTGAATTCATTGGGTTGAACGACCTTGTGGATAGCTGATCAGTACACGGGTATTCCATTTCAGATAGCCATGGCGACATTCTAGCGATCATAGTCATATTTTATATATATTTCCCATATGATACATTTATCGTATGTGTCCATGTAAGTTATAAATCTCTCCGAAGCTAACGGCGATTCCTGAACGGTTCCGAAGGTCATGTCTGATTGTTTACGACACCCTAACGCCGATATTACACTTAGCATATCTCCTATACAGCAATGAATATCAATAAAACAGCGTCATCCGCGCAGGTCGTTTTGACGTCACGGAACGAGTTGTGTTCTTCAGTTGCCACCTCGCTTACAGGCTAGAAATGACCTAGCATAGAGTTAAATGAAGAGGCCTTTACTTCATGCTCGGCGTGCTATTATAATGACCTTAGATGCCTGCGGCAGGCTGTCTCCTATTGGAAGGACTGTCCAACTGCGACTTTGTCGATGCGCCTCTCGCCTTTTATCTTGCCCATGCTGCATGGACAATCAATAAGGCACGTTTGTTAAGGACGGCATGGGAATCTCAGTGAGGGTGTGACATGCTCGTCTGTCAGATGAAAATGTCAGCTTTTTCTAAAACCCATTGCACAATACATGGTACATAATGTGGCCATGTGTTACCTGTGATGGCTCTCAAAGTTAATGCGGCCCTTTCGCTTAAATATTATAAACAATTATTGACTTATCTGAATGTCTGAAACACATTGCTGTCAAAAGCAGAGTTACCATGATTTAAAACATTCAAAAGACGTCTTTTAAATTATATTCATGATAACATCTTGATTTCATTGATGAATAGTTCACACATAATATGCAGATGCATATATCAACAAAAAAGCAAGCTGGTGTCCTTAGACACGATGCTCTTTTGCATGCCAAGAAGTCGATATAAGTAAGGATATGACAGAGAAACGGGTAAAGAAGGGCTGCCACAGGGAGTCGAATGGTTTCGTATACACACACACACACACATACACAGACACAGACAGACAGACAGACAGACAGACAGACAGACAGACAGACACACACACACACACACACACACACACACACACACACACACACACACACACACACGCATACACACACACGACAGGCTCACACAGTCTCACATACACACACACACAAAACTAAAAACACACACACAGGCTCACATAGGCTACACACACACACACACACACACACACAACACACACACACACACACACACACACACACACACACACACACACACACACATATATATATATATATATATATATATATATATATATATATATATATATATATATATATATATATATATATATATATATATATATATCACGATATAATATATCACAGAGATGTATGTGCCTAAACACTATGCGCTCAATGTATCTAATGATGATGGCGTGGACGCCGTCAAAGTATCGTACATTTGCTGATCGACAGCTGCAATGAAACATTGGTCAACTCGTGATCAAGTGGGGATTGTGACATTCACTTCAGAATGCAAAATTCGCACAGACAGCACGCATCCAAACGGAGACCATCTGGTCGTTTATAGCTAACTTACATCTACTTCATCTAATCAAAAGTAATTCATATACCAAGATGATTGACTGAATGATTTGCTGGAGACTCCTACACCCTGTAGCAGGCATTATGTGGCCACAGTTAGAGCACTTGCCGAGCTTCCATCACAGAAGGATCAATCAGATCGCTTGGACGATTCAAGACTTTGATAGCCTTCTTTGTAACGCTTGTATTAAGTCACGCGCATAAATTGATGACCGATGCATGCAATGCATTTGGACCAAACGAAGTTAGTAAGAGCGGAAAGAAAGTATGTATCAGCGAAGAAATCTGCGATATTTACACGACATTGAAAAAGCACACCTACCTATCAAAGGTACCTTTTCGATTAGAGTATGTCTCGATGTAGAAAATGAAATATTTTATTTGGCAAATCAACACGTAGCTTTAGATAGGTTAATAGAGGTATTTGGGTTTAACTGTAAGTTGAGATAATTTATCAGTTTTGTTAGCTTACAGTTATCAATGTACTGTCGGAATATTCAATCAGATGAGACTATTGATTGTTGTACTTTCAACGTCATAACTCTTATTCATCACGTGTCGCAATAGACGGGGGCCGGGGACCATTAGCTCCGGGCCCTCGTATGCTCTTACTTAGGGGCCGGTATTGACTGCCGGGTTATTTGGCTCACTAATGAAACTGAAAGGTTAGCCTTTTTACTATACAGCCTCTACGCCATGGACCTGCGCTGCTACCGCTTAAATGGTATGTCGCTTACTTCGGCCGAGGGTTCAGGCGTGCATTTTCATTTGTACATTATTAAAGATGAGTACTACCGTGACCAGGGCGGACATTAGCTCGCACAAAGTGGTCCCCACCGCTATGAACTCTTCATATACCATTCAAGGGACACGTTCAAAATTAGCAAATGGTTTGTCCTTGGTACCGGATTTATCTGGGTTCTGTAGTAAAGATGTGAAGTGGCCTTAAATCTAGCTTTACAGGAGGCCAGATGGTTTAGGTCACAAGGCATCATCTGGGCATTGTCTGCGTTAAACTTCGAGCGGGTGAGTCGGGGTATAGAGCGAGTGAGTAAAGACCTGGGCTAGTGATTTCGATCCCGGGTAGTCGATAATAACAGATACTGGCCCTTTTAGCGAATGAGAAAAAGTTATGGACAGACACAGTTCATAAATCTAGTTTCTTTGCAGCTATATAAAGTAAGGCACAGTTACTAAACAATTTATTTAGTTTCTCCTGGCAGATCAGCAATGCAATTATCAATGCATTGTCTGTCGTCATGTTTCATTTGCATCGATGCAATTATTTTATAAGAATAGATAGTTTCAATATTACACTGCATGGAGGAATAATACGAAAATAGCTTGGACATGGACAATAGCTTTTTGTCAAATCTATGTCTTTAAGGAAGATCCAATGTTTCGATTCAACTGTAGATGTTTATATTGCCTGCTACCGACCGTTTAGAGTGAATGTAACATTGTAACATCTGACATGTTGTTCTTCGAGGGAGCAAACCAAGATAATAAAGGTCCAACCTGGGGCGCTGATACAGCAGTAAATCACGATTTTGTTCATATCACAATAAATCAGCCATATCAATGGCGACCACGTTCCAGACAAATACCTCTGTATGTACATTTTCTGGTTTTGTCGGGGAAACAAAATCATGTGGCTACTAATGGACGCACAACCAGAGTGTCTTTAATGTTAGAAATCGATTGTCAGTTATAAGTCAGCTATCGTCTAAAATCTCAGTCTCAATCTCGACAAGATTATATTCATTAAATGCACTGTCGAACCCTATGACATTGTCATGGTACTATGCAAACAATGTTGTTTGCTGTAGCAATGAACACTAAAATGTAAACTAATTTTACACTTATTTTATGGTTATTATTAACACCATAACAAAGAAATATATAAGTACAGCTTAATCATGGACTTACTATGTATGTCTGCTTAGCGACCCCACACATCGCCATATATGTACTCGCATATGAGAGCGATTGATCGATCTAACAGATATAGCATCTCTTTAATGTTACAATTAATGGGAGATGGACGACACCCTCACATGGTGACATATCGCACGCGACATAGATAAAACGGCACTTGAAGGTGAATACCAACCTGCAAGGAGTCTTCGATCTATGGATACGCATCTGATACAAGTCCACAAATCTCCAAATAGTGACGTCATACTTGTGTCAGAGCGCTTAGAAGTGCCGTGCTAAGGTCAGTTAAATACGCTTGATTCATTTAAATACAATATCAAGACGTTTCAGTTAGTGCTATGACAATTAACTGCCATCTTCAGCGCCTTGTACCAGGAATATATCTTGGAAATAGGCGCTATACACATGTTATTATGTATAAAAGTATATGACAGGACAAAGTAGTTTTGCTTGTCGTCTCATAAAAGAGGTAAGTTATTGCAGAGGTTTCCAATGAGTCAGAAGTAATGTGTAACTACTGTAAAGCCCGATAGATAATCTTGTATAAACAACATGCCTTGTCAGTCTTATAGGCAAGTAAACAGCACAGCACGGCATTTTACACTAGTTTATGAGGGACGATTGAAAATCCTCCGCTTCACAAATCATTTCACCGGTACAGTGTTCAAAATGTTTTTTGTCTTTGTTAAATTGATGTGGAGTATTCTGTGTTCCATGTAAAGACACATATTTGTAGCTAGGCTCTCTAATTTTGTTGTAGCAAATAATCACTTTAAGTGAATGACCGATATTTCTAATAGATAAGTAGAATTTCTTATTATTTGGGTTTTTTAAATCGCCAGGCCATACGATACTGCACACCTTGATTTATGCATACCTTAGGCGAGACCTCGTGTCCTAGTCATGATATATGCAAGCTGTTCAATCGTATCTAATTTGATTTAGTGGGAATGATGGACTCTGTAGGAACACATTCCACGAGAGTCGCCACTATTGAAACATAGCAATCAACAACATGTACTCAATTCGAATAAGTTTTTAAAAATAAATTGATACTAAAATGTAACTGATAATAAGTCGTCACAACAATGTCCTATAGATAGGGCAGTGCTTCCGAGAATAAACCGAAATATAATAATCTACTCTATCAAATGTCGGATCTCCTAAATATCGTACTTGCCTGGGGAATGATTTTGGTATATTATTGATGTCCTAGCCTTTGGGAAACCCATTGACATTTCACATACAGTGTGCTGTACGCCAAGTCAACATAAAAAGAGAAGTCAGTGAATCTCAATAAGCATCACCCTCTTATCGAGCGTGTAGGTTCTGGTGTTGAGGACCTGCAAGTAGGTTTAAAGCGTACGCGTTATTATAATGGTCGGTATAGAAATGTACTACCCGGATCAAACATCGGCCCTCTAATAATCGCATTCTAATTCTAATGATCACGATGACACTTCAGTGACTGCAATCGAATCCAGTTTGATAAGTGCCTGTATGAATGACACAGTTCAAAAACATGTTACTAGCTTGACAAATATGAAAGAATGCGTCATGATGTCAGCATCAATATTACACATCAGTGTTCATCATCATGATGTCACCATTGATATTACACATCAGTGTTCATCATCATGATGTCACCATCAATATCACACATCAGTGTTCATCATCATGATGTCACCATTGATATTACACATCAGTGGTCATCATCAATCACTCAAAGCAGCACTATTCCGATAGGCAAGGACGTACGCATTCACGTTGTACGCTGAAGCTCAGCATCATTTTGTAGTGCGAGCTGCTGCTTACTCTCGTCTATTAGTGCAGACCAGGCGGCTGACTTCCTCACTCAAGTGGTAAGAAGATATACTGTAATACTCTACCACACAAGTAGGCAACCATCCCGTAACTGTGTGAATAGGTCAATTTGAACAAGTCAATGTTCAGCTCAAGGTTTGTCCCGCATTATCATTTCATTACAGGATTTGTTTATAAATGAACATTGATTCGACCCCACATTTTTAATTAACATATGAAGTATATGTAAATTTATATTATTATTAGCAATTAAGGATGCCCGCTTGTTTAAATATATAGGCCAGGGAACTAATTATACAATTAACAGCGGTTGACGAAAACGTCATCGAAGTGCACTTAGATATATGCTATACATAACGCTGTGATTTTGTTGCGAGCCAATTGTTGAACAAATGGTATTCTTGTGAATGAAACATGACACTCTGAATAAGCAAACAGAATTGGTCCGCATGCCATGTCTCTCCAGTTGGCAAGTTCATTTATTCGGCTCTCATCAGTATGGCACCAGACGGCACTGTGCGCAATATGAGAATAATGATATTTTCGAAATATATTGCACATTTGACATGTTGACATGTGTAGTCGCTACAAGTTACCACCAGAAGGCCAGGTTGACAGCAGATAACTTCACGGTTGGTTCAGAATCGAATTCATTGCAACCATTAGAGAAAATGCTTTGGAATATTTAGCAAGTGTTTGTTGATGTATAATAGCGATTTAATGATTTTTCTTTACACTGAATAAGTTGCCAACATCTAAATGTTTCACAACGGACATTTGTGCGCTAAGTACACAGATTACCTTTGGGAAATGTTTGTCTGGTGTTCCCGATGCTCAACATATCCATAGAGACATTCTCTAACTGCTATACGCGATCTACTCAGTTGGATTATGCCAGCAAAATAACGGAATCTGACTTTCTGCTTTTGGTTTATAATCAAGGTCGAGGTCACCTACGCCCTCACTACCCGCCAGTACAACAGCAGCTTCTTATCTATGCATAGCGAATGTCAAGATCCATTAGCTGACGTGTGGCTAGGGAATTATCGTGCTATCAAAATGATATATGTTGGTCGGATTGAGTAGGAATGGTTGTGGGTGAACACGTGGGACCCAGCATACGGAGTATTCATTGTTCCGTTCGATGAAGTCGAGAATGAAATGAGGCATCTCTCATGAACGAATAAAAACATTCTCTTAGTTCCCTACAATGAATAAGATAACGGATGATGGTCGATATCATATTTACAATTCATGACTCAAATATAGATAAAATTATGGATTGAACACGTGAATGGCCTTCATAATATCTCATAATACGTTTGTTCAAACTACCTCCACTGGTTCAGCCATTTGTACCAGGGAAATACCTTTTACTGAAAGGCAGCATGAATGACACAATACATGAATAAGTACCCAATAATGTATTATCTAGATTGTGTTGTATTTCGCGATCATTAAGCCCATCATAAACTAGGCAATCAATGAATTAAGACCATCTTTAACTAGGCAATCAATGAATTAAGACCATCTTTAACTAGGCAATCAATGAATTAAGACCATCAAGAACATTCATTGCCTCACAAAACGATCTAAGTATCTATCATATATTGTGGTTATTTTCATCGTAGTTTGTCACTTATGACATAAGTGGGGGCATATGTGTGGAGGTTTTCATACAATCATTCTACCTTCACTCACTTTGTTTTAAATGTCAAACTATCATGCTATAACGCTGGTGCAGTATTGTTTTCAATGTCTTCCGAATTCGTTAAATCAGAATATTTCCCCAATGCCTTCACCGAGAATACTTCACGAAATCCACATGCCTAATTATCATGAAATAATGATCATTAGATGGGGTCATTGCAATTGTTTATCGTTCTTTTTAATATGATTTGGCTGCGTTTAGCCATGTTAAAGTCGTGTCTAATGCTTTCAGGTCTACCTAAGGAAATCATCCGCATACTGGGTAACAAAATGTCGTGATGAACAGTTTCTTATATATACTTGCTTAGAGAGCTTTCAAGGGCAAATGATATAGATCTCTAGTTGAACTCTCAGCAGTTATTTCTACCGTTCTGTAAAAGACGGGATCATATTGGGTATGACACGGGAGGGTGGGGGTTATATTGATAAGTTGAAACCACTAACAAATGTGTATATAGGATTCAAACAATCAGACTTCAAATAGAGAATGTGTATATCATTGCAACATTGAACATTACAAGTCGAGTATTTGTAAAACTGTGGCAAATACAGAGCTGCGTTCATTGACCTTCCGTTATTGTATTCTTTCCCGACGCTATTCCATTGCGAAATTTTGTCGATCGTGCAAGCAATATATCTTGGATTAAACCCTCAGACGCCATTATTTCCGATAAATAAACGCATCCCTGCCATGCACGTGCAACAGCTAACTGTATTTCATAAATCGCTGATATACATTGTGCTATTAAGTTCGCATGTACTAGATTTGATATGCTAGGTGCTTTGATGGAGGGTTTAGCCAGGTAAATTAGCAGCCTTTTTTGCATAACATGCACAGAACACGCAAGCATCTGTGCAACGATTCGCAAAGTTCTCTCTGGCAATCCTTACCGGAGGAAAATTGTATCAATTATCTGTTTCCTTTGGCGAGGTCATCCTTATAAATTTCTGTCAAGCTCAGAGATATGACTAGGCCTGAGCAATATTTACCGAGCGAATTAGTCATGTTAATTATTTTTGCAGGTTAAGAAGCTTGAACGTGTAAAATAAAAAAATACCAGTTAATCACTTTAGGTGTTTGTGGATAAAATGACATACATGGAGATAAGATTTGCCTCTGGTATCTATATTAGTAACCTTAGGCAGCGTAGAGTGCAATCGACTCCAAGGTGTGACAACCTGACTGGTTACTCGTGACTCTGATGATCACGTAAAAATGGCGATCCCATCTCTGAAAGGGGATGTAAAAGATCCTCTGAGGACGACGTGCTCCCTGGCAGTGAACCCCATCAGAGATACACTCACTGTTTGTCGTACATAGCCTACGGTGCTAGTGACGTTCCATTGCGAAATTTTGTCAATCGTGCAAGCAATATATCTTGGATTAAACCCTCAGACGCCATTATTTCCGATAAATAAACGCATCCCTGCCATGCACGTGCAACAGCTAACTGTATTTCATAAATCGCAGATATACATTGTGCTATTAAGTTCGCATGTACTAGATTTGATATGCTAGGTGCTTTGATGGAGGGTTTAGCCAGGTAAATTAGCAGCCTTTTTTGCATAACATGCACAGAACACGCAAGCATCTGTGCAACGATTCGCAAAGTGCTCTCTGGCAATCCATCCCGGAGGAAAATTGTATCAATTTTCTGTTTCGTTTGGCGAGGTCATCCTTATAAATTTCTGTCAAGCTCAGAGATATGACTAGGCCTGAGCAATATTTACCGAGCGAATTAGTCATGTTAATTATTTTTGCAGGTTAAGAAGCTTGAACGTGTAAAATAAAAAAATACCAGTTAATCACTTTAGGTGTTTGTGGATAAAATGACATACATGGAGATAAGATTTGCCTCTGGTATCTATATTAGTAACCTTAGGCAGCGTAGAGTGCAATCGACTCCAAGGTGTGACAACCTGACTGGTTACTCGTGACTCGGATGATCACGTAAAAATGGCGATCCCATCTCTGAAAGGGGATGTAAAAGATCCTCTGAGGACGACGTGCTCCCTGGCAGTGAACCCCATCAGAGATACACTCACTGCTTGTCGTACATAGCCTACGGTGCTAGTGACGACTATAATTCGAACAAACAACAAGCTATCCCTACTAATCCGATTGGCCAGGAGATACCTAAACTTGCTGTTAACATGCGCATTCATTTGGTAGGCTAAATCTCAGTATTAAGCGGGTCCAGCGGCGACTAACAATCGTCCAACTATTGTGCAGAACAGTTTGGCTAACTCACTTAATGAAGTGAATTGAAGATATGCTGAAATACCACACGAATAGACAACAATCCCTTACCTGCGTGAATAGGTCAACTTCAACAAGTCAATGTTCGGCGCATTTATTGCCTCGCCTTATCATTGCATTACAGGTCTTGTTCAAAACTGAACAATGATTGGACCCCACATTTATAATTTACCTACGAAGTATATATGAAGTTATATAATTTTTGACTCATTAAGATATTCAAGCCTACACCCACATCAGCAGCAACAACAATGCATGAGGTAATACGCCGTAACCATTAGCAATTATGTAACTATCATACAATTACACATGCTGTTAAAATTATGCTCGATGTAAATATGAACGAACAAAGGTTTTACTTGAGACTAATTAACGGGACCGGTGAGCAGAGCCAGTCGCGACCATTCAACCAGGATGGGATATATGGGTCGGGAATGAACAACTGAGGATGTTGCTGCTGCTGCTGCTGCCATGGGGAGCGGCATAAATACGACAGTCTGGCTCCTTGTGCAGACCGGTCGTAGAGGACCATCGACGCCATAAACAACTTAGATTCATTCCATCAAACAAACTTATGTAAACTAGGCCTTTGAAGATTAACTTAATGAGGTAGGTATCCCGAACGGATATTCTGTGTCGTAGTTTGTAGGTTTGGCCAACTCGTTCGCTTTAACAAAACAGTAGAATGTATTTTCTGACAAGATACTGTATGTATCAACTATTTCCATCTGTAAGTGAATTTCTACAAGAGCAGCGTTTAAGCAAAAACACATAAGCCTTTTAAGAGAATTTTGCAAGCACTAATCAGCCCCTCCATTTTAACCAGTCTCTCATGTTCCTCTGAGCGCTTTATTGAATTGTCGGGGGTAATGGGATGGAGGTGACAAATTTCAATATTGTAAATAAATAACGCTAAATGATGCTCAACGTTTTGTATAGCGGACTGAAGTTTAATGTCAACAGAACCTCCGAGCCATACTGGTGTATTGAATGTTGATGATGTTTGTGACTCGGCACCTTTCTCAATATGGAAAAATACACGTAGATTGTAGAATGCATTCGATACCCGCATATATACGACCGTAGGTATGTGTTACCGCATAATATCCATACTAGAGTTTGGACTAAACGTTTGCCCTGATCATCTAATTACGGAAATACGACTGTGGATACTGTGCGCATTTGCACTGCTAATGAAGAATTCAGCCTGTGATGCACGTACACAGCACAAGTAGTTGTCAAAACAGCTATAGAAGCTATTTACCAACTGCGTATGACACATATGTGCTTCGCAACCTCATGAGATTCAGCGCTTAATCAGCTCAAAGGAAAATGTAACCACGTACACTTTTTCGCATGTCCGACCTTAGCCACACAACATGAAACTGATGCCCACTTTCTATTTATCTTCCAGGAATTTAGCCGCTCCTCAACCGTAAATGATACGATTGTTGCTTGTGGCCATGACAACTGGGAACATGGGGTAAAAATGCAGATAAATATGGCAAAATAATGCATGCATACTTATCTTACCATTACGAAGACAGCAAGTAATTATGCCAGAAGTAATTATGTTCAGCTGCCAGTGAACAGTGAATAAAACATGACGCTTTATATCGAATTAGCACTGAGAAGTCCATTATTTTAGCCAGTCTACTTTAGGTGGTGCAGCCAAGCCATGCATCATGTACATTATTCATTCTCCTGTAATCACAGTGCTTGCCATCGGGTTGATGGAATGGTTTTGATAAAATTCGAATGATATCTGTGGCGGTATGGCCGTATCGTGGAACTGTATATGCAATCAAATGGAAACAAATATTAATGCAATGTTTGGCAAACGCATTTGTTTGGATAAAACTCACATCAGTACACTAACGTTGAGTTGTAAAGTTTTTATAGATTACCCATTTCTTATAGCGTTGGTTACAACACTTCATAATATTACTATCAGCATGTGAGAGTATTGCCATTAAAGAAATATAAATTGAAGTATATGGGCTATTAATAACGTATATATATATATATATATATATATATATATATAGATATATATATATATATATATATATATATATATATATATATATATATATATATATATATATCTATATATAGATATATATATATATATATATATCTATCTATATATTTATATATATATCTCTCTCTCTCTATAGATATCTCTCTCTATATTCTCTCTCTCAAAGTTGTGCATAGAGCCTATATATCTCTATGATTAAATTGGCATATTTACATCTCTGCTATATATATATTATTGGCAAACAAAGTTGTGCATTGCATATTCTATGATTAAATTGGCATATTTAGATCTGCTTACGTTAACATATTCACCGGGTTTAACACTGATATGGGAGTTATATTGTTGAATAATCACCGGTATTGCACAAAGACGACCTTGTAGCATATGCCTTTCAGTGGACCCGTTACAGGGTGATATGAAAAGTTATCCTTTGAGAAACAATTCATGGTCAATGTTTTACCCTCAACAATGTAGCGACGTAAATAACCAATTTTCCAACCGTTTTTCTCGTGCTTTTGAATATGCGAAGTGAATAAATAATTGCAGCCATATAACTGCTTCTTCACATTTATCCAACGAAGACATAGCCGTGTAATTGAGGCCCCGTAGCATTACAATATATCTAACATCGAGATACGTATTTCATCTTAATTTGATAATGCCCTGGTGGTCTGGATGGTTAAATTGTTTTCTAATGAATGCATTGCCCTGTGTATTGGGATTGATGGTGGGTATAACTCTTCATTTAACGGCTGAGTTTTGGAGATGACTTTAACAGTTTTGTCATCGTTTTATGTGTTTGCAGATCTGCTTGGTTAAGAGATTGCAGAAAGGGAACTTTCTATCGATCCAGATGTTGATTAATTAACTTAAATTCCGTTAATCTATAACCAATTAAATAAAATGGATAAATATTTAAAGCGGTGAATTAATTACGTGCTGTCAAGGACTGGCTTTTGAAATGCAGTTGACCCAAAAATTGCATATATCAGTTAACTCGCATCCATTGGGGTGCTGCTGGGGCGCACATGTGTATCTACATTGATGGGCATTGAAGTGCTCAACTAACGTGACGCATCAAAACCTTCATCAATACTGAGTGCTTCTCTTTTCTTTGTATCATTCTCATCATTAAGCCCACTTGTTAGGTAGAGTACCACTGTCTAATCATTCTGTGTTGGAAATATCATGATAAATCAGGACATTTTATCTTTGGGATGACCTTATCTTGGCCAAATACAACGACCATTACCACATAATTACACTTGAAAGTAGTATAAGTCACTAACGATAAGGCATTGTGAGCAATTCTGGCTATGTTTGTATACATATGCATTTTTCGGGCAAATCCGCGTAGCGTTGCAGAGCTATGGACAAGGGGCATTATTCGTTTAAAACCCATAACGACTTGAATATGACGCAACTTAAATAATCATGTAGCTGCGTATGTCACTTCAATAATGACCTTATGAGGTTAATACATTTGATGCAAACATTTGGATATTGATTAAGACTTGCTAGGAAATGAACTGGTTGAAGTGTTGCTAACTGTACCTACCCTAATTAGCAGGAGTCGACAGTAATACATTGTTAACTGACTTGCCCCCTCACATGGTACATATGACAGTCCGTTTCGCTGGTCACTATAGTAGATATATTGTTATCTCAGGGTTGTGATCCTTAAGTCGGCAATAGATCTATCAAAATAACTCTGAGGTACTTTTTACGAATCGCCCGTGACAACCATGTGAAGTGCACAACAGCAAGAACACTGAAAATTGTAAATAGCTGAGATTTGATCATTCACTTAATATCGCACTATTTTCTTTCAAAGTCTTTGGAAAACCTCCTTTGGCATAGGAATGTGATATTCTCTGAGCTACTCAATAGCAAAGTGGTGATTGTTATGATATGTTAAAAACGTGCATGCTTTTCTGTGTAAGTTTTATGTATTTCAAGAAATTGGCTTATATCTGAAAACAAAATAAGACAAATAAATGCTTCATTGATGTATAAAGCATCAATATAAGAACATTTATTGAATTGGATGTGAACCCCTTGAAAGTTATTTTGACAGACAAACAAAGAGCAATAACGGCCAGCTAAGGCAAGGAATACCATCCTGCATATGTAAGGCTTTAACAATGCTTGTTTTTGCGTATACAAGCAAGAGCACGATCTGTGCAGAACAAAACTCGGCAATGTAACGGCGGTCGAATAAAAGCAGTACGATAGCCATCACTGATGACAAACAAGTGTACCGTGTAAGAAACCTTTCTAAATAAACAATACGTATATCTAATTGCTAGGGCGAGATGTACTCTGCACTTGTTCAATCCGACCTTCACTGAACCCATGAGCACGCACTACTCATGTATAGGTCGGTTTTTAAAACAGCTATTATATATTTGTGTTGTAGAGGGAGGGAGGGAGGGAGGGAGGGAGGGGGGTGGGAATCTAATGTAATTGTATTTATACGTCTACGTACTGTTGAAATTGGAAATGATAATGCCTATATATTATGAAGAAATATGCCTCAAAACACCCTGTGTTGAATTTTATCATATGGTGGTAGGTTTTAATGCATCATTTGAATTAATGCTCGTTCGCTTTAACTTTCAGCGCTGCGTCAATATAGGAGAGAATGTATCTCTTGGTACGGTATGCGCAATCCATTGTACACTCACAGGTGTCAGGTGTAAATGATAATTTAGATTCATCGCGGCAAGGTTTTCTCAAAAATATCGCAGAACCAGTTAATGCATATCACCACCACAGCTGTTTCCGTCTGTACCAAGCAACTGCATACTGCAGCATGATGGTAAACAATGCATGAATGATTATTAAATTAGATTGTATTCACATTGATTCAACATATGCCACCTTTTGATAATGCCCTAAAATTGGGCAATCGTCCAATGGCGGGCACCTTAATGGAGTCACAACCTCAGTATTTATGATCGGGGCTTTTTGTTCAATGCTTACACTAAATCAGTGCCAAATGCCAATTAAAGGTACCATGGGTGGTTGCGTTAAGTTGTAACAACTGAGTGTCTGAAATCTTTGTCACTTTTTTTCTGAAGCTAGCTCATGATATAACAAGGCAAGGCCACGAATCACAGTAACAACCAGTGTGTCATTTGTCAGTTCACTCATAAATAACAAAATGACTGATAACTTAATAGACAAGTAGACATACAGGAAGAATTGTTTACTATTAAAAGTATTGGTAGATTAACTATTTGTTACAATAAATATCAACACACAGCTGTGTCATCACCGATCATTTACTGCGGCATAAGCATGTTGTCGGTGATTGGTTGGAGGTGTCAAATGCCTACAATAATTTGCAGTTCAGCAGAGCATTCTGTTAGAGGCGATTCAGTCATCATCAATTAAGATTTTTCTAAGGTAGTGGCACATCTGGTTTCAGACATCCTCCATTGTGACCACGTGACGCTACAATGGAACCATATCATGAATGGGATACCCGCTTTCTATATATCGTGATTATTTTGGTGATTTGTGATCTGTTTAATAAAGAATACCAAATTTAACAGCAAATTCGGCTATTTCTATATCAGCATAAACAACCCCAGTCTTAGATTTGCCTGCAAAAGGAGCATCCCCGATAATCCATGACGTACATGGGCTCCCATTTGTCCAGCTGGGTATTATTAGATAAGGTTAAAGCCGCCAATTGATAACGCAATTAGAATAAGGGAGTACCATTGACGCCCTGGGATGATATTTGATAATTTGGCATTTCTCGTCCGTTGGTTTCCTTGTCTATTATTGGTATCAGAAATGAACTGAAGACGTTTATAAGACTAAGACCATTCGGGAGGGGGTGGTGGTGGGGGGGGGGGGGGGGGGGTGGTGGGGGGGGGGGTGGTAAATAGACAAGTAATGTTGATAGTTTATAGGCTTTGATTACAAAAAGCGAAATGATTTACAAATGCAACCTATTGTATATGTACGTCAATCCGTTTATGTATTGTGCTACTACGGAGTTGCAATATTTGGAATATTGTACTAGACAAATAAATTTAAGGTATTCAACCGCCGGTGTAAGATAATGCAATGTATTACGGAATGCTCTTGCTTTCCATATAGACATACAGCTTGCTCACAAGCCTCCAGGAGACAAGGTAATGAATGAATGACAGACACCACGATTTTTGCGTCACACAGGGCCACATACATCATGTGGATATCGCCATCGTTGCATTTGACTAATGAACTGTGCAGGTGTGCTGTAGCTGAGGTTTTCATTACTCAAGATGAACGGACTGGGTACCATCTGCAGAAACTAATTACCTATTTTCTAAAATGATATTAGAAAGGGTTACATCGCTGCATGTAGGCCTGAGGGAATTGCGAATTAAGCAACCTGCATATACTGCTGTCGTTAATCTCTCTGGAACATATCGCCACAATCGCTAAATCTGGTGCGTTAAGCATTTTGTTGGTGTGTATAATAACGATTACAAAATGTGTTGCAGAAAGAAAGGCTATGGTTTATTGGAATACTTACACCGTCAGCTGTTCGCGCGTGTTTGCTCTCGTATATCAGCTGGATAACGAAGTTAGACATTCTAGATTTGTTATTGAACTGCAGTTTGGAATCTTTTCTGTACCTACGATATGCTGCAGTATTCTACATTGGTTATTATAAGACCTTACGAACTATTAAAGACAATGCCTTGAGCTACATTTTATAAACTTAACCGATATAGTAGGTTCCATTGTTGATCTATTTGCTGCAAAACATTGTCGATGTCAGTCATTCATTTGGTGTGCATTCATTATCATTTACTGGACAATATTCTCGGCCATCAATATTGTGCTCAAATAGCAAGTATGGCTATTAAGGGATGGTGGCAATCATTGTCAATATTTGAGTTCCTGCGGTTTCCGTCTCATAATATCCACGATGGATTGCAGGTGCGATGTATAGACATTAAATGCATGGCTATTACGTCAGGCTGATCAGCACACCGAGTTGTAGTCGCCGCATTTAGACATTTTATTATGACGTATCGCTCGTGTTATAAATATAATGGCTGCTTACATCATGCGGTAATCTCTATTTAATGAAGACCAATCAAGGTAGGAGTAAATGTGCAAGGGTAAAGGTTTCCATTAGATCACTAGTCATAGACAAGGGTAACGGCTGCAGAGGCTGGTAAACATATACTATGATATACAACGAATATAGGCACGAAAGACCACACCAATTTTACAATTCACGCAGGTTTACAGCGGAGGGTCAGAGATTCTACGAATCACAAATCATTACACGAGTTTGAAGTGTTTATATTGTTTCTATATCTGACATAAATTTGCCTTTATGTAAGCTCATGCAAATGATCTCCAGAGCACATAAGCTGATAACTCAAATAGATTAGTATACGTGCATATATGGAGATGGATGATAGAGAAATGAGGTGTGATGTATCATAATTATCCATGCCTTTTTCATTGTCACCTTCATACTGTGGACGTATTGTCATTTATAATACAACACCAAGCTGTTAGGAGAAAACAGCTTATGTAATATCTGGTGGTTTTTCAAAAATCATATCCATCCACGATGTCCTCAAATGAAGATTTGATTTAAAGGAGGGTAACTGCTCAATGTGAACACGAAGTTTATGCTCCAAAATGTTACTTCTAGCTCACACACACACACACACACATATATATATATATATATATATATATATATATATATATATATATATATATATATATATATATATATATATATATATATAGAGATATATATATATATATATATATATATATATATATATCTATATATATATATATATATATATATATATATATATATATATATATATATATATACACATATTTATATATATTTTATATATATATATATTTAATCTATATATAAATGTAAATTAAGGATGTAAATTATATATGTAGAGATATATATATATATATATATATATATATATAAATATTCATAAATTAATAAATATATTTATAAATGAATATCAATATGCATATATATATATATATATATATATATATATATATATATATACATATGTGTATATGTATATATATAAATGAATATATAACCTCTGATAGGGAGCAGAGGTTTGCATACCCTGTCTACATTAGAAATGCCACTGACGCGTTGTCTAAAATGACCGGCTACAAAGCATTTAGCCGGTGCTACATGTACATTAGGAGACATTTGATCAAAGAGATTATAACTTCCCTTAAATTGCCCACTCTCTCCACCGCTCGACAATATGTGAACATGACACTTGTGTTCAGCGCTCTCCTGTCAAAACGTGTGCTTAAATCCCATGGAATTTTCTAATCAATTTAGGAAGGAAGTCGCCTTGAGTGATATAAACAGATTATATATCCAAACGAAAATCAGGATTGAGCGTCTCATTTCATTATGTAGGCAGTCAGTCAACAGGCATTGTTCATTGTGCACGCTCAGTGCATGCACTGACACCGTACAGAGGGCGCCAGGGACGAGATGGCGCACCCCAAGCGACCATTCCATGTTGACAGACTACCATCCTGGTACCGTGTTACTGATGTCATCCGACAAATGGACACGGTAAACGTTGTACTCTTATCCGTCACGTAACGATCGATCACCATGATAAACTGACCGTCTTCGGAGGGATATAACGCAGAGTAACACAGTTAAGGCGGAGCATCAGAGGACGGCTGTCCGCATTAATCTTTCTTGTGGTGTGACACACACATATAAGCCATTGTTATCAGCAATGATTACCTTTTTCTGCCCCAACCATCGCACACTCCTATGTGTTTAATGATCATAGACCACCTGCTCTGTTCTGTATACAGCGGAGAACACAGCGACCGGCCTTTTGTCAGCACCATCAGGCAAGGGAAATTAGGAGAAATCGGTCCTTAATTGTTCTTGCCTTTCGCATGTGCCACATGAAACAATAATTGAATGGTTGAATCAAGTAAAGGGTGCTGTGTACTTAGGTTGGTCAGGACGTGGCAGACTCGTCATGGCAGCAATAATGCGCCTTTCATAATGTGCGGTGGAATTGCGCTGTATGCTTTAGCTTGGGTAATAGCAATTATGTGGAGGGCGGTTGGACTTTTGTGAACGCATCGTATATATTCCTTCATATGGTGCTCGAAGGTATTGATGGAAGATTTTGTCTATCAACCAGATCCGTTTGCCTTTAGTTTAGTCTGCAGATTCAGAAGAGAATGGGGCTGCTCGTCCTAGACCGCCATAAAACATTCCACAATACCGCTGCTAATGCAGTCATATGCCATGGAGTCAGGTACTTCCATGTATGACAGTGTTCAACAAGGCCAATATACAATATGGCTATTTAAGATATAGAGTAAGTAGCTGGTTAGCACTAGCGACAGTGCTCAAAATAATAAACGCTGACATTAACTACAACCTTCCGACGTTGCTTTCAAAGGGACAGCTGTTGCCATATAATGAAGAACATAATACACCATCGGAGGCAAGCAAGCCCCCTTTTTGAGCGTAGGCTTTTAATAAATCGTCTGGCTTGGCGTGGAATAAATTATATATAATATTTCATAGAACGATTCATGTTTCATTGCACTTGAGTGAGACCGTGTGGGAAACCATTTTAAAGCTGAATCTGCTCTCTTTGTAACAACAATATACAATTTGATATATCTTACTAAATAATGTATGCTGGAGGTGGAGTTTAACAGCATGTGTTTTCTTGATAGGTCATGTATAGCTCATTTCCCCCGTTGAAAACTGTTGGACAGCACACAGCACAGCAACACACGTAGATGCGAATGGGTGGAAGAGGGGCTTATCGATTAAACTGATGTTCTTTTATTCCCACTTAAACAATCAGAGCCCGATTATCGTGATACAAGTACAATGTTATGAAGTTACTAACATCAATATATTCAGTTATTCTGTTACTGCGTTGAAAAATAGGGTTGATTTGTGAAAGATGCATCATATGTTCAGCTGTATGGGATGTACAAATGTCAAATTGGTTAATTCGGACGCCGTTTGAAAAACTACCTATCAAACATTGACATAACTAAGATGCAAGAGCCTAGAGTGGAATACTGTTATCAGAAATGATGGATCCTTTAAGTGAACCCCCCCACCCACCGCCCCCGATAATGTCCTGACTACATAAAAGTTTATTTAAAGAGTTATATAAAACATCCAAACCTTATTGTAAAGTAGCAATTGGGGCTTAACTGTTTAAAATGCCATAGGCGGCAAAACTTGAAAATAAATTTAACATTGCAACACGTCAATTCCTGAACGGTTTGCAATGCATACATTGATTATAATTGTAGGATTACATTTCGGAATGGAAGAACGTTAACTCCTGCAACCGTTTGCAATAATTGACACACATGGAATACAATTATCGGATCACATTTCGGAATGGAAGAATTGCTTTCACAGCCACTACATGTATCTGTTAAAAACGATGTATGGTTGACTCGCAAATGCAGCCAACGGGTTGGGTAATGTAACAAGGAAGATGCGTTAGCGGTTATATCCTGTTGTGTGTCGTATATGACCCTTTCTGTTACACATAGCAATATCTATTTCATCCAGTTTTCTCTGTCGACCATATAACTTTGACATTTGACCATATAAACATGAGACCAAGTCAATTTACGGCTGGAAAATATAAGCCACTTGAACGCAATGTTCGTTTAAATTATCAATAGTCTTTTTAACTAGCCAATATGTTTCTGCAACACAGTCATGCTCGGTACTTGTCCAAAAACAGTCATGTTGTTATCTTTATAGGCAATGAAGTATCAATATGCTTTTTCGATCAATTAAATGACCATCTATGTTATATTGATGTCTGCATTTGTAATGACTGCATTGATTGTAAAGCAACTCAGTTTGGGTTCGACAATAATGGTTAAATGGAAGACTATCGGTATATTTATAGACATAATATATAATGCCCAAAACATATTCGATAGTCTATATAAAGAAATTACCGCTGTTCACAACAACAAGTTACTTTGAATATCATGCTCACTGAATACATTACCTAATCAATCATTCGCAGTGCCAGAGAACATGTCAAGACGTTTTATTCACTCGGTCGTTTTATGTTACATTAATGGAGTAGATGGCTCATCACTTACATTATATGTCAAGGCGTCAGTTGTTTCTCTTACATCAAAATATATGGTCAGACCCTAAAATAGTTATTGAAAGCATTCGCCATATCTGAGGAGTCTTGAATAATGTTGTATGTAAATTGAATTCTGCATTAGATCATTTTCATACTCATATACGTAACGCATAGATAAGTATAGGTTACTTGCCATTTAATGTAGCACTCTATTTAATGTAAGAGCGAAACAACGTTATGTTTATTTTTCCACGAAAAACGGTAACCCTCGAGGGCTTTAGTAATGGATAGCACATTCATTCAACGTTTCAAGCCAGCAGTACTGAAACACCATGTATAAAGAAACGGCGCCTTTTCGTTAACATGCGTGTACATTTGTTATCTTAAAGTAAAAACCACGCGTAATCAATTATTATGTTACCTTGCTAGTAAATTCAGGATTTTGCAGTGACAAATTTGTGTCGACCGGGGCGATAATATAAGGTAAATGCTGTTTACCTTTGCTCTCATTAACAATTATGTGCACAAGGTTGCGGTCAGGGCCGTCCACGTGTTCCTTACTAACCCATAGACAATAACAAGTGAATGAACAAAAATAAATTCATGCTTGCAACGTAGAAATGACATTTGAATGAAACCACAAATAGGCTCTGGGTACAGTTGAGAAAAAAAAAGTTTTCTTGTCCTGTGTGAACATGCGATTAAGCGATTTTATACTTCCACGTGTAATTGTGCTGTCAAACCATGGGCAGTTTACCAAATACTAGCTATAAATCCAACAAAAGAACGTCTGATACTAGTGGCACTCAAGACATGACCACATCTTCAAATCACCGGTTCTGCTGTCAGGAAGGAATAGTCCTGCGAAATCGTCGATATAGCAATGGTTAATGGTTCACCTGACCTCAAATAGAACCAAGCCCAGTCCATTTCCTTAGATGCGGTTAAATATCGATGTGATATATATTTGTGAAAGTTTGTGAGCTTGCATTGTTGTGAGCATGTTCGCCTTCGCATCCAATCTACCCAGGCGTTTTAAATATGGCCCTACACTAGCAACTTTCACGAGAAATCTTCTAGTGTGAATTTCAAACGAGCTGATAACAGAACGCCTGGAATGGATTGAAGCAAAAACATTCTAAACATCACCCCATCGACTGAATTTGTATTTCATATGCGCCTTGAAAACATGTTGTGATCATTCGTAGAGGGAAAACACACTTGTCATCAACTAATCTTTATTTATGGTCGGGCAAGAGTGGATTTACGGTGATACTCTCACAACGAATACCTGCTGAGAAATTCATGAGATTTTGAAAAAATAGAACTTATAAAACTGGAGCTATTCCTACTATGTTGCTGATTCAATGGGATGAACCCAGTGCCACGAAAAAAAGTTTACATCGTGCCAAAATGTATTTAAGCCTGGCTGCTTATTGGCTTCTATTTTTTTGAGCGCGCGTAATAAGATGAGGCAGCATCATTTAGACAATAGGCAATTGGTGTTCACTCGGTGTCAGACAGGGATGATAAACTGGGCGGTGTTGACAATGACGGGATTCACTCGTCGGCTTTCGCTAGTGGCCAACAGGCCCTGCTTTTTCAACAGGCTTTCTATTTTGCTTTCATTGGAAAAAAGAAATGTATTTTGAAATAATAGTATCATTAGTGCTTAGTTAAAGCAAATGAATCATTGAAAAACCTTAGATGTCTGTCCCTACTGGGAGAAGTGTTTACTCAGCATTATATAAACAAAATTCAAATATGCACATAAAAAGTTTGCTTACCATCTGTATTTGTACTTCCGCTGACAGAACTTTCGACTGCTCGGCCATCAGTGACACAAAATGATCTTTGCACATATTTGGCAATTTCATGCGTTGTTCGCCGAAATACCCCCAAGACAATTGTCGAACTAGCAGCGTAAAATGCACCTATTACCTTATGCGCAATGTGGTTAGTCACCTGTGTCTATTTGTAGAAGGGTAGTGATCAGCTAACCCTCAGCGATCATTATTACCTGTGTATTGCAGTTTAAGTGTTATATTTATAGATAATCGTAAGCACTGAAGCGTAACAAATCAACATTACTCTAGGATAACGCACTGTATGTCTACATTTTTCGCCGTCATTTGCAAATTAATACTTGTACAATGCTACGCAAACACATGGAAGACGCTAGATCAATGAGTTTCAGCTTGCTAAACTAATCTAGACATATGTATGCATACTCTGTATAATGCGCACTTTCCTATGGTTTAGGATGATTTGTTTTGAAAATTCAACTTATTATGGAGTTTGCGTCATGTAGAAGCTCGATGCATAAGTTACCTGACATGAACTATCCTTATCGTGGTATAACGCTGCTAAACATTTTAACCGGACTTTTCAGTTGGCAAGAAATAATGATCTATTGGGGTTACAGAAAATGTGTAGTCCCGTTTTAGTACTATGACACATTCATACAGTGTACCAACTAGCAACGATTGGTAATGCCAGATGTATTGCCGTTATTGCGTTCAAATTTTACGTTTCCCCTCAACTAGCCAATGCTCCTGAAGTATGAGAACATCACATTCTCCTATAACATGACGAATATACTTCATAGTAGCATGGTTTTGTCTTTAACAATTGTATGTACCGATAGTTAGGCTGTGGCACATTTAAGGAATTGTAAAACAGTAAAACAAAGCAAAACTAAACTAAGTAGTGCGCGTGACACTATAACAGTTGAATAAAAGAATACAAGTTACTAACCCTAATGTTCAGGCTTGAACCTGTTAGGACACATACCAGCAGGCCAAAATCAAACATTTAGTGGATCGTTAAGGTCAGAGAATTTTATTTCCAAGCGAAACGTGTCAAACCTGGCATTGACATTAGACAGTTTATCTACCTTCCACTCATTTATCTCGCAAGTATCGTAATAGCTGATGCTCTGTAGTGATGTCCTTGCACTCTCATGTAGATGAACTAGTCTCTGCTAAAAGACTGATGCAATACCCGTGATACGAGCTTTCTACCTGCATGTTGCCACTGCTTGGAGAACGTCGTTGCTTTGCTCGGTGGCGCTTCAACTTTGTGTGTAAGCCCATCTTTAAACTTGGGGGACGCGATTGAATACTTACTGATCCTTCTACTGTCAGCAGGTGCCTTGAGAAATGTGTTTAAAGGCTGTTTACAAAATATTTTAGGACTTCAAAGTTTTCCTAAATCTTCTCTAATTTGTCCTCATCATCACCGTTGAATAATCTAATTGGTTCCAGGGTACAACAAAAATCTGGTTCTGTCGACTAGATGTTCAGTTCGTTTGAAAACAATATGCTGAAAATTCCAACAAGCATGGTTCACGACCATAACCTGAACGATGCTCGGTGGTTGATATATAGCATATTAATCATCGGAGTATGTTTCGCATTTGATACAATTGTCAGAATGTGTACTCTGGAATCTTGTCTCGTTAAAATTCTGTGATGAAGTGGAATATGCAGACCAGGAAGCCATATGTGAGGTTGTAGATAACTGCTTACATGACCAGGTTGCAAACCGACATTCAATAGACTTGGTAACATACATCGTAAAAATTACATCTGCTCGCCATAGTTCCGTTAAAGCGAAATTGACATGCACACGAGGCAAAGCCAACGCGACGTAAGGTATATAACCTAAAAATATATATGTCCTCGCTTTCGGCATGATGCCGTTATAAAACTAAACTATGAACAGTGCTGAGCCGGGATGCAAACTTGTCAGAATAATAATCGCGACCTGTTCTTGTAGCAGAATATAGTAGATAGCATATAATCATCGCGACCTGTTTCTGTGTAGCGCCAGAATGCAGTAAGCCCTTTCGATCATCAAAGGTAGAAATTGCATATCAGGGCTGAGAACGACAGAGTTGTGTTAACATGTTCTACCATCCATGAGGAGGACATGCACAAGTGCACACAAAGAGAGAAATGGCAATAGATAGACAGGTATGCGAGGATTGTGTTGCTTGGGGGAAATGCAGCTCCAGGGGATGCTTATTGTTTGCGGCGACAACAAATAATCGCTGAACACACTTGGTTCACGCGGGTTTCAGTTAACAACGTGTTGGAACTCATTCTACTGTTACGAAGGCGATAGTGTAAAATGCTAGTAAAAATATCGTGTGGATGAAGGAAGGCTGCTGTCAGTTATTAACCAGCCGTGTGGGGTTTAGGAAAAAGTTTTGCCTGATTGCTATCAAATATTACCGCATATTTATAATCACCCCATCTCATTATGCCATTTGGTGCTAATACGGTATATTGATGTAAGCTGTAATTACACACACGAGATGCATATAGTTAAGAAAGATGATGACATATGTTATGCCTGCTACTTCAAGACCATAACAAAGACTAATTCCGTGGGTCGCATTGGTAACTGAGGATTTCAGCTTCTAGTGAAAACAATAAAAGCATTTTCCTGCAGAGCAATATGTGAGAGGTAATTACCACATTCAACCACACTTTAAGTACCTAGTACTATTCAATTATTTATTGTTCCGCCAATCAGTATTCTAGTAGAAAGAATGATTGAGACATTGAGTATATTGAACAAACTAATGATCCATGTGGAAGCAGCCAATCACAAGAGTGATTCTTAAAGATATTAATCAGATACTATCTCTCACCTTTACACCCTTCTTATTTCTGTTGGTAGACCTTATTACGCACTACACATTACACATATGCATCCGACTGGAATCAAAGATGTATAGGAGAAAATGCATCCACTTATCGAATTAACGAACAAGCCAAAGTTACGCTCTAAACTCATCTATCATCGTGATCAAAACACACAATTAATCAAAACACACGATTATCATGGACGTAAAGTAGCCGTAGATTAAATCTTTACAAGTATTAAAAAATTACAGCGCCAATGACAAGTTCTTGGAGAAATGTTGATTTGCAAATTATGAAGACCGCGAGGAATCTAGTAGTAGCATTTATGATGAACGTTTTGCATCGTTTTATGATGATTCGTTCACCGACGTTTTCATTGCTTTGAAATCACAAGCAAACTGCACCCACCTAATTCGTAGAACACTTGAATTATTGAAGTAGCATCAAGTGTCAAAGTACCGTCACATCTTCCTGGAATCAATTATCATCGTAACTTTTACGCAGCTGCGATTCGTTCATTTGTGTTTCAATGATAATTTTGTGCAGGTGAAGCATAGTAAATAACATTGTTATAGCACAGGGTGCAGCAACCCGTCGTCTGTAAGGCTGGTGACTATGAGATGCCAAATGAATGCTGCGGCCTCGTGATATTGTGCTCTGGCAATCATCCGAAACACGGAGAGGTAAATTATGTTACATGGTGGCAGTGTAACTGAGACTGTTGGAATTGTGTCGTTACATTAGTTTTGGTCAGCTATACCATGGCAGAGAACGAACGGTCATATGATTCGTTATCATCAGTAACACATGCACTATAATGACCGTAGATGTTTTGGTTTTCGTTTACGAAAGCGTATGCAATAAGCTAGACCTGAATAGGTATATGTATCAGATATATCAGCAAGGTAGTCGTCTGCTTCATGTTCTCAAGGCCACAGAAGCTGACTGATGGTACAAACGAGTCAATCTTGTGTTGTTAGCTAATGTGACATTTTATGTCAATTTTAAATTTCCTTGTATTTTGTTATGGTGGTATCATATCTTTAGTCTATCGATACTAAAATATGATATCGTAAAAATCGTAGATTCTCGTACCATAGGTTTATCGTTTACGTCCATAGCAGATGCGAACAAAGATGTCACAGACTATACGAAAAAAACCGATAATCGACACTCTCTGTCTGACGAAAGCATAATGATTTGGTTATGTTTTGCTAAAATTAACGTCTATTGACGCAATTTGCAATCTCTGGACACTTTACTAGCGCCTCCCACCTCAGACAATAATCCGAAAGACGCCATGATTGACCGCGTCATCCGTAACAACTTGCATTGGACAATTCTGGCCATTGTGCCTTCCATCGACTGTCGGCTAGTATATCACAATTATAGAGGTGGTGTTAATAACGTACTGTTATATTTCACCAAAGAAACAGCTCCTGAATTATGTGCGTTAAACACCACATTTCATGCTTATGCAGAGATTATATCCATCATTCTCTGTGGTGTCGTATATCAGTCTGGGATAAATGCTGGTAGGATGTTCTGGAAAATAAGATTGGCAGTTTTTGTCTTCGGCAAAGGACTTGAGATCTCTGCTGAAGCGTCTTGCGGTTCAATCACCATAATTTGGAGCAGTCTTCGTCTTTGTCATCAACATGTCAACCTGGACATTATCTATATATTTGTGAGAACCTACAACCTACAAAAGCACTACCATTAGCAATCGATCCGTTCTTATGTAATTGGTTCATAAATGGGTCAGTTGTAATAGGTGTTATAGCCCCATAATGAGATTAAAATATTAGAAATAGCTGTTAAGTGGCTGACTACATATTTCATCACAGTAATGCTAGTTTTTGCACTTCTTAAGACATCAACCTACTTCATCCATTCACAAGTCTTCGTCTGGTATATCATATTTCCATAAGTTATATATTTCAATTTGGCTAATGAACACAGCGCAAGAATCCATATTTAAACTGTGTAGACAGGATTAACTGATGGCAGCTTTGACACCAAGGACGTTTCGTTAATAGAATTCCTGACACGTAATGATGGCCAGCTGATCCCACTAAATAACGACTTAGTGACATTGGCAGCAGAGGCTGATGTGAGGACGGGAGAAGGGATGGGGACGAAGCAGAGCGTGCCGAGGCTGGCTGCAACAACATGTTCATGAACTCGATACAGCTGCAATTGGTACTGAATGACATAAATGTACGGCTGTTATGGTGGTCAACGAATTCAGGGTCTTCTACTATAGTATGTACACAGGTCCGTATGCCATATTAAGGGTTCCAAATATAACTTCAGTGTATACTCAGCTATGTATTAGCGCTGTATTCTAGACAAATTGCATAAATCCCAATTGGTAACTATGTGTGAAACGCACGTTCACTTATTTATTTAGGACCTGTGACTGAATGGAAGGGTTATTTTATTTGCTCGTATGTGTTACAAAGGACAATGTAAATGACCCTTAAATACGCGTACACTAAGCTGTCGAAAGAGTGTAGTTTTAAATTACATTTATGGTTCTTTTTGACGGTACTGAAAGAGTAAAATATACGTCTAACCCATGTTTGTCGATCTCCATCATGCTACTGGGAAAATGTACTCAAACCGATTGAATATGCATATGGGGCCTCGTATTATCCCTCAAAGTTAAAATATTTAGTTCAGTTTTTGTATTCGTTGTATGGCTTTGCTAAGGGATAATCGCTTCGTCCTAATATGGTAATTGGGAGCGATGGCAACAAATGAGGCGTGCATGGTGATAAGACACAACCATCAATCTATAAATCAATTACTAGAGGACAAATGAGGTCGTTACGTGTAGAAAACGTGATCCGTAATCATGTTTTGTTGCGAGGCTATACTGTATTAGTGGACTGTCTGTGTGGATCATTGCAAAGCGTTATATTGTATATATCTGACAACAGGTACAAAAATTGCTTACAAACGGAGCGCATTGATCTTCATTTCAAATATGTTTTTGAAAACTTGTACTTTCCATGCTTAACCAGTGGCCGAACATGTGTCAAATATTACCCAAGCCTATTAGATATGTTAGAAACTAGTGTATGGCGTGTCATGTTTTCCTCTAAGATTAATGTAGTTGGCTCAGCTGATATAGGCTTTGTGCCACTTTGCCTGGAGTCAACCACATTGTCCCAATACAATGACTAGGATCGATATCAGTAAATAAGATTAATAGAATGACGGGATATTACCATACATGAATCTATCACCAAAAGACAAATGACCCAACATTTTTTACTACAATATCCAGAGGCAAATTGCCAAAGTGTCTTGCCGTGAAGTGACGCATAATCAATTAAAAAACTGCATAGTAAAGGTCGGGTAAGGTAGCTTCATGTAGGCCGTCATCACAATTCGTTGCTAAGGCCATACTAGAATATTTTTCTCTCTGATCATTAATTTGCCTGTGTAAAGCAACAAAGCAATACAACAAAGCGAATGCGTGATTTAATGCATGAATCCTCATTGGAATTCACAGACAACGTACCAAACTTCAGAAATGCTGACATTTGTTTTTGCCTACTTTCCCCTTTTTTTGCTGTGCAAGGGATATAACTAGTGCTTTACTCAGGGGACGTCACTCATACGCAGTTTAAGATATTTATATACCTTAAGGCGGTTCGAATAACATATATTAATTAAGCATTTTGTAAATGGTTATCAATTGTTCTTCGAGAGGTCGAAACAAATACAAGCGTCCGTGGTATAAAACATGATCCTCAAACTTAAACACACAGAATCACTCTTATAGAGCCATTCAACAATATGATCGATAGCGCCCATCAGCGAGCTATGTGACTGGTAAACAACACTGCCATGGCTCATTCAATTATGATATATCGTGTGGTCAGCCACCTGCGACCAAACGCTACAAATCTGAAACAAACTAGTCATCAACAATAATAAATGTGATATGGCAGGTTTTCATACTGAATTTCTACTGTGCACTGCGAGATTGAAATTCTGACATTCTCTCTATTGATGGTCATGTATAGCAGCTTAACTGCAACGGTAGCAGCTTAACTGCAACGGGAACGAATATAACCTCACGCGTCCAGCACCAAGTTCATTACTCCTGCGTGAGCGTTATGAACAACTGAGATGAGTCATTATATTACAATAAATTCATTGAACGCAGTATCATGTAATATTTGTTAAGGTAAAATCAAGCTTTCACCCAATACAAGCCAGGGCAACATATCAGTACGTTTTACAATTTGTGTCTTACATGAAATATTTTTCGCCTGCCCCTGTAGATAATGGTCGAACATACGAATACGCAGCAACAAATGTGGATGGATTGATTCAGTAAACATTTTAGTAATGACCAAGAGTTTAACTATTATGCTGAATGGATAATATGTTTCTTATGGAATCGCAGAGAAGGTATGCTGTTCAAAACGATAATAACATTAGCTTACGTCGTAATGCACTACATAAAGCATCACCAGGAGACTGGACGTCATCCCACTTACTTCTAACACTAAGGTGGCTAAGGAATTAACCATGCAAACAAAACGCTGCCAATTCGTCACTGTCCCTACCAACCATTCCCTTTGTACAGACTCCCTATCGCTAATGTGGAACAGCTTTCACTCCCGTCTAATTCATTTTGTTTTGAGCGTGTTCGGAAAGCACTGAAACTTGGATACATAGTCATTTTGAAAAACAAACACCACGTTGCTGTTGCCATGATTAAAGCTCTCAATGGACAGATTGCCTATGTGATCAGTATCATCCCACCATATTTCTTGTCACCTGGCTCTCCCATCATAATATAGGGTTACACCGTGGATGCGACCAATTGAAGGCATTTAATATTTGGCAATATATGTATATTTGACAAGGATTGCAGCAAGGACAATTATTAGTGATTAATATTTGACCTTGACTTAGATATTTGGTTTTGACTAATCAAGTACAAGGAACTCGTGGCATACGATTGCTCACACACCTGTATTTCTGATCGATAACCAAAGAATGAATGTACTGAAACTATGATACGCACTCTCTGTGTCATAATGATGCACTTGAATTATGTTTATGAACTAATCAAACAAGCTGGAAACTTTTACGGAGGACCTAATGGATGCGTCGCTTTAATATACAATAATCATATCATACATCAGCAACTATCACTGATTTGATTGTATATATTCATAATCAGGTATGTATCTTAGTATTATGATTTCATCTTCTTCGCACCTTTGTAGAAAGCAAAACATATATATTAACGCCACATGAATAAAAATTCAAATACTGTAGGGATGATATGATGCAGGTGTTATAGACAGCATATCTCTCTCTTTCTGATAAGACGGTGTGATCACATGCGATCTCTACGCAAGGTTTTTCTCCACACAGGAAGCTCTAGGCATTGTGGTGCTGACGTGTCCTTTGCGGTGTCAGCTGCAGAGGTTGATTGCTCAACAGATGGTATGAGCATGTGAGAAGGATCAAATGAAAGCTCTAACTAGCTATTAGACTCTGACTCTATTATAAGGGACACTTACTGAAGGTGATGCATATAAAACTCTTTTCAAAGCTCTTTTCAAAATCCAAATGTCCAATTTTTTCATTATTCACCTGCTCGATCAGAAACCTGCTGTTGAAACTCACTCTAAAATAGGTGAATGACAATTTGATGGGACAACTAATCACCAGATATCCAAGAAAATGGCCGTTTGACGGCGAAGGAATACATCAACAAGGGTGATTCATAATAACAAGGATTCATTGATATCCATCCTCTTCACAACCGCTTTTGTCACTTGTGGTTGACATTATCATTAAGTGCACGCTTTATATTATTGTTCCTATAATTATATGTTTCGCAGTTATATAGACATACGTAGATGGTGCCTAACAATCTAATGGTAATGGTAATATTGGGGTTTTACGTCACTTTCAAAAATGAGGTGATATTGCGACGTTAATGAATGAGGTTGATTGTGATGATTGGGCAGCTTCCCTTAAGTACCTGAGCCCATAAGGCACAAACCCGTTGCCCAGACCGGGCTGTGAAACCCACGCCGCTGAGACGAAGGTCCATCTTGGTACTATTTAGCTACCGGGCCGGATGAATCCCCTTTCAAAAACGGGACAGCCATTTAATGTGATCATCCGAGTCAAAAGGAACCTGACAGGTTTCCACACCTTGGTATCGAACTCACAACCTGTGGGTCAAATGGCGACGCAGTAAACCACCACGCCAAGGGAACCAGTTTACCCAGCAGTCAAAATGATACGCTTTCAGAATCAAAATAACTCGGTTATTCTGGTTGTCTTATCTCCCGTCTACCGGGAGACTGATCACATGATAAGCTTTATGCCCCATTACCATACATAACCGACCACAACCGATCGTCCTGCATTGTTGTCTGAATGCCCTGAAGCAAGAACAACCCTCCATCAGCCTGAATTCTAGTCACATCGATCAGAAGCAATTAAGAATTGTTGTTTCTTTGCACCAAACAAGGTACTTCTGCTTATGTTTTAGTTAACATGCGTAAGTAAAAAACAGCTAGCAGTTAAGTAGAAGGGCTGCAAAGTATATATTAAAAGCTACAAGTAACAGCAGCACTTCGATAAAGTACGTTATGTGAGGCACAGCAGCGGTTGTAATTATCGTAATCTGACCATGCACCCTCTCTGTGAGTACCAACAATCTTATTTGTAATTATGTACGGATTATGTCACCAATGAGTAAGTTATGTAACCAATATTTATCAACATTGTCATTCGACAAGGGGTGGTCAAATTAGCGAGGGTCAATCCCTACGAACTTTAGTCTGACATTTTTCTCAATCTTTCAGATCACTCATTCCTTTTATTATATGCGATCTCTACCCCACTGTTCCCATGTAAATTTGTTTTTTGCGCACATAAATATACACAAACATATCCAATTATTTGAATGATACTCAATTTTTATGTGGAAACAGCAAAATCATTTTTTGTTTTTACAAATAGATAATCCTATGCAGCAAGTTCCTATTTGTAGCACAAACGAATCGAAAAGGCTTTCATATACTATTGAGTTACAAGGTGTGGCTAGATTATACATCCCATAATTGTAAGTAAACTTTTTTGATGGTATCATGAGTTTACACTTTGCCCATTGTTTAACATTGAAACTGCATTAATAAATTCCGAGTACGGCTTGTTTAAGCATGTTATGTGGTGTGTATTATTAATAATCTATATTAACTCTAGGTTTTTTCAAACGCAGAGTGTTTTGTGCAAGCTTTATTTGGCGTTTCATTGAAGGAGACAAAGTGGTGGTTTTAATAATCAATTATCTTATACGTGCTAGTGAAGTTCCAGTTACCTATTCATGACTTTTTCAAACGGACGCTTGCAGTAGCATTGGAAAACTGCATAGGATTGACCACTTAATACATTCAAATATTTACTAGCTGCTCTAAAATGAATCACTAGCGCTGACGCTCTATGTAACCACTTTTATGTACCGGTAACCGCATAGTCAGTCCGACTAAGCCTTCTTATCGCGCTATAACAACATTGATATTATCATATTGCTGGTTGGTCTTCGTATGTTTCAGCTAAACATGGCACACACTCATTTTCTGTTAGCTTGTTTTTGAATACGGTTAAGCAGGGATTTATTGAGTAGAACACTATAGCGATTTAAGAATCGTCACAAATGGCTCCACAACTTCAAATCCCTGCTCACAGTTATTTGTACCATCACGTATCTGGTGGAGGTTTTGAGCAGGGATGAACAAATGTGACAAATCAGTCTCATATCTGCAATTAACTTCATTTCTAAACTTAGGAGCTGTTAATTTTGCATATTTAGTAGGTTCATGGACACATGAAAAGCATATGAAACACCTGACTAGCAATTCTGGATATCATGTTAAAGCATAATTTATACGGACACAGCTTGATATACGAACACATCGACATCTTAGTATTTCTATCTCTACCCCTCATTTGCCTATCATACAACTAGAAACTGGATTTTGTTTTTTTGTGGGGTACAGAACCGCGTTCTGAATTTTGTAACCTGCATTATACGGCAAGTGACAGCCACATAGAACTAGGCTAGTTATTTAGATCAATGGCAGTACTTGAAGCGTGATATATCCGACAGGATCATTTAGACAGTAAGCTCTTGATTATCAGGAGTGATGATTTGGGCTGCATAATCAATTAAAGGAATGACGCATCGGCCTTCACGCCTGGCAATATCATACACAAAACCATTTACTGGTCCCTCATCATCAGTTTTTCACTATACTTACCACGGCATTTCCTTGAATTTGGCTGGTGTTTGATTTAAGCAAATACAAGCATTACAAAATATTTAGTATTTGCTTGGATTTAGTATTTGCTTAAGCTAACAAGTATTTTCATGCCCATATCGATCTGATGTTCCCTTGAGTGAGCCATCTACGTCCAAAGGAAGCAGGTCAGTGATCCACGAACCATTAGCGTTCATTTGTGTGTTGTGTCAGTGCCCTCATTCTGCGTGTACGTCAGGCATGGTGACACAGACGTTTCATCAGGGCAAGGTACTAGCTGCATAATTTGATTACTTAGCAGATGGAATGATCATTATAGATTAGGATGGTTTTGCAGTGCTTTGAATTGATGGATGTAATGGTAGGTGCCTTAAGTGAGAGTAATGTTGATACAAACAAACACAACACAGAAGAGCACATATTTCTCGATCCAATAAGCAATGTGCGTCACCTAAACAACTGATTCCCGGGCTATATTGATGAAAATTAACTCACATATAGTGCGAACAGTAGTGTTGCAGTCGAGGTACGCAAATGAACGGCAATATAAAGATCAGTATAATTTTGTTTGCTTGCCTGATTCGACCAGTGAAATCAAATATTACAAACGGATATGACTTTAATTCAGTGCATTGAACTTATTCCCACCAGGAAGGTCTTGGTCAAGAATAGAGGTCAGAGCACAAACACTTACCTTTGCATGTACTAGGCTCACAAGCAACCGAAATTTTCGTGTGGGCGCAGGTAGTTGACCACATGACAGGTTTTACAGGATATGAAATGAATCACACCTTGTCAGCACCAAGCTCTATATGATTAACTGGAGCCATTTGTGCATAAATCCAGTTTCCACAGCTACGTCACGCGCAGCTATTTGCTTAGCTAAACCAGGATAATCCAAAAATTAACCCGGGCTAAAGCTATTGGTTGATTATACTTTAACAATTCTTTGAATAACCACATTACTAATGTAATGGGAGAGGGAAATGAAGAATCATTCCAACGGATAGGTATCAACACAGGTAGAAATAGAAAATGACGCTGAGGGTTGCGTAAATTTATGGCGAATTGTCTGATCATTTCTATTGCTTTGGCAAACACTATTAAGACAGTGACCACTCACATATACGGATTATTTGGCATACGGCAGAGTCTCCTGAGCACATATTTGAGCTTCATATAATGTGGCGAGTTATATTGACCATGATCACGAAGATTACATATGGCTATTTATTAGAACTTTAGCACTACAAGCAGTCACGCCACGCACAACCATAGCCCAACATATGTCCGAAACGTTACAGTTTGGGTCATCTCATGCACAGAGAGTTGTGTACAATATATGTTTAAGTACACCTTTCTATTTAAGAGATTTTCAAACGCAACATGAATCAGTTCATTTTCTACATACCAATCACACCCTCTTTGTGCAGTCACAATATGAATCGGTTCATTTCCTACATACCAATCACACCCTTGTTGTGCAGTTACAATATGTATCGGTTCATTTCCTACATATCAATTACACCCTCTTTAATGCTGTCACAATGTGTATCAGTTCATTTCCTACATACCAATCGCACCGTTTTTGCGCAGTAACAACATTTATCGATTAATTTCTTACCTACCAATCACATTGCAAGCCCTCGTTCGGCAAGTGCATATCACGCGAAGTTAAAATAATTTATCATCGTACATAATGTAAATAAGTGATAGACCTTTTTTTTCTTTAGGGAACGACCATAACTATAAGAGGTCGGCCTAGATCAATGCATGCATTGAATCTGCATTAACTATCAATAACTCACGTTTTAATTGACCCATTTATCGTGAATTATTTTGTGTTCAATCAGACAAGACAGCAATTTCGCTATCGCGACTTAATGCGAACCATTATCTAAAGTTGCACACACAGTTCTTTCCGTAGCTAGATTAATCTCTGCCTACGCTAGTGTGCACATGTCACAGTGTGCAAATTTACTACTGCTTTAATGTTAACGCCCGTAGATAATGAAAAATAATTGGCCACACGGTCGCTAGTGCAAAGCTGTACTCAAAGTCTTTTGTAAGCATTTGCATTCCAATAAGTGCGCTTGTCTCGGAACCTGAGGATTGCCTATCTATTTCCATGACGGAACAAATGATCGGGCATGTAAAGATATAGATGTAAATTTCCAACTTTTGATACTCGGGCTGGCGATAGTGCCGGTTACATCTGCTATTAAGCTATCATGAGCACAAAACACGATTAACGTGATATGCAATAAATGCTTTGTGATACTGGGTACATTGATATTCCTATATTAATTTTACCCATGTCTATCATACAATAAGTAAGGTTGATATCATGCAACTGTAGGAATTCAGTAGTCAGATGCTGAATAAAATAACGGACCTTGTCAACCGTACTCACAAGCCGGCCATAATTCCGGTCCTTTTCTCTCGATTAATTAGAGCCTGATTAGTTGTAGATTAGAGCGTCTCTCGTTGCATCATGGTCGTTCTGCAGCTTGAAATGTCTTTAATTTATTTAACCAATGGCTTTTTATTAATCATGCATTTGAGGATCCATATCTTAACGTGTTAATGATATTATCTGGTGGCAGCATTTGAACTAATGGCATTTCGTTGATAATTTCTCTGACTTTTTTGACGCGTTCTAAAGTTAGCGAATTCAAATTAGGGCCTACAGAATGACCTTGATAGCTTCGGCTGATGTTTTCCCAGTCGAATGACGGTGTGGGCGAAGTCGTGTGTGATTGGGTCGTTTATAAAAAAATATGTGAATGAACGTAATGGCTAGAATGTGAACTGAAAATATTGTTGTTCTGGCGGTTATTGAATTTAAAATCCCATAAGATATCACATATTCATTTGCCATTTAATTAATGAGCACACATAAAGTGGTGGCATACGATCAACCAATGATAATATTGGGGCTGGATTCTTCTGATATCAATGTATTTGTATTTGTTGGTTCGATAGACTGAAACATGATAAAGTTCCAAAACACGTTAACGAGCCTTGATTGAACGTTTTGGTAATATTATACAGAGTTACATAGCCAGTCAATCAATAAAACGATGTCGGGCAGTAAGGTCACCATGACAAGATATATAATTGAATTAAATATGGGCATCGAGGACCACAGAATGACTAGTTTACATGTTATGTACTGGCACAAACTACTTGTCTATGTGTATAATGATTATGCACCTTTAAATATGGATATGCATTGTGTCGGCAAGTGTCATTGTGAGGCTTACTTGTTAAGAGAGCTAGGTTCATTTAAGCAAGCATCATGAGTGTCAGGTTTTGTTGAGCGACATTTAGGTGTTTTGTAACAGAGCTGCATATTTAATACAGATGTGCAAAATTGCATTGCTTAGTTGATAGTAATTGACAGTAGGGTACGATTTTGTTGAAAACTAAAAAGATTGATCACCGACTTTGTGCCCATGGTGTCATTTATGATGCAACAGCGGCATGCGGCTAAATGGGACAGTGACAAACGATTAATCAGTTCATATCAATATAACTTTAACAGCTGTACCAAAACTGGTTTTCACGCGCCCACACTCGATGTACTAATTATTTTTGGGCACGGATGGCTCATGGAGACCGAAGAATCAATTATGTGCCGCAATATAGCACGAAGGAAACATTAGATAAACACTTCCATGTACTTTTACTAGATTTTTACTTGAATTGATACGTCACCTGTAGGCCAGCGTGCTGTTTACTCTTTGAAATAGTCAACAGATCGCTAGTCAGAGTGAGCCCTCTAAGTGTAGCTGCAACCTCTTCGATATGATCTTATTGCTAATTTGTTTGATTATATATTACTCTAGGAATTAAACCATAACATGAAGGTCATGCAGAATTTCTAGCGTGAAATACTTTCACTGCGTAGAGAGCAAGGATCAGTGCAAATGACTTAATAACTTCATGTCACAGTTGAGTTGCCTGGTGCACATAAACCAACTTTACTTCGCAATAGTAATGCCCGGTTTAACAAAAGATTAAATAATATCATAATAAATATAATCATATCGGTGAAATAATATCATAATAACTGGAGTAACGAAACCACATGAAACTCAATGTTTGTATCGACTATTATGCACGACATCTAATGTAGAGGTCACTTAAGTGCATTCCTGAACATATGGTGCCACAGAGAAACCGTGCAAATGGGTTGAAGATATGTACAACTCTCAACGAACCAGAATTGCCTTCAACTGAAGTTGTAAGTTGGAAATTAGCCTTACATGTGACAGGGCAGCTGCCCCTCACATTATGTAGATATTTTGTAGGCTTTGCACCTAGATTTTAGTACAAATACTGGTATCAACTAACCGAGGTTAATATATTTCGCTTGAATCACACCATTTAACCTATCCTCGCCATAAGATCAATTAAATCCACCGGTAGCTATTGCCACCCTTGCATATTTGCTTTACGTCGGAATTCGTTGCTTTTCATAAAACTAAGCAAATATCTACTAGAGAAGTCATACCTCTACAACATTATGTTTCAGTCGTTGAAGGAATAACAAGGAATCCTCAGTGGGACAGAAAGCTCATAATAAACACTGCGTGTCTTGTGACGTCGGATGCAACAGATATGGCCTTTTTAATTGTATTAAAGCCGAGTCAGTTGTTGAATTGCAGTTTTTGGGTATTGCATCTACATCATTAAGATGCTGTACAACTGTTAGGCATAATATCGTGACCTGAATTCTGATATCAGTGAATAGTTAGCATTTAATTGAGTGCTTTACAATGGTGTATGACCCGAATAGGAACATCGCAAGGAAATTCCAAACGAGTCTCTTATCGATTCTGGTTGAGGTTTGTACACTGCATAAACATAACCAGTTGTTAAACGCAATCTCTGGCTGCTCCACTTGAACTCATAAGTAAGCTGTTTATATGTTGCTGTTTGCAAAATACTTACCCTATCAATTGCATTCTTGACATGACGCTTAGCTGTGTCATCATATAATGACGTGCGTTTGTTAGAACTCGTGGATCGAAATGTGTCCATGGTTACTTATATACGAAGTCTAGTTGTTTTACCTTAGTGATAAACTTCGCGCACATGCGCACTTATGAACATCGTATACTAAAGAATTTATGTCCATCCTGCAGCTTCAAGTCCTGCTTTGAATACCCAAAACATTAGCTCAAATAGGATTTTAACAGGATTGATGATTGACCTTCAAAATGACGGGATCGCCTTACAGGCTTTAGTAAGGGCGATCCAATCGCCATATCAAGGAAAAGTGATGGCAAAAGGGCATGATGACAATGGAATATCACAACCTACGCATATATTATATATATATATATATATATATATATAAATATATATATATATTTATATATATATCTATATATACATTTATATATATATATGTATATATATTTACGTATATATATATATTAGATATATATATTTATATATAATATTATATATATATATATATATATATATATATATATATATACATATATAAACATATATATTATTCATTTATTTATTCATTTATGAATTATGGCGTAGCGACAGAGTGTTTGCGCTTCGCCTCTTACAAGCTAATTTTGTCGTCTTCAGTTAAAGATGGTACTTATGTGGGTTTGATTTGTCTAGCACTCCAAGACAATTTTGATTAATGATGCCAACCATCGAATGCAAGATTGTCAAAAGTGTTGTCGAACCTACTATTTGTGTGTCCTAAAAGCCGATCCGCGGTTACAGCAATTCCCTAATATACTAACACCTCATTTTGCGTTTGACTAATAACGTAAATACATGGAAGCGAACAAGCACTAACTTCATTTAGTGAAATTCTTGCGACATAATCTATGCA
>CM067357.1:25988954-25995102 GCA_034190875.2 Urechis unicinctus | reverse complement strand
GACACAAGTACAGAGTCCCTTGAAGAACTTAAACTATACGAGACCTTGGACTAACAATCTGAATTAAAGAGAGAGCTCATATATTAAATACTCACCAAGTGCCCACTTTCTGGTCACCCATTGTCAATTATTTGAAGGGAAATAGAGTCGAAAAAATAAAAATTAGCATCTCCAAGTTGTCGCTTTCTGCCGCTGGGTGAGTAAAAACCCCGCGGGATGACGTCACGATCAGCTGGCCCAACGACCACTGCAAAATGCACGGCAACGTTCGTGTTCGCGCTAGAACGAATTAAACAATTCTTATTAACGAACATTTTGCATTAAAAAATATATCAGTGATTTTTTTATGTTGTTTACGATAGGTTTGATTATCTTGCCGAAAAATGAGTGAGCCTCCTGCTCGACCAATCAGAGCTCGCGATTGCTTTTCCCCGGACGACGGCCAGATGATCGATGAATTTCCGGCTACTGGAATTGGTCTGAACGGCTAAAATAGCGTTTGAACTCGAAAAAAGTAACCTTTCAGGTGGCAAATGTCGTGGCGGACGGTTTTTTTAGGTAGAAAAACATGTTCTCAATGGATGTGAGGCGCGACAGGCCAGTAAACGGGAGTTAAGATGGTTTAAGCGAGATTTTTGGTGAGCGGGTGGCGAAATCGTTGTCCCCCTTGGGTTTATGTATACATAGAAGATAGCGGCCGGCAGGCCAATGCAAATCCCTGTGTGTATATGTATATGTATATGTATATGTTTACAAGAAAACCTTTGCTTATTAGAAAATCAATTGGATGATGTAACTGTCATTGGCGTATCAGGGGTCAATGAGGGACAATTACTAATCGGGCGACCATATGGTGGTTGTGCCATTGCTTTTAAAAAGTCGCTTGGTTGTGCAATAGAGCCACTGACGTCTGATTGTGATAGACTGAGTGCTTGCGTGATAACAGTACCTAACCACGCTAAAATGCTTCTTATCACTGTATACATGCCGTGCGACTCAAACTGTACAATTAATGTAGAATTGTATCGAGATGTGTTGAACGAGATAAGGTCGTTAATTGCGCTTAATAATGATGTTGAATATGTTGTCATTGGTGGTGATTTTAATACTGACCTAAGCAGAGATAACTCAAGACACACTACGCTGCTTAAGACATTTTGTGAGGTCGAAAGTATGAAATTTGGATTATTGAGCTCATGTTAAACTGTGAATTATACTTATGAAAATTCATTTTCGTTTTTTACGTCTTGTATTGACCACTTTATTGTTTCGGATAATATGTTCCACTGCTTTACCGATTATCATTGCTTACATGAAGGTCATAACCTGTCAGACCACAGTCCAGTAATTTTAGAGCTTGACATTCCTGTTGAATTTGTGCCCATGCAGGGCAAAGTATTGCATACTTTGCCTTCTTGGAAATGTGCTAATGCATCTAACATTGAGGCGTTCAAAGGTCAACTCAATGATTTACTTGCTGATATAGAGTTGCCATACGAAGCACTGCAATGTAATGACGCGCACTGTACTGACCATACCGACGCAATTATTTATTATCACGAAGCAATCCTTAATGCATGTATATTAGCGGCACAAAAGGCTATTCCTTCTGTAAGACGAAAGTCAAAGACAGGCTGGAAAACCCTAGTCAATCCTTATAAGGAGCAGTCAATATTTTGGCATCATTTATGGATTGATAGCGGAAGGCCAAGTGTGGGCTGGGTGAAGGAGATAATGATTAAGACCAAACGCGAATATAAAAGAATTTCGAGATGGGTTGTCAGGAATCAGGACCAGTTGTCGGTAGAACGTATGGCGGAAGCTTTAACAACCGATAGAAGCCGTGATTTCTGGTCTGAGGTTAAGAAAAGAAGTGGTAAGTCACGTGTTGTGCCAGCAGTTGTAGATAATGTGAGAGGTGAGACTGGTATACGTGAATTATTCTCTACCAAATACAAAGAATTGTTTAATAGTGTGTCATATAATGTTGATGAATATGAGCGATTAAGAGTGGTTCTGAATGACCAAGTTGAGCAAAGATGTAATTCAGGCAAATGCGAATCTGATCATTATATTTCAGTCAGTGATGTCACGGCAGCCGTGGAGAAAATTAAGGCCCATAAGGCTGACATTAATGAAAATGTAAATTCGGACCATATTATAAATGGCACTCGTGAATTGTTCACACATTTATCTCTGTTGTTCAATTCAATGATTGTTCATTCATTCACTCCAGTTGAAATGACAAGGTCGGTGATTGTTCCGTTATTGAAAAACAAAAAGAAATCGGCAAGCAACAGCAATAACTATCGATCGATAGCGCTGAGTAGTGTTGTAGGCAAGGTTTTAGATAACGTTATTTTGTCAAAGTATTCAAATGTTTTAAGCACCAGTCACCTCCAGTTTGGTTTTAAACCAGACCATTCCACTTCTCAGTGTACCTATGTAGTTCAAGAAGTTATAGATTTTTATGTCAATCAAAAATCGCCATGTTATGTTGTGATGCTAGACGCATCGAAGGCATTTGATAGGGTTAATTATATTAAATTGTTTCAATTATTGATACGTAGAGGTTTGTGTCCTACTATTGTAAAATTTGCTCCTTTATATGTATTTCAACCAATCGTTGTTAGTTAAATGGGGCTCTAATGTGTCTGAGGCATTCCAATGCAGTAATGGCATAAAGCAGGGCGGTGTGTTATCGCCGATTCTTTTCTGTATTTATATCGATGAGCTGCTTAATCGTCTTGAACGTAGTAATGTTGGTTGTCATGTCGGTCATCAGTTTATGGGTGCATTTGGATATGCTGACGACTTAACACTCCTTGCTCCATCAGTCACTGCTGCAAGATTTCAATATGCGAAGAATACGCACAAGAATACGATGTAATGTTCAATAGTGAAAAAAGTATGCTGCTGTGCTACAATATTCCACAATGTAATACCAATCTCGAATTACGGCTGAATGGAGCTATTTTACAAAAGTACTCTAAGGTTGTTCATCTAGGCAGTTATATTGGTTATGAAAACAACGATGCGAATATCGAAAAAGCTGTAGGAGAATTGTTTTATCGTACTAACATTTTGATGTCCAGATTCGGCTTTTGCCGCACCGACGTTCGCACTAGGCTTTTTGATACCTTTTGTACAAGCTTCTATGGTAGTCCTTTATGGAAATTGGATTTAAAGTCACTTGAAAAAATAAGTGTTGCTTGGCGAAAGTGTGTAAGGAGAGTTCTTAAGCTTAATAGAAGAACGAGGTCTCGTTTTTTACCGCTGCTTGTAGGCAGACCTGATATACGCACTCAGTTATTGTTACGTTTTGTTAATTTTTGGGTTAAATGCACCGTTAGTAACAACCCAAAAGTTCGACTTGCTACTATGCTCACTAATGTAAGCTCATCTGTCGTATCGAATAATGTAAGATCATGTCTGTCATTACTAAATTTAAACTACCAACAACTAAGATTAATTAATGAAGGTAACCTTAATAATGTACGCGAATTGCTTTTAAATATTAATGAAGTAACAGCAGAAGACAGGGCGACAATATGCGCTTTGCAAGAATTGGGTCAGCAGCGCGAAGGCAGTCTGTTAACTTCTTTAACACTGCAAGAGGCAGATGAGCTTCGTGTGTTCCTATGTACAAACTGATTGGTACTCATGTATTTTTTATTTTTTATTGCTTAATTAATATATATTTTTGTAAACTTTGATTTGCGAATAAATGATATATATATATATATATGTATATGTATATGTATATGTATATGTATATGTACATGTACATGTACATGTATATGTATATGTATATGTATATGTATATGTATATGTGTATGTATATGTGTATGTGTATGTGTATGTGTATGTGTATGTGTATGTGTATGTATATGTATATATATATGGATATGTATATATATATGGATATGTATATATATGTATATGTATATGTATATGTATATGTATATGGATATGGATATGGATATGGATATGGATATGTGTATGTGTATGTATATATGTATGTGTATGTGTATGTGTATGTGTATGTATATGTATATGTATATGTATATGTATATGTATATGTATATGTATATGTCTATGTCTATGTGTATGTGTATGTGTATGTGTATGTGTATGTATATGTGTATGTATATGTATATGTATATGCAATGTGTCTATGTCTATGCTCTTATATGTCTGCCTATGTATATGTATCTATGTATATGTATATGTATATGTATATGTATATGCCTATGCCTATGCCTATGCCTATGCCTATGCCTATGCCTATGCCTATGCCTATGCCTATGCCTATGCCTATGCCTATGCCTATGCCTATGCCTATGCCTATGCCTATGCCTATGCCTATGTATATGTATCAGTTGGAGTAGTCACACCTTTCTGTATCTTCTACAAACACATAGTATTGTTCGTTAGTTATTACTACTATGCCTTGGTCCCATGAGAACCTCCCTTCCCTATTCTACCATTCTACCAACCCTCTTTTATCCTTCCGTAGAAGTAAAAATTGTTCCATACTCCTTACTAAATTATCCCTTCCCAATTCCATTCTTGTGCACTGTTCCTACAATACTATCGTCACTTAAAACCCCTTGATTAACATATTTACCGAATCGACCAATTTGCTCTCCTAGGCCCTTTAACATAACAAATCAAGCCGTTGTCTTTGCTTCCAGCTCTTTGTATTTCCTACACCCAAGCAATCTCCCATAGGGACACATATTGAATCAGATGCGTTATGACCAAAAATATGACGAATGGGAAATAATATAGGTTTGTGGATATTAGGATTAGACGACTCTTATCAGACGGTATCACAAAGCGTGCATTATGCTAGATTCATCTCACCAGGTTATGTACAAATCACCCGCCTTGTCCCGGGTTTACACCTAATGTAAAATGTCATGATTAATACAGCAAAACAAAGTAAGCATGTGATAAAATATTTGCTCGCTAGCGCGGCAAATGTTAATGGAGAGAGGTATTAGGAGGCACTAACCAATCGGTCGGGCTACATTGACCTGCTGTTAGTCAAGCGCCTTTGGCTCCGTTAACTGCTGAGTATATCGTCTGTCTGGCAACTTGAGTTTCAATATTGGATGATCAAATAAGCAATATCGCATATAGTATTGTGACAGCATCGTTTGAATTTCACCACGTAGCAATCACATAAACTGATGATAACCGAAAACGATGTCCAATGATCGTTACCCTGCATATCAACAAACAAACATAGATTAGCATCCAGGAAATGTATCACAGTTATTCACTGCGCCACCAACCTGTTAGTGCACACAATGGGTTTTTTACGAGGGAGACACGACCTTAATTCTTTTCATGTATAACGAGATGAAGCAGACAGAGGCTGTCACAATATATGCGATGCATATGACGTAGTGTTGCCATATGAACGCATTATTTTATAATATTATCACCTTATGAAGATATTTTAAAACGGTGCATTTTTGCTTTCCGCACAAGGGCGGCCGCTCATAAAACGACGCATATTGGACATCAATTTAATATATCTATGCTTTAGCATTGACATAACATTTGCGGTAATAATATTTGTTACATAAACCGAATCTATTTATCTTTTAATCACCTTTGAGGTAAGCATTATGCTGATATATAAAACATAAGATCAGTTCATTAATTTGAGTGAGTTGTGAACGGAGCCATTCGACTATTGAGCCACTTTGCGTGATCCTTCGGTCTGTTAGCAATTATCAGAGATGCCCAAAATCTTCTTATACTATCTATGCCCCGTTTAATAATTAATCATCATTTAACTGTGATGAAAGGGGGAAAAGATCATCTATCTATAGACACAGTTATGTTGCTGTCATTCGAGAGCTAGTGTGCCGTATTGTTTTTAATACGCCATGTACAATCAATATGAAACAAATTTCACCTAAGAAAATCCGACGGATAATGATTCGTCAATTTGTTTGTTTTGTAGAGTTCTGGATGGGAAATCTATACGCTTACAATGATGTATGTTTATATGCAAAGAACCACAACAGTAATCTATGTGCTGCGATACAATATCATGTTCATAGACGGAAAATTACTAACGGCAATAGCAAACAGCAGCATACAACGAGGCAGAATAAATGCATTGTAC
>CM067357.1:25961454-25983954 GCA_034190875.2 Urechis unicinctus | reverse complement strand
CGATGGCATGTACGGAGTCGTTCAAGTGCCTTGTCATGAAACTTCAGTCCATTGATGTCCTTTGTTGGTTGAATGCATGCATGATAAAGTCGAAAATTACAAAGGTATTCTCACCCCTGGGGTGCAGGTTAATGAGAGCTGGGATGTCACCTGCTAAAAGCTATTCTAATACAGTAGACGTATCCATCTCAAAATCGTTTTCATCTATTTTCCATCCCATCTGAAGTTGTTCCGATAAACTCTCGACACTTCCGCAACTATTACTCACAAGGGGAACAAACATAAAGATAGACCATGGTGAAAATATCTTTGGCTGGCTCGTTATGGCTCAAATTTCTTGAAACAGCCGATGAATGTACAACAATGCCGTAAGACTGTCCCTCGGGGTACCTTCATGTTCACAGGTAAGATATGTCGTATTGTAGGAAAACAATATGCATGATGTCCCTTAAATTGCTTTTGACAAGTGATGCAAACCCGTTTCATACTCAGAAATGGGCTCTTAGTCATTGCATATTATTGGATATCACATTTGCACTTGCTTTAAGGTCGCTATCTTGTCTGGCAACAATCTTAATAAAGACAAAACCGTATTATGAAACCTTGGATGGTGGACCACGTTCATTTGCACAATATTGCAATATCATAGATTACAATACAAGATGTAGAACACTACGCTCCCATAGAAGACCACGTGACCTACTCCTGTTCGCCAGTATTGGAATAACCCAATTATCAACAGGAGCGTCAGAATGATGAGACACATTCAATTACATCGGATTCATGGGAGTATGCCGGTAATGAGTATGCCATTTCCGGTTGGGTAATAATCGGCCCAGAGAGGTGTCAGGTTGTTCTGATATACATTGTGTGTTGCCCGTAGGATGTTGTTAGAATATATAACGGTCCTCAGAGGCTATCAACCATGAATTCTTAAAAGGATGCTTTCAACCAACTCGTAGAGTATGTTCAGCATGACAAGGAAACTTAATCTTATATGTTACAATATTTTTTGTGAAACACCTCTCTACTTGCTTACCCGGGTTAGTTCAGCTGATCGTTATCACAGTTGGAATTCTCATTATATATAATGAGATTAGGTATTTTGCGAATTATTAGATATCAGGTTGGTGTATTACACAAACCGTTGTACTGCTATTCGGGGGTTTATTCGATGTAGCGTCCTATATTGTGCAAGCCTCGTGTTTTAAAACGAACTAAGGGCCTTTTGAACTCCAGGCGCTGCATCGCCTATAAGTTAACTTGTACATAAAATGCATCATGCATATCGTTGAAAATCGGCTCCGGTATGTCTACTCAAATCCAGATGTGTATCTTCTGGGTAGGATGTTTGGAATCATGAACGACTATAGTGTTCATGAAACGTCATCGCCATTATACTTTGTCGTTTTGATATCAGTAAATCTATCAAGCTGCCAATCGATCAAGCAAAGCAATGCCACATGCTTGCCTAAGTCTGCACTTTTCATCTTTTTTAGCTTCTGAATGAATTAATAACAAAATAAACAAAATATCAGCAAATATGTTTGCATTTCCGTAACGCAGCACATGTGTAAGGATGAGTTATCGAACCTGTGTATTCATGATTGCACGAGAAGACAACAATGGAATACAAATGACTATATGGATCCTATGCCAGCCGCAGTGGTCATTTATGGAGATGAAATGTCCACAATAACATTTTCAATAATTCATACTCAAATACGGGCGTCCCAAATTGCTCAGAGCATCCCCGTTGGTGCTCCTGATCACTTAACGTGGGCGTGCCACACATCGGTTTTTGAGGGTACGAATGTTTAAATCACGTTAATGCTAATAATCACCTATGTTTAGTCCAGTGTGCAGACAGACTGGCGACGTCCGTGGGGTTGCGCAAGTCAGCAAGACTCTTTTTGCCATCCATTTAATTCTGTATGACTCGCTGATATGTCTATTTGTGCATTGCTGTATTATAGTGTTTTACAAGCAGCGTACGTATAACATTTTGTACCTTGATATGCTCAAAATTTCGCAATTATGAAGCTGTCCTTTGCTTGATGCATATGTTTGTATTTGGTAAGTATCCTACATGTCGAGCAACAAGAAATTCATGCGTAAGGCCATATACTTCGGAACATAAACTATATTATGGATGTTGTTATTCTCGGTGTATCGAGCTATATTCTTTTGCATTCATTACATTTGCAAGCTCATGCCTTTGCTTGGTGTGATGGTTTGTCGGATGTCCAGCAGCAACAAGGTTTGCAGCCATATTTTATGTGATAATCTTTCCAAACGACCGGCAGTTTTATAAGATAATCATGAGGCTGGTGTAAGTTGTTTTGTGCTGCGATAGCTAGTTCCTTCTTTTGAGCACCATATGAACGCTTAGTGATGTTGTGTTAATGACTGATATCTCGTGCAAAGCGATGATGGACAGAGGCAAGTTCCTGTTGAACTAGGTTATTTTTTTAATTTGTCATTTTTACTATATACGTCTACTTCTACAGTTAGGATCAAAGTACTGCAACTACTTAATGAAAGAAGCCGTGGTTGAAGTGCTTCTTGCACATATAATCACATAAAAAAAGTATAACACTTTTCGAACGGTCGCAAAACTCGCACCATGGGTTGTAGCAATTTGCGTTTAGGTGTATATAACGAATTAATCCCCGAAATTATAATAATTGGCCATATACTCTTACTTGTTGTATATCGTAGTTGATTTCACAACAAAATAAAATCACTGGATCAATCGCAAATAATATGCTACCTAAAAAGCAAGCTTGCATTTCCGTCTTATAAATTGACTTGCTCACTGGTATACCTCCCTTCCTCTTTGCTCATTCTTTATCACCTTTCATTCGTCGCATTTATGTTAACAAGATCAAATGAAAATTACACAATTAGTTGTGAAGAAGTAGTCGGAGTCTCGGATGTGGTGCTGCGGATTGATTCCTGCTGCTGATCAGCATTCAAAACGGCACATCATCCTATCGACATATAAAGCAAGAAATCTTTTAATCTAGGTCAGATTTGGGGCAATGGCTACAGAACGACTGGTGCGCTTTATACAGGGATATGGCACCCTAGACCGTTGGCGGCCAAGCATATATTGTAAACACACAATGACCCAAGTATAAGATTATCCTGGTTGGAATCACAATACCTGTTATAAGTGGAATATATAGCTGTACCGACATTAGTTAGGCCCATAGTGTACAACGGGATAATGGTGTGTGTGTATGTGTGTGTAGGGGACAATGCTATAGTTGTGTGGTTTTCCTACATGCAATACATCACTCATATCAGTGCATTAATGTAGGGTGGCAAGAAGTGTACTTTGCAAGAGGCGTTCTTATTTGTAACAGCAATCCAAATGCTCACTGATAAAGCTATTTTGGGGTTCAATTCGCATCGATATGGCTCATGCCAAGTCATAGTCAATTGTTAAGTTTAATCTCGGTCGGCCTATAATTGTATGCAATGAAACACACGACGTATTATTTGGGGCAACTGCATCGTGTAATGGGTGTCATTTGGCATGTGTAATGTTGAATGGACTCTCATGGATTCGGCACTATACGAATAAATGTTTCGACTAAGACCGGTTTGTTTCTACTTTTTTAGGTCTACTTGCCAGATTGGTATGCCATACACAGAACGGATCTTGCAGAGCAGATACCATATTGAAACGTTTAACAATTGATAAATCTTGTTTCGTAGCTGTTAGCCGTAAAATAATATGTTTTTTAAAATAATATTTCTGAGGTCATCATTTATCGGCTAAAGTTTTGTAATATATGTTGCGAACATAGTAAATTGCTGAGAGTCACAAATGTGCTTTGTGCTTGGTTCATTGTAATTCTGCAAGGAATAAGCAATTATTGACATTTACTGAACAGATGATGCCCGCTGTTAACTATGCCGCGAATGGTCGAGTTGCTGTCCTGTTTATAGATATGTAGATCATGCCTCTACAGCACAAGGATTTTAATTATTGAATACAATGCTTATTTTCTTAAGTGATGAAGTGAGACACCCACGTGCACAAGGAAGTTGCTGAGCAGTGTCATTACAAATGAAAGTCATCTGTTAAAGAAGGCAGCACCGGTGCTGGAGTGAAAACCCATTACAGGAAAATGACGTGTCAGTTGTGGGAGCACATCGTATCAAAATAAAAGATGTACGATAGCTGTTGACAATTTGGATTATAATTTAATGTATATATGTTTATAAATATATATAAATATATATATAGATATATATATATATATATAGGGATATATATATATATATATAAATATATATATATAAATAAATGGTGTATATATATATTTATCTATATATGTATATAAATATTATAAAATATATATATATATATATATATATATATATATATATATATATATATATATATATATATATATATATCTATATATATATATATATATATATATATATATATATATATATATGTAAGAGGGTATTAAACAGAAGAAATGACAGTCTAAACCAATATCATATAGTGCATCTGGCTTTGTTAATCAGTGTCAAAAAATTGCATACAAGAGACAGTGTTAAACAGGTAAATGCAGGGGAAATGTTGCATGAACTATTGTGACTATAGTAGATTGCGTTTCGTATACGCAATGGTGTGCAATTTTCTATGCTAAACTAGGTTTATTTATGTTATACAAGCATGTAGTCATCTGCTTCAAATTCTGAAGGCCACAGAAGCTGACATACGAGTCAAAAATGGTTATGTTGTGCTTGAAGCAATTTGCAATACACACAGTGCGCTCGCCTCAGCCACTATGTGGGTGCGTTATGATACAAATGCAAGTAAGTAACCTTATTTGTGCAATGCCATCGAACATTATAATGCACAGAAGATACTTATAATTTATAAAGATGATGATGCCTGTTACGGCTATAATACAGAGATTGCATCACCAAACATGCGCGAAGTGGACACACTTATGTCAAGCATTCATAATAAATGCAGGACTAGGCACTGTACGGTGTTTACATTTATAGTCTCTTTATGTTTACATATATTTTTGAAAACCGAGCTTGATACCATGCAACAGCATGAATTCGATAATCTGAAAGACGCCATGATTGACCTGGTCATCCGTAACAACTTGCATTGCAAAATAATGGCCATTGTGCCTTCCATCGACTGTCGGCTAATATATCACAATTATAGAGGTGGTGCTAATAACGTACTGTTATATTTCACCAAAGAAACAGCTCCTGAATTATGTGCGTTAAAAACCACATTTCATGCTTATGCGGGGATTATATCCATCATTCTCTGTGATGTCGTATATCAGTCTGGGATAAATGCTGGTAGGATGTAGTGGAAAATATCGTTGGCAGTTTTTGTCATCGGCAAAGGACTAGATATCTAGGCTGAATCGTTTTGCAGTGCAATCATCATAATTTGGAGCAGTCTTTGTCTTCGTCATCAACATGCCAACCTGAACATTATCTATATATTTGTGAGAACCTACGATCTACAAAACCACGACCATTAGTAATTAGTCCGTTCTTCTGCAATAAGTTCATAAATGTGTAAGTTGTAGTGGGTGGTATCACGATCGGCCCCTATAACCCGATTGAGTTAAGATATTAGAAATAGCTGTTAAGTGGTCTACATATTTCATAATAGTAATGCTAGTTTTGGCAATACTTAGGATATTAACCTACTTCATCCATACACATGTCTCCGACTGGTGTATCATATCTTTATTAGTTATGTATTTCAATTTGGCTCATGGAACACAGCGCAAGGTTCCATATCTAAAGCGTGTACTCAGGATTAACTGATGGCAGCTTTGACACCAAGGCCATTTCGATAATGAAATTCATGACACGTAATGATGGCCCGCTGATCCCACTAAACAATGAATTAGTGACCTTGGTAGCAGAGGCTGTGAGAGGACGGGAGAAGGGGTGGGGATGAAGCAGAGTATAGCGAGGCTGGCTGCAACAATATGTTAAAAAACTCGATACAGCTGCAATTGTAATTAGTACTGAATAACATAAATGTATGGCTCTTATGGTGGTCAACGAATTCAGGGTCTTCTACTATAATATGTACACCAGTCCACATGCAATATTTAGGGTTCCAAATATAGCTTCAGTATATACTCAGCTATATGATATACTAGCGCTGTATTCTAGACAAATTGCATATAGCCCAATGAGTAACTGGGTGTGAAACAAATGTCATCAAATGTCAAGAATAGAGGCTAGAGCATAAACCACTTACCATTGCATGTACCAGGCTCGCAAGCAACCTAAATTTTCGTGTGGGCGCAGGTAGTTGACAACATAGCAGGTTATACAGCATATGAAATAAATCCCTACTTGTCAGCACCAAGCTCTATATGATTAATTAGAGCCATTTGTGCATAAATCCAGTTTCCACAGCTGCGTCACACGCAACTATTTGCTTAGTTAAACCAGGACAACCCAAAATTAACCCGGGCTAAAGCTATTGGCTGATTATACTTTAACAATTCTTTGAATAACCACATTACTAATATTATGGGAGAGGGAAAGAAAGAATTATTTCAACGGATAGGTATCAACACAGGTAGAAATAGAAAATGACGCTGACGGTTGCACAAATTTATGGTGAATTGTCTGATCATTTCTATTGCTTTGGCAAGCACTATTAAGTCTGTGACCACTCACATATACGGATTATTTGGCATACAGCAAGGTCTCGTGAGCACATATCTGAGCTTTATATAATGTGAAGAGTTATATTGATCATGATCACGAAGATTACATATGGTTATTTATTAGAACTTTAGCACTACAAGCAGCACGCCACGCACACCCATAGCCCAACATATGTCCGAAACGTTACAGTTTGCGTCATCTCATGCATAGAGAGTTGTGTAAAATATATGTTTAAGTGCACCATTTTATTTAAGAGATATTGCAAACGCAACATGAATCAATTAATTTTCTACATACCTATCACACCCTCTTTGTGCAGTCGCAATATGAATCAATTCATTTCCTACATACCAATCGCACCGTCTTTGCGCAGTCACAATATTTATCGATTCATTTCATACCAACCAATCACATTACAAGCCCCCGTTCGGCAAGTGCATATAATTATTACTAAATGTTAATAAGTGAAAGACCTTTTATTCTTTAGGGAACGACCATAACTATAAGAGGTCGGTCTAGATCAATGCATGCATTGAATCTGCATTAACTATCAATAACTCACGTTTTAATTGACACATTTATCGTGACTTATTTTGTGTTCCATCAGACTAGATTGCAATATGGCTATCGCGACTTAATGCGAACCATTATCTAAAGTTGCACACACATTTATTTCCGTAGCTAAATAAATCTCTGCTTACGCTAGTTTGCAGATGTCACAGTGTGCAAATTTGCCATTTGGTTTTTCAGGTACAATAACTAAGGTTGATATCATGCAACTGTAGGAATTCAGTGCTCAGATGCTGAATAAAATATCGGACCTTGTCAACCGTACTCACAGGCCGGCCATAATTCCGGTCTTTTTCTCTCGATCAATTCGAGCATAATTAGAGCGTCTCTCGTCTTATAAAACGCAAATATACAATTTGCTCCCAACAAGCCATAGTCTTATTGTTTCCAACTCGCTTATATGATTCACTTAACGAACGTGCCTGAATACTGTGCGATTGACGCAAAATGCATATTCTTTTGTATAGATTATAAATATTGTCACTGATTTCGGAATCATGCAAGATTTCAATGGGAATCACTTTGATAATTTTTGTCACCTACAAATAGCTTGATACCTCTTCTCAAGCAGTTAAAAGACCCCACTTTGATGTGCTCCCTAGAGTGGCATCAATGTAGAAACCTAAAAAAAAATTGTTGGAACACTGGAAAAACGGAAACAGAACAATTATCAATCGGTTCAGCTGCCCTTCACATTATGTAGATATTGTGTAGGCTTTGCACCTAGATTTTAGTACAAATACTGGTATCAACTAGCTGACCGATATTTCGCTAGAATCACGCCATTTAACCTATCCTAGCCATAAGATCAATTACATCATCCCGGTGGCTATTGAAACCCGTGCACATTACATTACATCGGATTTCGTTGTTTTTCATACCACTTAGCAAATATCTACTAGAGCAGTCATACCTTTACAACATTATGTTGCAGCCGTTGGAGGAATGACAAGGAATCCTCAGTGGGACAGAAAGCTCATAATAAACACTGCGTGTCTTATGACGTCAGCTGCAACTGGTATGGCCTTTTTAATTGTATTATAGCAGTGACAGTTGTAGAGCTGCAGTTTTTGGCATTGCATCTACATCATTAAGACGCAGTACAACTGTTAGGCATAATATCGTGACCTGAATTCTGATATCATTGAATAGTTTTAGTATTAAATTGAGTGCTTTACAATGCGGTATGACCCGAATAAGAGCCTCTCTAGGTAATTCCAAACGAATCTCTTATCGATTCTGGTTGATGTTCGTAAACTGCATAAACGTAACCAGTTGTTAAACGCAATCTGCTGCTCCACTTGAACTCATAAGCAAGCTGTTTATATATTGCACTTGGTAAAAATACTTACCCTATCAATTGCATTCCTGACATGACGCTTGGCTGTGTCATCATATAATGACCTTCTAGCGCACATGCGTTTGTTAGAACTCGTGGATCAAAATGTGACCTTGGTTACTTATATACGAATTCTATTTGTTTACCTTAGTGATAATCTTCGCGCATATGCGCACTCATGAACATCTTATCCAAAATAATTTATGTCCATCCTGCAGCTTCCAGTGCTTTTTTGAATACCCAAAACATTAGCTCAAATAGGATTATGATTGACCTTCAAAATGACGGGATCGCCTTACGGGCTTTAGTAAGGGCGACCAAATCGCCATATCAAGGAATAGTGATGGCAAAAGGGCATGATGACAAAGGAGTACAACTACCTACGTCGTATTCCGTCGTCTCTTAAGTGAGTTTGGCAGTACTAGCTTTGTAAGTAAATGAAATATATGAGGACCAAAAGCCAATGATTAGCATACCGACTATTGGTATAGCTGAAAATGGTATGCTTCTGTTTTTACCGTCGAGTGTATTAATCATCCCTTACGATTAGCTACAGCTTGGTATTATTAGCAACCGTAGATAGCGCTATTATTTAAATTAATCCTATTTGTGCCCATGAAAAAATGTCCAGGAAGGTTTGTTGCCAGTCACAATTTCCCACGATATATGCATATACATATATGTATAAATATTTATATATGTATATATTATATATATACAAGCAGTACGATATATATATATATATATATATATATATATATATATATATATATATATATATATATATATATATATATATATATATATATATATATATATATAAAGATACACACACATATATATATATATATATATATATATATATATATATATATATATATATATATATATATATATATATATATATATATATATTATTATTCATTTATTTATTTATGATGTGTGGCGTAGCGACAAAGTGTATGCGCTACGCTTCTTACAAGCTATTTTGGTCGTCTCCATCAAATGCCAGCCATCAAATGCAAGATTGCCAAAAGTGTTGACAAACCTACTATTTGTGTGCCCTAAAAGCCGATGGCTCCCGTAACGCTGCTTCTGTTTTTCTAGGATGAGAGTCATTTGTAACGCCACTGATCCGCGGGTACAGCAATTCCCTAATACACTAAAACCTCATTATGCGTTTGACTAATAACGTAAATACATGGAAGCGAACAAGCACTAACTTCATTGAGTGAAATTCTTGCGACATCATCAATACATTTATATACTATATTGCAGCCTCACCATTCGTAGTATGGTGAGGCTGCACCTATATCTTGATCATATTTGTAGAGTTACAATGCATGAAATGAATTCACGCAAGTCAATCTGTGTAAAAGGATGAGTGTAGTACCCTGGCGGCTGCTTGACATAGCAGACGTAAAGCAATTCATACAATTGATTCCATCAGGATTAACAACTCGGAATTAAACAAAATTAATTGACGTTTGAATACGACCGACGTTATGGAGCATCTTTAATACTTACAGTTAAATTTACTGAGACATTAAAATGAATTAGTCGCTGAAGCTCAATCAGCATCTCCATTAAGTGACATAAACACAGCTAAAAGTCACCCAAATAGGACGTGCTAGGTGTCAACTGAACTGGGGCCGAGTTCAGTAACTGGAGGGTAAAAAATTTATTGCTGTGATGTGTATTAGTATTTCACTTGTAGGACAACAAAGCTACACCCCAGCATTTTTACAACTAGCACCCCCAACTTTAATGGGTTTACATACCTCATGCATACATGAGTTTCAGTGTATTTTTTACGTGGTATATGTTGTGTACAAATGGTTTAAAATGGGTCGTTCCGTTTGTTGATGCTTAAATACTCCAGTGGATAAGTTACGAGAAAGTTGGATAATAGGACTATGCAACATGCTGTCATTTGAGCTAAATAATAGCATTGCGTTAAAGTCACTATTGCCGATATCGTCAAACAGCCAGGATCAACCCCTAAATAAATCGACTGTTAACATTTCATTAAGTTGATATTTGCTGCTATACACAGTTAAGCATAGCAGACCATGTTTTTATAATTGCCACAGCAAGTGATTGTCTGCAGCGAAAACAGCCGATTCCAGGCTTAGATCTTTATCGCATTAGTCGGTGGCAATTGAACACACATGGAGTATAAGCAAATTGGGAGATACAAGCGAATGGTTGTGCTTCAGTTGACATTCACAGATTGATGAGTTAAGTTGAGATCGCGATACTAATGTTTTGCGGGTGAAATGCATTAAGGCTACGAAATTTGTGAACATTTGCAGCACTGTGGCGAACAACAAATGAACGTTGCAACGTTCTAATGCAATTGTTGTCGATCAGAAGTGTGTTTAACTGAATCGACTAGCTGTATGTGCTAGTATTCAGATTGTTTCAGGTGAAATGGGTTTAAAATAGGCGCAAAATCATCTTTATTCCAACATCTCCAATAACTAATGAAATGCAAGATTGGTCACTTGAAAAGCTGTAATTTAGTGCATGTCTTGGTGATGATGAAGCAACACTCTGGCTACCCTGGCTCTTTGTGACTACTCTTGATTAATGCTGCCTGCTTTCCAATACTAGCTCCCATCCATCCAATACGATGTGCTCCCAAAGCTGGCTCGACAGTTTTACAGTAATGGGTTTTCACTCCAGAACCGGTGCTGCCTTCTTTAACAGATGACTTTCATTTGTAATGACACTGCTCAGCAACTTCCTTGTGCACGTGGGTGTCTCACTTCATCACTTAAGAAAACAAGCATTGTATTCATTAATCAAAATCCTTGTATTGTAGAGGCATGATCTACATATGTATATATCAACTCGACCATTCGTGCATTGTTAACAGCGGGTAACTTTGTTCAGTAAATGCCAGTAGTCTCTCATCCTTGCAGAATTACAATGAACCAAGCACAAAGCACATTTGTGACTCGCAGCAATTTATTATGTTAGCAACATATATTACGAAAGTTTTAGCTGATAAATGATGACCTCTGGATGTTTTTTAAAAAAACATATCAGCCACGAAACAAGATTTATCAATTGTTAAACGTTTTCAATTTGATATCTGCGCTACAAGATCCGTTCTATGTATGGCATACCAATCCGCAAGCAGACCAAAAACGGTAGAAACAAACCGGTCTTAGTCGAAACATTAATTCGCATAGCGCCGAATCATGAGAATCCATTCAACATTACAGATGCCAAAAGACACCCATTACACGATGCAGTTGCCCCAAATATTCACGTCGTGTGTTTTCATTGCATACAATTATAGGCCGACCGAGATTAAACTTAACAATTGACTATGACTGGACCATATCGACGCGAATCGAACCCCAAAATAGCTTAATCAGTGAGCATTTGGATTGCTGTTAAAAATCGTGTGGCCAATGGCAATATCTGTTTAAAGATTCTTGATGATGATGTTTGTAGAACGCCTCTAGCAACGTACACTCTACGCCACCCTACATCAATACATTGATATGGGTGAGGTATTACAATGGAGGAAAACCACACAACTATAGCATTGTCTAAAGTGGAAACAAAATATTATCTGTCAACCGCTTTTGTAGCCTTCTCTAGCCCCCCCCCCCCCCCCCCACAAAAAAAAAAAAAAAAAAACACACACACTATTATCCCTATGTACAGTATGGAGTCAACAAATGTGGTACAGCTACAGATTCCACTTTTAGCAGGGATTGCGATTCCAACCAGGATTATCTTATACTTGGGTCATTGTGTGTTTACAATGTATGCTTGGCCGCCAACCGTCTAGAGTTCCCTGTATTAAGCGCATCAGTCGTTCAGTAGTCATTGCACCAATTACGACCTGAATTAAAAGATTACATGCTATATATGTCGGCAGGAAGATGCTCCTTAATGAGTGCTGAACAGCAGCAAGCATCAATCCGCAAAGGTGATGACATGACGTCACATCCGAGACGCTCACTACTTCTTAGAAGTCGCCATAACCATTATAAAGCGTGCCATTCCATCACATTAAGCAAAGGCATGAGCTCGAAAGCGCAATGAATGAAAGAGAATATAGCTTTGTACACCAACAATAACATCATACACAATATAGTTTATGTTCCGATGTACATGGACTTGCTTGTAATGCTATAGAATAAATGATGATGGTGCTTTGTCGCATAATCGAAATGATATAGACATATCGGCAAGTCACCTAGAATTAAATAGATGGCAAAAAGAGTCTTGCTGACTTGCTCATATGTATATATACATATATATTTAGATATGTAATTATGTATGCATTTATATACATTTTCATTTAATTGTATACATATATATATTTATGTATATACATAATTATTACACACATATATATTTAAATAAATATCATACAAATGTATGTATGTTTAAACAAATATATATATAATTATCACTATAGGTCTGTATATATATGCACATATATATACGTATACATGCACAATTATTTGAACATATCTTAATATTTATATATATTTATGTATAAAAATGCTAGATATCGAGCTTATTATGGCCAAATATTGTGAATTGGAGATAAAACCAAAATATAACGATGGAATTTAACAGTCTCAATAGCATGCCCGGCATGTAAGGAAACATTGGGCAAAGATGAGAACTGAGAGGCCATGATTTCCTAAGGGAAATATACAGACAACTAATTATAAGGCTATAATTAGCTTAAAACAGTGTTTTCATTTGATAATTGTACATATACTCTGGTAGTAAAACCAAACTATAAAGACGGATCATTAAAGCATGCTGTAAATCTAAATCATAAAGACGGATTTTTAAAGCATGCCATACAACCAAACAATAAAGACGGATCATTACAACACGCTGTAAAACCAAACAATTAAGACGGATTATTAAAGCATACTGTAAAACCAAACCATGAAGACGGATTATCAAATGATGCTGTAAAACCAAACCATGAAGACAGATATCCGTCGTACAGCTTTTACGAAGCTTGTGATTCACAAAAGGTGAAATCCAAACAAAAATATAGAACGCATGCTGTCGGAGACACTTACTTGCAAACTGTCTCAAATCGCAAATGTCGCTGAACGATAAGCGGTGAGAGATAATTGCTTCTGTCAAATGCAATTACAGTGTTGTCTGCAAATCTTTGCTTGTGATGCATAGCTATGCTCAATCATTATAGGTATATATCATGAGAGTCGCACGGCAGACTAGAATGCCACTAAGAAAATATCATTTGTCATAATTGCTGTTGGCATTATGTTTTGTGTGACAATTGGTAGAAAGGATGTTTTGTTTTATTATGCTTATTTGTAGTTACAATTGACACACACGGATCCCGGCCGGCGATAGGAGCAGTGCAATATAATAGCTCAGTCCATTACACTTGTAATAACAAGTCCTTCTCTTTCACTTAGGAATCACCATCTGCATTTTCGGTCATACTATGCGTTCGGCTTAACTAAAATGAAAGGCGTCGATGCAACCACATTTAGCCAAAAAAAAACACAAAACGTTGAATATCTACACATTTATCGAAAGTAAGATTGCAAATAACTGTTTTCATTTGAGACAGTTTTAAGAAGTAGCAAGCAAGTCAGATGACAAATAAATGATAACATATGTTGACCTTCCAGGGCAAATATCCCCGAAAATGTGAAAACATATTCAATTTTGACCATTTCATTATCCTTATATAGCTCGACACACTCGACATAAAATATCATGATATTACATTTTATACATCTCAAACTATACACAGCCATGTAACCTTGGTAAGAGGCGGACAACGAAGCATCAGATTTTGTCATTTTTGCGCACACAACCACTTTTATCTTATATATTCACAAAAATGACTGCAATGCGTGGTGCGTTTAAAATTTATTTACTGTGAGTTATGTTGATGTCATTTCAAATGCATCCCAGTTTGTATAACTACCTCTTCAAAGTAAAGTGTGATAGAAAACTGATTCATCCTCAACTTACATTTGAAAGAAGCAGCGACAAGACTATTGTCCAAGTATAAAACATGTCTGTAGGTCTGTTTGTCTGCAGTCCGGTGTATCCTGCAAGATAGCTCCAAGCCAATCAACCTTAAGTGTGCCGAGCGTACCAAATACCCAATATTGCCTGTTGATGATATGTAAAATGTAACATGGTCCTTTGGAGGCATATTACAACGCGTATCATAAACACCAGAGGGGATTTTAAAGCAACTAGTAGTTATAAAGGAGTTTGTATTATCATTATACATATCTAATAGCATGATACATATTATAGGTATGTGTGCTTCATCTGAGGTATCACATATTTTCAAGCCAATGAGCATCATTATATATCCTGCTTCAGTGCAAAAGTCCACAGTCACACTCACAAAATGCGACAACATCATAAATGTATATTTCACAAGGCTACGCCACTGCTTGATAAATAGTAAATAAGTTTTAAACGCACCATGCATTGCAGTCATTTACAACGGAGTTGGGGGTGGGGGCGACATTCCATGTTAAGCTGCCTTGGTTTAAACAACGTTTTGGTACTATGCCAGTAAACGACAAAGTGCAATACCCATATTATAAACCGCTGCTCCTGCAGAATGACCTTTGCAAATGACCTTATCAAACGAAAGAAATAGATATCCACCTTCAAGCACTATGCTGAGTATGTGTGCAGCATATTCATGAGGCACCCCACGTTAACGCAATCAAGTCGGTCGCTGGCTTCTTGACCGGATAAATAGTAGCATCTGTCCATATTGGGCGTCGCAGCAAGATGCTCATATATTCGGAGCGTATTGTTCCCAACCACGATATCCCCATTTGTCTCATTAGTATAATGCAAGGCGCGTCTGCTGCGACACATCATTATTTTCCCATGAACCACTGTGTCATCTACACCCTCACTGACAGTAACCTGGTTTCATAAGCAGGCGGCGAGCAATACATGCTGTTTTTGGCGAAAACAATATGCTAACAGTGAAAAGTATTCATCAGTTCATATAATTCTATAACACGCCGATTTACGGAATAAAACCATGTTCCTTATAATCTGCACATAGATGGCATCCATTCGCTGAGTGGATTTAATAGTTGAGATATGTAGGCTTATAATAATTCAAGGTCACAAACTGATCGTCGAGGTCCGTGCATCGAATAGGACCAGGAATTGAATAATGGGTTGCCCCGCGTTATTGTCAATGAGCAATATTGCATCGGTAGATAACGATACAGATTTAACCATAGTTTGAAATATGAATGTGTTTGCACGTAAGGTGATAGAAAATTTTACAGCTTATGCATCGCATTGAAATTTATAGCACTTGGCATGGGAGTATACTGTGTATATAATGACGACCATATCAAGGAGGCCGTTTATTGCCTGTGAAGTGCTCAAGGACAGGAGCGTTTTGTTGAGCATGTAGTGATTACACATTAAAAGTTGTGTACGAACAATATTGGTTGGGCTCTGAAAGATTAACTTCCCTTCGTGATATCGACGACGACAATGCCACTAGTATTAACTTTGATGAAATAACTTAATGCGCTGTTATTAATTATCATAAAAAAATTAAAACGCACTGAAAGGGGAATTATGACCTCAATGTTCTCAACGTTCTGGCAGTAGCATGCAATATGCGCTCGTATGTCCGGTGATCACTGGAAGCACTCACCTCGGCGTGTGTTAGAGCAAAACAACCACCCACAGTGGAGGTCATAATCACATTAGTCAGCGGCAATTAGCCTCGGCTTTCTCCCGTTGTACCGAACAAAAAAGTTGGGGCCAAGCATAAGGTTGTTTTGCACTATACTTTTGCATTTACAAGTGAAGTGCGATAAATATTTGAGCATACATGGCTTCTCTGAATGACGGTATACTGTGACTGCAATGTCTTAGTACTATTTAAGCATAACATTTCGCATTGAATAATAAATCATGCTCTCTTCAGGAGCAACTGGTGTCATTTTGAATCTCGTGCACTGCGATAAAATCGTTACTGGTCCCTTTGTTAGATTTAGGAGTTGTTAGAGGCCTGTTGAAAGTAACATATCCTTAGACAATGAGTCACTAAAAAATGAATTTTCTTCCCCATTACCCAATTTTCTCAAATTATGCTTGACAGAAGATTCACTTCTTCAACAGATGCAATAACATTTCCAATATACGTATATTGGTATTGTTCACTAAAAATAATAGAAACGTGATTTATTTGCAATATCCAATTAAACAAAAACAATCGCCACAACGGTGTCATCGCGCTTTGATGTTGATGATGTTATTAATGCAATATATATTGTTAGTTTTGTATAGAGTTGTCAAAAGCAGATGCAAAATTACCTTATATTGAAAAGCCCTTACTTGCCAACTCATTCAAATACACTCTTAGTGGTTACAAATAGATAATGACAATGCATAGAATATTTTCAAAATCCGACCTTGTGCAATTATTTGCTTTGTGCATTTATCAATCTGCAGTAAAAAAAATGGCCGAAACATTCATACGCTTAGGTTGGTGTTCGCGAACTTGTTCGCCCTTTAATCAGTTAATTTAATGTGTAATCAGAAACATAGATTCCTGATACAATATACAGAGCAGCAAAATGGTGCAGAATCATATGATTATGAGTGTAACCGGATGAATGCTTTGGGTTAAGATAGACGAAGTCTCATCGCCGAGTATTATGCGGCTCGTGTTTTGGAAGGTGGCATTTGAAAACTGGATAGCAATTCCATTGGCTGTTTGATAAATGGACTATATATTTGTGGCTTCGCGCGGCCGCTATACAACTGAACACATATTTTACGTCTCACCTACATAATTGTTGATGGGATGATAACAGAACGTTGTGTTAACGCATAGTATAGTGTGTCCAAGTCTCTTCATAGCAGTTCTAAGCTTTTTGCCTTATAAAATATATACTTTATAAACGACGGATGAGGTTTCACACAACATCGAATCAATGCGTCTGTTCTGTGAACGCTATGACGCTTTAGCCTCCCCTGAGACGTAGATATATGTATTTGGTCGGTAAAAGTCTGCTTGCAATGTATGTGAGCAGCATGATCATCACACTACGTATGCCCATGCAATCATGTGTGCAGCTGGCTTTCTGCCAAGCGTATGAAAGAGGCTTAACCTAAAGTAGCCAATTTCGTGTTGTACACATAAAGGAGATAATTTGATTATTGGACCAAATGGAGATGCCATGCTATCCTTAGCTTGATTTCAAGATCTGTACACGAGTGACACTAAAATTTCCGATGGTATCATAAGTATGCATCATTCATCGGGAAGCAGTGTTGGGTTGTAGTCAAGGGAAAATAAGTATGGTTTATTGAACCAATATCGCTGAAATTTGAAAATGTTCCCTCGAGTCACGCCTTTGATGTAATAAAAAGCAACCATCTTTCAGTGCTGCCCTCTTTCTTAAAAATAAACATAATTTAGCTCGACAAAGCTTTAGGTGTTACACACATTTGTTACTTTACTTCATTGCATCAACATCCATTTGTTACAGATATAATAGTGATTGTGGTGGTGACAATTATATCTTGGGAACTTCAATTCGATTGCGTCGTGCATATTTCGCCAATTAACAAGTTGAACTGAGGACAATGTGTACGCTGTCGCATGAGCTTATTACATACATAACGGCAAATGCTGTACACAAGGCTAATTGTATTTGGCAAAACTGTACCAGACGAAACAGTTAAGGCGTGATATTTTAATTACAAATTGATGTAGTACATTATTTGACATAATGACATCGTTACTAACATGTATATAACTCTAGCACACGTTTTCTGATTCATAATATCCGCAAAGTAATTGCAAACATGAGAATGTTGTAGGTTAGTTGAATGCGTAACATAGATTCCTGATACAATCTACAGAGCAGCAAAATGGTGCAAAATCGTACGATTATGAGTGTAACTGGATGAATGCTTTGGGTTAAGATAGACGAAGTCTCATCGCCGAGCATTATGCGGCTCGTGTTTTAAAAGGTGGCATTTGAAAACTGGATTGCAATTCCATTGGCTGTATGATAAATGGCCTATATATTTGTGGCTTTGCGTGGCCGCAATACAACTGAACACACATTTTATTCGTCTCACCTGCATAATTGTTGGTGGGATGATAACAGACGTATGTGTTAACGCATAGTATAGTGTGTCCAAGTCTCTTCTAAGCTGTTTGACAGAAGACTAGGGTCGTTTTTGCCCTACAAAATATATACTTTATAAATGACAAATGAGGTTTCACATTACATCGGATCATTGCGTCTGTTCCGGAACGCTATGATGCTTTAGCTTCACCTGGGACTTAGACATCTGTATTTGGTCGGTGAAACTCTGCTTGCAATGAATGTGAGCAGCATGATCATCACACAACATGTGCCCATGCAATCATGATTGCAGCTGGCTTTCTTGCAAGCGTATGAACGAGGCTAAACCTAAAGTAGCACACTTCCCGTTGTACACGTAAAGGAGATAATTTGATTATGGGACCAAATGGTGGTGCCATACAATCCTTAGTTTGATATCAAGATCTGTACATGCGAGACACTACAATTGCCGATGGTATCATGAGTATGCATCATTCATCGGGAAGCAGTGCTGGGTTGTAGTCAAGAAAAAAAAGTATGGCTTATTGCACTAATATTGCTGAAATTTGAAAATGTTCTCTCGAGTCACGCCTTTGGTGTAATAATAAGCAGCCATCCTTCATTGATTTTGGTTCATATTTTATGCGCGACATGTCGCGATATTATGGCAAATGAAGGAGGGAAAACACGTCTGACTAGGTTGGGCGGGGCCGACTGCCACAGCATGATGCCTATTAATAAGAGGCAAGGGTATTAATCGAACATGTGCTTCCCTCTTTCTTTAATTACTGAACGCAATTGAGCTCGACAAAGTTTTAGGCGTTAAACACATTTGTTACTTTACTTCATGGCATCAACATCCAATTGTTGCAGGTATAATATAGATAGTTTATAAGATTGCGGTGGGGACAATTATACTGGCTTAAGCTAAGTTGATTGAGGCTATTTGATTGATTTGGCGCTGGTTGGCCTAGTTTACTAACATCTATATAACTTTAGCACGCGCTTGCTATCCGCAAAGTGATTGCAAACGTGAGAATGCTGTAGGGTACTACGGAGCACGGAGCACGATGTGTAACGGATTGTCACACTAATGTACATCATGTAAACGAAGCTGTACTTAATGTGTCCACTATGCATCCAGACTAATCATTATAAAGACATTTCTAAAGTAACACCATTGCAAATGAAAAATGTATTATCGGTGGTTACAATGTCCTATCATTATACCAATTTTATTCATTCGACGGCATGTGTGGTGGTCTTCCTATGAGTTCATATAGAACTATACATGACGCCAATGACCACTGTTTGGCAATGAATGCAGTGTCATAGCTAATGCACGTTCTCGATTGAGGGAGTTCATATGATTTGCGAATTACCTGTTTGATGAATGCAGTGTCACAATGCACGTTCTCGTTGAGGGAACTTTAGTGTCCATTGCATTTTTATAGATTTTAATACTTTACAACCTTTACTGCAGCTTTTCACAACTGATGCAGCTGCTGTGTTTAATTACTGGATGGCTGACGCCATTCTCAGAAGAGAAGGAATGATACAATGTGACAAGCCTTGATAGCCATAAAACGAGGAATAAATATGGCACAGCTCCGACAAACAGCTACTAATGTCTATATGACCTGCCGAAGAAGGCATCGAAGTCGTCCAAAAATTATTTATCCCCTTAACGGTTTGAACCTAACCTTCCGTTCCTCTTTTAAAATGACAGAGGATATATTACAATTCATTACAGTTGTGGCTATTTTAGCAATGTTTTATTTAATCTGCTATCCGTATTCCATTCACAAATACAGCACAAGAATCGAATACTACAACACAGAGCGTGTATTCTAGTCGCAGGGTATATATCATCAAGGCCTTAGCTGGATGGATTTAATTTCGGCATTAAACTGCACCGGACGATCGTGCCACTAGTGGTGATCAAGCACGGCTTGCATCCAACAAAATATTTCCATGGATGGCAGCGGCTTAGTAATTCCCCCAATAGCCTACGTACCATTTCACAGCAATAGACTGAAGCAATTTCCCACTGAATTATCCTGTCAGGAAAACTGGCTAATTTATCAACGATGGGTGGCATTATCCGATCGTTTTGGGTAATTAGGGTTATATGTCCACGAGCCATATATTTATCAATGACATTCGCATTGGTACATATAATTTTACGCTCTAATTGCTGCCAAAATAACTTAACAAGAATTATGATGTTGTCATATTTCCTCTGCGCAAGACCACGTCGATATGCACATACACAGACTGAATCTATTTCATAGTTTTAAATCTTTATCTTGTGACACGTACAAATCAAGAGCCATCACATCATTCAGTAGCTGGAATATTAATTATTCTTCATGCATGCTAATAGGTTGTGGGGAAGTTGTACAAATGCTCGGGTAAGGTGGTTGTTGTTCGTAAACCTGGGTTGTTTACAATAAGAATCATCACTCATAAATGATAGAACAATTATATTTGAGTGTTGCATCAAACACTTTTGTACAAACAGTCTTTCACAAAAAATTGATCATGGATTTATCGGCGAAGTATAAATTCGAAGCATAAAACCTATGTAATAAGCTTTTGCATATAACTTGTCGTCCAAGTGTAGCAAATTTAAAAGACGTTTTAGTGAGATAGAATTGATTCAAACGTTCCATTGCGGCCCAATCTAGGCGTCACTAGATTCTGCAGAATGTAGATACCAATTATAGCCCAGACATCAGTTCCAGCTAGAAGCGTAAAGCTGCATGAAAATACCTGTTAAAGCATTACCAACTCAGTAGCGTATATATATATATATACACAAACACGCAAGCTCACACGCATAGACTCATACACTCACGCACGCAGCGATATATATATACATATATATATATATATATAGAGAGAGATATATATATATATATATATATATATATATATATATAGATATATATATAGATATATATAGATATATATATATGAGATATATATATATATATAGGAGAGATATATATATATAGATTATATATATATATATATATATATATATATATATATATATAGATATATATATATATATATATATATATATATATATATATATATATATGTATATATATATCATATATATATTCATATTCATATATATATATAATATATATATATATATTTCACTCATATTCATATATAAATATATATATATATATATATAAATATATCATATATATTTATATATATATATACATATATATATATATACATACATATATATCGCTGCGTGCGTGAGTGTATGAGTCTATGCGTGTGTGCATGCGTGTGCGTGTTTGTGTGTGTAATGTGTTAGCTGTACTTTAGGCACAAAACGATCGCTTGGTTTTTACACACGTGTGTTAGAAAATGCGTTCACGTTGCGAAAGGTTACAGGTTGGTGTGTGTTATACGATTCGTAATGACGCCACTAACAGCTGTGTCTGGTTTACAAAGAGGAAAACAATATCCCTTGTCATGCCAAGACCCGTTGCACAACATAGCATCATTCCGGCAAATTGTGGGCATTACACCCCTATTTACAGCTCTCATCTCCCAATGGAAGCAAAGGGTATTGCTTGTCCGGGATAAATGACTGCCACATCATCAAATAATAAACCATGTTTTATGTTACAACATGAAAGCATTTTATGCTGTTCCTTATGCGGATATAAACTTATACCTAGACGGGCAGTCCGATAACTGGACATGGCAAATAGTTTTTGATGGTGGCTGTTG
>CM067357.1:25893954-25956454 GCA_034190875.2 Urechis unicinctus | reverse complement strand
GAATTGTGTTTGTACTTTGATCTCTTTAACAATTGTGTGCACAAGGTGGCGGCCAGGGCAGAACACGTGTTCCTTACCAACCCATCTACAATAACAAGTGAATGAACAACGATAAATGCAAGTTTACTACGTAGAAATGACATTCGAATGAATCAACAAGTTATTTTGTCCTGTGTAATTATGAGATTAAGCGATTTTACACTTCCATGTATAATCGTGCTGTCACATCATGCGCATCTTACCAATTACTAGCTGTAAATCAAACAAAAGAACGTCTGATAATAGTGGAACTCAAGACATGAACACATCCTCAAATCACCGGTTCTGCTGTCAGGAAGGAATGGTCCTGCGAAATCGTCGATATAGCAATGGTTAATTGTTCTCCTGACAAAGCAATGGAACAAAGCCCAGTCCATTTCCTTAGATACGGTTTAATATCGATGTGATAGTGAGACACACATGTAATATATATCTCTGAGACTTTGTGAGCCTGCATGGTTGTGGTTGTGAGCATGTTCGTCTTCACATCCAATCTACCCAGGCATTAAAACATTGCTCCTCATAAGCAACTCTCACGTGCATTTCAACGAGCTAATAACAGAACGCCTGAAATGAATTGAAGCAAAAACATTCTAAACATCACCCCATCGACTGAATTTGTGAGTCATACGCACCTCGCACATATGTTGTGATCATTTGTAGAGGAAAAACGCTTGTCATCAATTAATCTTTATTTAAGGTGGGACAAGGGTGGATTTATGTTGATACTCTAAGAACGAATACCTGCTGAGAAATACATGAGGTTTTGACAAAATAGAACTTGTAAAACTGGTGCTATTCCTATTCTGTTACTGATTCAATGGGATGAACCAGAGAGCCATGAACAAAAGTATACATCGTGCCAAAATCTAGTTAAGTCTTGCTGCTTATGGCTTCTATTTTTGAGCATGTAATAAAATGAGGCACCATCATTTAGACAATAGGCAATTGTCAGGGAGGGATGATAAACTAGGCCGTGTTGACAATGACAGGATTCACTCGTCGGCTTTCGCTAGTGGCCAACAGGCCCTCCTTCTTCAACAGGTTTTCGATTTTGCTTTGATAGGAAAAAAAATGTAATTGGAAATGATAGTATTATTAGGGCTTGATTAATGCAAATGAATCATTGAAAAACCTTTAACGTGTGCCCCTAGTGGAATAAATTTAAATATGCACATGATAACTTGCTTACTTTCTGTATTTGCACTTCCGCTGACAGAACTTTCGACTGCCCGGCCATCAGTGAAACAAAATGATCTTTACACACACTAACAACACTTGCACAATACACAGGCGCACTATCACCAATGATGATTTATCTCATTCGCGCATGCATGCTGCTATAGTATGTCCTCAATTAAGATCTAGTCTGGATAGCCTCCTCCTGTCATGTTCACGTAGACAATCAATTGACAGCATGACACCCTGTCCTGTTGCATTTAGAGGACGACCTGGATTTGGATGACAGGTGTCAGTGTCCTGCCATGCTTCGAAATGCCATTTTGAAAAGACCTGCCTCATAGGCTTCAACAAATTGCCAATGGTATCGCGTAAATTTACGTCACCGCAAGATTTTTCTGCCGCTAAACACAATTTTGTCACTAATCCGACCATTTTTGTTAGTACACAATTGAACATAATACAAAAACATTGGTGTGAGAATGACACACTATATTTCTGCTTTCTCGCCGTCGTTTAGAAATTATTACTTGTACCATGCAACGCAAACACATGGAAAGCGCTAAATCTGTGACTTTCAGCTTGCGATACTTAGGCTTACACGTATGTATGTATATGTATATTCTGTATTACGTGCACTAATCCTGTCATGTATCATTATCTGTTCGGTTACGGATTCAACTTATTATTGCGTTTGCGTCCTTTGGAAGCGCGCTGCATAAGTTACTAGCAGACATGGTGGTATCCTTATCATAAAGTACGCATAACGTAATAAACAACGTTTTAACCAGTAATTTCCTTGATCTATTGGGGTTACAGAAAATATAGTAGATGTTTTAAGTACTATGACACAATACTATGGTCTACTAACTAACAATTCCGATTCGTCAATGCCAGGCATACCCACGACCGATGCATTACCGTCAATTCGTTCAAAATGTAGCAGTCGCACGTTTGATGAACGCTTTACATCGTTTCATAATGATTCTTTCACAAAAAAAACGCATGCTTTAGTAAACACTTTATTTATAGCGGTAGTGTCAAGTGTCGTCACATCTTCTTACAGCCAATAATCAGCTTGACTTTTACACAGCCGCGATTCGTTCATTTGTGTTCTAATGATATTGTGCATCTAACTATATGCAGGTATAGTGCAGTACATCACATCGTTATAGCACAGGGTGCAGCAACCCGTCGTCTGTTGGGATTGTGAATATGAGACAAATGAATCCTTCTGCCTCTTGACTATTGCATTGTGTTTAGTTATCAGAAACATAGAGAGGTGAATAACATTACATTGATCTGAGACTGGGAATTGTGTGTTAAATTAGTTTAAGTCAGCTATACCATAGCACACCACAAATTCTGAGTATATCAATGGAGCACCATTTCTTCAGGACACTATTGTGACTATAGTAGATTGCGTTTCGTATACGCAATAGTGTGCAATTTGCTATGCTGAACTAGGTTTATTTATGTTATACAAGAATGTAGTCATCTGCTTCAAATTCTCAAGGCCACAGCAGCTGACATACGAGTCAATACTGGTTATCTTTTGCTTGAAGCAATTTGCAATCCACACATTGCGCTCGCCTCGGCACACGTTGCTAGCGCCTCCCACCTCATGCCATGGCAGAGCGACTATGTGGGTGCGTTATGATACAAATGTAAATAAGTAACCTTACTTGCGCAATGCCATCGAACATTATTATGCACAGAAGATATAACGTATAAAGATGATGATGCCTGTTATGGCTATTATACAGAGATTGCATCACCAAACATGCGTGAAGTGGACACACTTCAGTCAAGCATTCATAGTAAATGCATGACTATGTACTGTACGGAGTTTACATTTATAGTCATTTTATTTTTACATCCATTTTCTAAAACCGAGCTTGATACAATACAACTGCATGAAGACGATAATCCGAAAGACGAAATGATTGACCGTGTCATCCTTAACAACTTGCATTTGAAAATTTAGGCCGTTGTGCATTCCTTCGACTTCGGGCTAGTATATCACAATTATAGGGATTGTGTCGATAAAGTATTGTTATATTTCACCAACGAGACAGCTCTTGAATTATGTGGGTTAAATTTCTATGGTTAGATTAGGTCATTTGCAAACATAATTCTACTGGAGCAGCGGTTCATGGAATGGATTGTATAATATGGGTATTGCACTTTGTCGTTTACTGGCATAGTACCAAACGTTGTTTAATCCAAGGCAACATATCATGAAACGCCGTCCCCCCCACCCGCCCACCCCCGGCCTCCGTTGTTAATACTATTGATCTAGCACTGGCGTGGCCTTGTGCAATATACATTTATGATGTTGTTGCATTGTGTGCAATTTTAAGGATCAACGTTTGTGGACTTTTGCACAAATGAAGCAGTAGATATAATTTTGCTCATTAGCTTGGAAATATGTGATACCATTTGCCATAGATGAAGCACACATATCTTTTATATGTATCATGCAATAATATATATATAATGATTATACAAACTTCTTTATAACAACTAGTTGCTTTGAAATTCTCTCTGGTGTTGACGATAAATGTTTTAATCTGCCTCCAAAGTACCATGTTACATTTTACGTATCATCAACAGGCAATATTGGGTATTTGGTATGCTTGGCACACTAAAGGTTAATTGGCATGGAGCTATCTTGCAGGATACGCAGGACTGCAGACCAACAGACCTAGAAACATGCTGTATACTTGGAAAATAGTCTTGTCGTTGCTTCTTTCAAACGTGAGCGGAGGATGAATCAATTTTCTATCACACTTTACTTTGAAGAGGTAGTCATACAAACTGGGATGTATCTGAAATGACATCAACATAAAGCTCAGTAAATAAATTGTAAACGCACCACGCATTGCAATCATTTTTGCGAAGATACAAGTTAAGCAGTGTTTGTGTGCACAAAAATGACAAAATCTGATGCGAAGAGTTATTCAAGGGACGTTGCTTCGTTGTCCGCCTATTACCAAGGTAACATTGCTGTGTATAGGTTGAGATGTATGGAACACAAGATCATGATATTTTATGTCGAGTGTGTCGAGCTATTTAAAGGTTATGATATCGTCAAAATTGAAATTTGTATTCTCATTTTCGGGGATGTTTGCCCTGTAAGGTCAACATATGTTATAATTTATTTGTCATCTGACTTGCTTGCTTCCGCATATTCCGAACTGCCTTAGATGGAAACAGCGATTGGCAATCTTGCTTTCAATAAATGTGTGGAAGGTCGACGTTAATGGTTTAGTTTGCTAAATGTGGTTGCATCGACGCATGCATTGTAGTTAAGCTGGACGCATAGAAGGACCGCAAAGGAAACTCATGCAGATGGTGATTCCTGAGTGAAAGAGAAGGACGTGCTATTACAAGTGTAATGGATTGAGCTATTATATTGCACTGCACATATCGCCGGCCGGGATCCGTGCGTGTCAGTTGTAATTACAAGTAAGCATTATAAAACAAAACGTCAAAGCTCTAAGTACATCCTATTACCCATTGCCACACAAAACATAATACCAACGGCAATTACGACAAATAATATTTTCTAGTGGCATTCTAGACCGCCATGCGTCTCTCATGGGATACATACCTAAAATGATTGAGCATAGCTGCGGAGCCCGAACAAAGATTTACAGATCAAACCGTAATTGCATCTTATAGAAGCAATTATCTCTCACCGCAGCTGCAGCTCACGACAGTTTGACGACATTTGCGATTTGAGTCAGATTGTAAGTAATTGTCCCCGACAGTATGCGTTCTGCATTTGCGCATTTGTTTGGATTTTTGCCTTTTGAGAATCACATGCTTTGTAAAAGCTTTACGACGAATTTCTCTCTTCATGGTTTGATAATCCGTCTTCATGGTTTGGTTTAACAGCATGCTTTAATAATCATTCATTATGGTTAGGTTTTTCAGCATGGTTAAATGATCCGTCTTGATGGTTGGGATTTACACCATTCTGTAATGATCAATCAATATGGTTTTACCGAATGCTATAATGATTCGTCTCAATGATTTAGTTTTACAGCATGCAATAATCATCCGGGCTTTTTTTTGGTTTTACTACCAGAGTATATTTGCGTTGGAAAAGTACAATTACCTAATCAAAATGCTATTCTAAGCTTATTAGTTGGCTGTATATTTCCCTGAGAAAATCAAGTCCTCTCTGTGGTACCCATGAATGATGTCAAGTAGCTTTGTCAAATGTTTTCTTACATACCGGGCATTCTATTACGATTGTCATAGTCGATCGTTATATTTTGGTTTTACCTCCAATTTACAATATTTGGCCACAATGAGCTCGATATCTAACAGCGTAACTCCCCATGCAATGTGCCGAGTGGTACATAGTCCCATCACAAGACAGCTTAGGAATAACGTTTGCGCAGACATATGCTTTTCTGCTACTGTTACTATTTTATACCAGCTCCTCGTTACCCACCAGCCATATCATCAGTCACGAGACAGACTGGAAAACTCAATGGGACATTGCTTTTGTCTCCTGATGTGAAGTAACACCCAGGCAATTCAGGGATCTCTGTAGGAATATATATTATATATATATATATATATATCCATATTATATATATATATATATATACATATATAGCTCGATATATACATATATAGTATAATATATCCCCATGCAATATGATTGATAGATATATATTGTTACTAGATATATCCCGTATATATACATACATAGACATGCTAAAATATGTGTATATATATGTGCATATATATATATATAATTATATATATATTCATGTGTTTAAACATACAGATTTATATGTTTTAAATACAGATGCTATGTTACTATTTATATACATATATATATATATATAGCTCCTCGTGTATATATATATATATACATTCATATATATATATATATATACATATATGTATATATATATATATATCTGAGATATATAGATATATATATAAACATGTGCTATGTGTATATATATATATATATATGTGTGTATGTGTATGTATTATGTGTTGTTTATATATATATATATATATTATATATATCTATATCTATATATATATATATATATATATATCTATATCTCTTCTATATATATATATATATATATATATATATATATATACCTATTTCTTGCTATTTTATACGGCTAATTTAAGCTTTTTGCTGAGCATATATATATATATATATATATATATATATATATATATGCTATATATATATATATAATGATATACTTCATGGAACGTAAAATGGGTTTTATCGTTTTGTTGATTATAGCAAATTTAAAGCTTGTGAGCAAGCCTGATCCTATCCCGGAAATGAGAGCTTCATGGAACGTAAAATGGGTTTGTCGTTGTTGAAGCAAAGCTTGTATCCGGAAATGTTGTACCTCATCGATCCCTGGTTGCCAAGGAAGCGCAAATATGCTAGAGCCTATATTTCCGTTTTAAAGTACTGCCGTCACACTAACATTAGAGGCATGAGGCAGTGGTGATTGAATTGCCTCTATGTCTATGCATATAAATGCCTATAATTATCTCCCTCCTTAGGGCTAGTTAGTATCTTCGTTGGTACATGAGGGAATATCTGTTTTACATAATGCAACTATGTTAAGGCTAGGGTGCAGACAGACTGGCGACATCTGTGGGGTTGCGCAAGTGAGCAAGACTCTTTTTGCCATCTATCAAATTCTAGGTGACTTGCCGATATGTCTTTTTGTGTATTGCTGTATTATAGTTATTTACAATCAGCGCATGTAAACATTTAGTACCTTGATATGCGCCAAATTTTCAATTATGAAGTTGCCCTTTTCTTGATGCATATTAAGGTATTCGGTAAGTATCGTACATGTCGACAATGCTATTGTGCCTTGGGTTATATAAAGAGAGCATCAACGGTACTGTAAATAACAGAAAAGCATGATTGTGTGATCATTTCGATGATGCGGCAAAGAACCGTCACCATTAAATCTACAGCATCACAAGCAACTAAGATGTAGGCCATATACATCGGAACATAAACTATATTGTGTATGTTGTTATTGTTGGTGTATCGAACTATATTCTCTTGTATTCCATGCGCTTGCGAGCTCATGCCTTTGCTTAAGGTGATGGAATGGCACGCTTTATAATGGTTATGGCAACGACTTCTAGGTCATTAATTGAGCCATGGCCGCATAGGTGCTTGTCGGGTGTCCAGCAGCAACAAGGTCTGCCACCAAATGTTTTGTGATAATCCCTCAGAATGACCGGCAATTTCAGTTATAAGCTAGCTCATGGCTCCTATTTATAAGATAATCATGAGGCTGATGTAGGTCGTTTTGTGCTGCGATGGCTATTTCCTACCTTTGAGCTCAATCCATGCACGATATGATTGCTTAGTAATGTTGTATTAATGACTGTTATCTCGTACAAATCGATTATTGGACGAAGGAAAAAACTAGGTTATTTATTCAAGTTGCCATTTCTACCATATACATGAACTTCCATAGTTAGGATCAAAGTAATGCAAATACCCAGTGAACGATGCCGTGATTGAAGTGCGACTAAGAACAAATCGATAAATGTCAAAAGGCCATGCATCCAATTTGCTGTGAATATCGTGTTTCCAGTGAGTAATGATCAATGAATGCTTCATCATCACCAAAACATACCATTAATTACAGCTTTCCAAGTGACCAATTTTGCATTTCTTTAGTTATTTGAGATGTTGGAATAAAGATGTTTTGCGCCTTTGTAAACCTATTTCACACGAAACAGACTGAATGCTAGCACATACAGCTAGTCGATTCAGTTAAACACGCTTCTGATTGACAACAATTGCATTGGAAACGTTGCAACGTTGATTGGTTGTTCGCCACAGTGCTGCAAATGTGTACATGTTTCGTTGTCTTAATGGATTTCACCCGCCAAAACTTAGTTTCGCGATCTTAACTTCTGTGCGTCGACTGAAGCACAACCATTTGTTTGCATCTCCCAATTTGCTTGTACTTCATGTGGGTTCCATTGCAACTGACTAATGCGATCAAGATCTAGGCCTGGAATCGGCTGTTTTTGCTGCAGACAATCGCTTGATGTGGCAATTAGAGGTTAGTCCTGGCTGTTTGACGATATCAGCAACAGTGACTTTTACGCAATGATATTATTTAGCTAAAATGGCTGCATGTTGCATAGTCCTATTATCCAACTTTCACGTAGGAAGGACACATATAACATCATATGGTAATTTGTTGCAACTTGGGAGAGGCTAATAGTAAGCGGTTATGTCAAATCAACATCACGATAAATAATAACGTTCGTCGCCTATTGTATGCTTGTTTGTCACACATGCATTGAATGACTGCCGTAAAATAAGTCAAAACTCTCTACGAGCCATCAATAAAGCTGGTCAATATGCTGATGCAATGCAAATCTATTCAAATAGACCGCAGTGTTCTAAGCATGTTGAACAGATTACCATAGAAAAATTTAAGTCATCTCATGAAGAAAGATATCAGCTATCAAAGCCAATGATGCCCGCTATCATACATTAATTAGCAAGTACATTAGCTGCTGGCAAACACCAACAATAGCTATCTAAGTCACTGTAGTTTGTTTATGTTGTCTCATAGCAATGAACGTTATGCATATGGTAGTACCACAATAAGAAAGAGTATTTGCAATAACGATTTAGCTACTCGTAACAAACCTTATGCGCAGCCAATCGAATGTTATCTGTAGGGGGGGGGGGGCATTAAATATTGCATTATGTCAGCACCTCAGTTAGAGGAGTACATCTATTTCTTTTGATGAAATACAATCGAGGCAAGTAATTAGCTCTGAACGGTATGAGTCATTTCCACAAAACAGGTAGAAATAATGATGATAATTGAATGCGTATCAGTCAAACAACCATTTACTCGTTTAGATAGAAAGGGCTTTCCAAGGCAAAGAAATGAAAAACAAATAAAGCAACAACTTCTAACAGCATAACAGTGCATCGTTGCGCATCTTTCCTCTGCAATTACATTGTACTCCGATATTTAGCCGCGCAGCCATATTGTTTTTCGCAACGAGGGTCAATTCCTGGATTCCACACCTTTATTCACGGTTGAGTTATAGATTACATGCACGATCTAGCTCACCTTACATGAAGACGTCTTCAGATATGTTGAAAATACGATATGCCATAATTCTTACAGTCTGTTCAGACAGAATAGATTGTGGATTGACAAATGTATATGGGGATAGCATTTGTGTATTATTAACTATGTTTAGTAACTTTGATTACCATGGTGAACATCGTTTGGGATTGTTTATTATGCCCAAGCGCACATCTTAATTATAAGCACCGGAACGTATTTCGTATTGGTAAACATGCCAGAGCATATCTTGCTATTAATTTTCTAGCAAATGTTATGCTTTGAAAGTCGGATTGTCGATTAATAAACATCATATGTTCTGAGCAATTCAGATTTAAGCCAAATGATATCGTTATTATAACAAGCAATCTCTAATGACATGGGAGTCACAGCGGAACCCTTGTGGCCGTCACAAATGCGAACAGGCAATTACAAGTATTTCCATGAACCGTTCAGCATGCGTTTATAGCTCTAATGCACTTTAAGGGGGTAATGCATAACAGCTTGGTCTACCACCTAAGCGAATTTTCGCCATGTATGTAAGCAACATTTCGAGACAATTTATATTTCTACCCGTAGATTCCTCTCTGAGTGTGTCGATATTTCCGTGAAATAAGAGCTTGCATAAGGCCGGGATAAATGGTTAGCACAACTAGGTTGCACAATTTTTAAGATCTTTAACGTTTTGACTGTGTCATTCATGAATTGCTATGATCATAAAATTGAGAAATATTCCAACCGCGGGAATTATTCATAATTACTCTTCTTTTAAAGTGGCTCTGAGGTTGTTCCAAATTTTTCAAATTATGATTTGCAAGTAGTTTTAGCCTGGGTGGATTATAGGTTGTTCCTGATTGAGCCAAGGTAAAAGTTTTATACGACACAGCTGCAGAATGTGTGCTTGCTCGATGAGTTTACAAAGTGTTGTCATATTATGCGGTCATTACAGGACGATATTACAGACGACCATGACCTCTACCCTACGCTATGTAGCTTTGGTGCAATTTTGGTTTTTCACAATAATCTCGTACAATACTGCTTTCTTTAATGGGACAAAAGTACCATTTGCATATAATTTGTTTGCTTTTGAGAACGATTGAATGTTTGTCTGAATTGCTAAGTGAGTCGAAACTAAATTTATAAAGCTGTCTTTCACCATATTCATGTACTGGTGTGTTATATTTGAATTAATCACTACAGAAATAGATTGCTGCATTTAGCCAACTTTATCTTAATTAGGTTTCTGCAATAGACACCTTACACTTCCTCTTGGGTGAATTGTAGTGGTGTTTATATCGCTTATTGGAGAGGCTGATGGAGCTTCAACGACTAGATCATTTTAATATCTCAGTTAATTCAATTGTAGGTATTGAAAATGCTCCATATATCAAACTGCCGCCAGGATACTACACTCATCCTTTTACACGGATTGACTTGCGTGAATTCATTTCATGTATTGTAATTCTACAAATACGATCACTTGTCCTTTACTAACGCTATGCATTTACAGCAAGGCCTGTTGTTCATCATACTGCGAATGGCGAAGGCTGCAACATTGCATAAAAATGTAAATGAAGTCAGTGCTTGTTCGCTTCCATGTTTTCACGTTATTAGTCAAACGCACAATGAAGTGAAAAATCCAAATGTGGGTATATTAGAGAATTGCTGTAACCGCGTGTCAGTGGCGTTTCAAATGACTTTCATCTTTTAAAAACAGAAGCGTTGCGTTTAACAACTAATTACGTTTACCCGAACCCGAATCGATAAGTGACACGTTTGGAATTACCTTGAAATGCTCCTATTCGAGTCATACCCTATCCAGAAGCTCTGAATTGAATGCTCTGCTCAAAGAGACCATCTATGTTGCAGATGATGTCAGGGAACACGCAGTTTTAATTTCGCGCATTGTATCTCAATACGGTTTCCTGGGTATTTCTCCAACGGCTGCAACATTATGTTGTAGAGATATGACTGTTTCAGAAGACATTTGCTAAGTTGAATAATAAGCAATGAAAACCTGCCCAAAGCAATGTGCACGGGTTCCAATAGTCACCATTGTACCCAACTGGTCTTATGGAAAGGAGCGATGAAATGGAGTAATTAGAGCGAAATACCGAAACTGTGTTGTTGATACATATATTTGTTTTACTAAGATATAGGTGCAAAGCCTTACGCATGGTACAGAACATCGAAACTATGTGAGGAGGAGTAATAACACAGTGTAATCAATAAACTAAATCTTTGCGCCGTACCAATGACCATCTCTTATAACTTCAGACTAATGCAATTCTGGCTTGCCAAAAGTTGCACAATGGCGTTGCTCGTTTAACTGCAATGCTCATGTCGAGAATCTGCTGTAGGTGTTTTTGGTTGCGATATCTGCTGTGCAACATATATGTTTCCCTGAGTTTATGGGTGAAGATGGTATTTTTAAAGCTCTATTTATGTTCTTACATATGACACTTACCATTCTGCCAGAGTCGTTGTCACTGATTCATACCGCCTGTTGAGTAACATAAATATGCCAATGCTGCCATGTATGCGTTGATGAATTGTCGGTATCACCACTTCTGGGGCTGTCTGTATGGGGCAAAAGGTACTGTAAGGATCGCACAAGACAATATTGTCAACTTTGAAAGATCTATAGATGATATTTATAGCACCTGCATCATAACATCCTTATTCAGTTTGATTTTATAATCAATGCTTACTCTCAATATAAGTACTTAAAAGGCATATATTAAACATTTCAATTTATGCAATAACATCAGACATAGTTGGTGACTATGTTTGTTACTATTGGGGCGTATAATTGATCAATGATCGTAATAAAAGCCTTTCTAAATCTCTATCAATAATTATTTGCCGCATCGTGTCATGCCCCCTAGTAATAACTAGGTCACATGTATCGTGTCACTGTTCTCTCATGTACCTTTACCATACATTACCAGTCCACTTAAATATCTCTCTACATATCATTCGCATTTTTTTTCTCTCTCTCATTTTCTTTCTTTTTCTATCTCTCCCTCAATTATTCCGCTCATGCCAATTGTAACACAACAGTCAACTCTATTCCGTTTGGAGCTCTTGATGTCTTGTATTTTTGTTAGAGGTGATAGAAAGGGCTGAATGCGTCTGATAATGCTCCTGGCTGTTGTGGGTTGTTAAGGAAATAACACTTACGATATGCTAATTGCTCTACGCATATCGTCTATTTATTGTAAGCAGTCTCTTTGCAAAGAAATATGATTGAAGCCCACAATCACATTTAATAGTCATTCGTTATTTAAGTACTTTCGACCAGTATCACATGTTAATGTAACACAACCAATCTTATCATAATGATAAACCATCAATGGTCGGTGTTTCCAATGTCGGCTTACCTTCGTCTTTCATATGTTTAATTTCACAACCGAAATAATGACATGCGTGGTTTCTTTTGTCAGTTGTCTTTGGCAAGACAACGCATATAAGGAATGCCTTTGTCACATCAAAGCATACAAGAATCAAAGACTGATCGTTAATTTTACGGAATGCCCGTTGCCACAATTCTACTTTATTTTTATACAGAGATAAAATAAATACGACATTAAAGCGCCCCGTGTATAATGAAATGCTAGCGAATGCCATGACTTGTTGAACCTACTGCAGATGCCAAATAATTACGAGCATCAACACAGCCTCAATATGTGACCAGTATTGAGTTTAGCTACTTAGAATGAGATGATTTGTTACATTTGCCATATACTTTCTATTCATTTTGCATGTGAGCTAGTCAACATATTCATGCGCAAATCTGGGTTGAACGACGTGATTAACTGCGGTACATTTATGTCAGTCTGTATCTTTGCAAAGACCACTATATTGAGTTTATTGAAATGCCACTCCATCACCTCCACTAAAAGTTGGTCTCTAACATAAAGGTCAGGGATCAGCTAGTCCATACGAGTTATACATGGCGTCGCCAGGCAATCAACCCTGCGCACAATACTTTCTGGCTAATGAAACTTACATTAGACCCCCCCCCCTCTCCCACTCCTTCATCTCACGCTCCCCCCAAAAAACCTTAAAATGTTCAAGGTCATTTTGTCTGGCTGTTGTATGCCTTGTTATATAACCTATGGTATATCATTTGCCATAAGCTGTGCATTGTTTTGCATTTCATCAACAGACTTTAAAACAACCAAATCATTAAGGTTGACCCATGTTCTAATAGAGATGGACAGTCCTACGAAGTGATAGTATTTTACACTAAAACTTCCGTCTTCTGACCTATATCCATAAAAGGCAAAAATGTTCATCTAATGTTTCCTTGATGCCACTTTGCGGCTAATGGTAAAATATTTCTGCTGCACGAGCCAACTGTTTCCACAAATAAACCAGTACATCCAGCGTGGGCAGTTTCAGCACAGCTGTTATAGTTTTGATGATATGGACTGATCAATCGTTTGTTATTTTCCTAGGTAGCCCCATTCCGCTGTTGCATCACCAAGTCGGTAATCAATCCTTTCAACTATCACTTCCCTATCCACTAAGCAAATAAGTTTTGTAAATCTACATTACCTATGCAGCTCTGTTACAAAACACCTAGATTTTTCTCACCAAACACAAAACCTGACACTCATGAGACTTGCTCAAATCAACTTGGCTCACTTGATACTTGCCGACACAATGCATATACATATATAAAAGTCCATAATCTTTAGATCAATAGGTAAATAATGTGCGCCAACATATACCGTGGCTACGGGAACTATAAACGGCTTACATAACAATTTATCTAGACATGCGGTGGTCCTCCATTCTCATACTTCATTCAGTTCTTTAGCTTGTCATGGTGATCTAATTGGTCAAAATTATTATATGTAACTCTGTATTACCACAGCGATCAATCGAAAGGCTTTTGGAACTATAATATGTTTCATTGTATCAAACCTACTGATACAAACATGGTTCTTGTTGTGTTTTCTATATCAGGCTTGCAGCCACCTTCATCTCATTCTTGTTAAGACAATTCATTTCTCCTATTACGTTACAAGGAAACACGCTTGATGCCTTCAAAAGCACTAAGAGCACAAATGCTTACATGCAGTTTTGTAAAGTATTACCAGAGCGGTTGGCTTTCACTTGTGATAGACTCGTGAGTCTTTTGCAAAATAAGATGTTAGTGGTGTTGCCTTGACCTTTGTTGTCATTTATCCATGCAAACGCAAAACATCCGCTAGTTTCAAACTAACATCGTATTTTGCTGAGTATTTTCGGATCTTTAACCTTCTTCAATAAGTGAGATCCGACGGAAATGAATTTATGGCGCAATCAGATGTCATGCACCCATCATCGTTACCATATTGCATAAGTAATGGTATTGTTCTTTAGCGTTTGAATGGGGCAATCATTTAGATTGGCGTCATAAGAATCAAGAAAGTCAAGCAAACACATTAAATAGATACATTTTCGTGAGCCCTAACTAGGACATGCCAATGCCGTCCGTATGATTACAGAATATGAAATTCTTCGCTAATTCGAATTTGACAAGCTTTTTGAGGATAATTGCGTAACATGTGATGACATGCCCCTTAAATTGTATGAATGAAAACATCATAACACACGCAAAGGTAGCATCGTCTGAAACAAGTAACACTTATATTGCTATATCTTCAATCTGACTATTTCTCAGTAAATTGCTTACTGAATTGAGAAATATGTGCTCCTCTGTATTGTATTTTTTTTGTATTAAAATTATGCGTAGCATATAGTTCCACGTTTATGGACGACCTTGGTCCTTTGAGCTCTCACTCACGGCACCTACCATTACTTCCATCAGTTCAAAGCACTGCAAGACCATCCTAATCCATAATGATAATTCAATCTGCGTCAAATTATGCAGCTGGTGCCTTGCCCTGATGAAACGTCCGTATCACTATGCCTGACGTGCACGCTGAATGATGACACTGATACATCACTCAAATGATAGCTAATGGTTAGTGGATCTCTGACCTGCTTCCATTGGACGCAGCTGGCTCATTTAAGGGAACATCAAATTGATATAGGCATGATAAGGCTTGTCAGCCTAAGGCGTTGTGCTCGCTGATGAAGGCTTTTTGTCAGAGAAAACTGCTTAATAGAAGCAATTGTACAATTCATTTTATTAGGTTGGTAACAGTGTTCCGGGTATTTAAATGAGCAATGGATTAACATTGCCACCTGTATAAATGCCAAAACATATGCCGCGACACAAGACATGTCAAACGCTCTGTCAGCTGAGACACAAATAGTGAAAGTAAGCTACCAGGAAGAATTACGTAAGTATATTTCAAGCAAAAAAGATTTTGTAAAGCTTGCATTTGCTTTTATCAAACACCACCCAAAATCCAGGAAATGCAGCGGTAAGTATAGCGAAAAAATAATGATGAGGGACAAGTGCTGATTTTTTGTATGATATTGCCAGATGTGAAGGCAGATGAGTCTAGTTCATTACTGCCGGTAATCAATAGCTTACTTTCTTAATGATTCTGTCGGATATTTCACGCTTCAATTGCTGTCATTGATCTAAATAACCAGTTTTATGTGGATGTCACTTTTTGCATAATGCTTTTTACAAAATTCAGAACTGAGGGTTTTTTGTTAAAAGTTACATGTTAGGACAACCGATAAGCTCAAACTGGATGTGTGCAGCTATCCGCGGTACTATGAATATGTTTTGTCTGATATCAAACGAATTTCGACGAACGTTTACATAAATATGAATACGCATGGATACAGTACGTCATTCTATGAAAGTGTTGATTCCCGCTCGAATTGGCACGCTCGGCTATATCCTAGGGGACAGGCTGTCTATATTTTACAACTGTATGACAATACATAACCAATAAAGCAGTCATATTTTAAAGTTATCATCGTCATGGTCTTTACCATAATAAATGGCAGCCTTGCTTAACTTATTGCATCAGTCGCCGGGTGCTTTACTGTTTTGCGGGACCTATTTAGAATACTTGTACGAACTTTACAATTTGCATTCTTCGGGAAGGTAACTTCATTACCTTCAGCCAAAATCCATGCTTTTCGCAAAATCAATAGTAGTAGATGATACTAAAGAAAATGTGGTAATATTCATTCCCGTCACAGTTGAGCTGCTATATATGACCATACAATGAAATAAATTAAGACAGGTTTTTGTATGACAATGGCACAATGGTGTACAACGCTCAGACATATTTGTAATATTTGTAATTATATATTTAAATAGTTATCAATGCGCAAAACAAATCATCGCATTAAAGGATATCATGCCCTGGTAAGAGTAAACTCATCAGCAGAAGCAGCAGACTATTTCGTATGATACCCTGCCATATCACATATATTATTGTTGATGGCTAGTTTGCATAAGTTCTGTAAAGTCTGGTAGCAGGTGGCTGACCACAGAAGAGATCGTAATTAAATGCGCCAATGCACAGTTGTGTACAGGTCGGAATGCTCGCTGGTCAGCGCTATTGGCGAGCGTCCTGAGGCATATAAATATCTAAATCTGTATCGATACCCCTTTGCCACTGTGTAACATACAAGTTACGTGTTTAACACTGCAGAAGGGTGACAACAAGGCATAATCACACACCATGCTAGTATATCTGAAATTAGGTACGTTGGCTGAAAATTGAAATAAAAATGTTTGCATTAGATTATGTATTTGATTCGGCGACGACTTTGTTGCTTCCTGTCTTTCAATTATCCCCATGGACAACCAAACACTGTATTATAACCTTTGCAACAAATAGAGGTGACAGACAGCGGCCTCTTTTCTACATGAAACGACCTTACCCGTCCGGTCCAGTGCAATATTCTTAATTTGGCAATGTATCATTTCACATTTTGATAATTTCGTATGAGCTACCAAATTTATCACCCTACATGTACGTCGAACATTTTGGGTTATGTGCCTTCTAGTTGTAGATTCATAGATGTATGGTTCTTCTATCTCGTCTTAATGCACACCTCCTGTGCTGACATCAATTCTTGTTATCATATTGAATCAATATGGTTGTCACTGGACAAAATGGTACAAGGTATACCCCGTAAAAAGCAAAAACAAAATCTAGTTTTAGATATCGATTTGCACGTATATCAAGTACCTAAAGGTTATGCTTTAAATTTAAAATCTGAAATGCTAGTCAGGTGTTTCATATGCTTTTCAGGAGTCCTAATTGCATTAATGTGTAAAAGCGTGGATGTAGTTGAGCAACCTTTGGAAGTTCTGCGCAGGAAAATGGGCATTGAATGGCTAAAAAAAAGTCATAAAGAAGCCCAAGTATAACCGATATTTTATATGGTTAACCATATCGATACTCACATTGCTTTGGATGAATGATAACCTCAGTATAAATAGAGCCCAAAGCGTACAAACACAGTTTAGTTGATTGATAAATAGGATATTAATAGACAAAACGCATGTGATCATAATATAAAACATGGCAATACACTGAGAGAAAGTTCAACATAGACTGTAACAACATTAGCATCGACTTGATAACTGCGATCTTCGGAATCTCTGAACCTAAAAAGCATCATACTAAATATGCAAAACGACATCTCCTAAGCATAGAAATTAACTTAATTGCAGATATGAGACTACTGATTTGTCACATTTGTTCGTCCCTGTTCAAAAGCTCTACCCGATACGTGATGCCACAGTACCACTGAAGCATCAAACAGCTTGCTTAACCACACGTCCATATATTCACAGATTTACGTCTAGATACGCTGCTACAATAAGCTGAAATGGACAATATTGCGTAAATTCAACCATCCAATTAATTTATTCTGAAAAGAATCTATTGATCTATTGACACATCACATCGGCTTCAGTGCCGCCGGTCTACTAACTGTGAGTAGCGATTTGAAGTTATGGAGCCATTTGTGACGATTCTCACACTCTACATCGGAATAGCGTTTTACTCAATAAATCCCGTCTACTGAACCGTACTCAAAAGCAGGCAAGCAACTCTAACAAAAAATGAGAGTATGCCATATTTAGATGAAACATACACAGACCAGCAATACGATAATATTAATGTTTTTATAGCACAATAAGAAGACTTTGTAGGACCGACTATGCGGTTACCGATACCATGAGCTAGGTTCACAATAACATTTAAGTTGCGCTGCCATTGAATTAATAAGAAACACATAAAAATGGTTATCCAACATTACCGTGATGTCGTATTGTGGTTGAGAATGCTGATATTAGATCTTCTGACTTGTCGAGGAAGCAATGCCCTAAAATTAACCAGAACCTTCAGTGTACACTGCTGTTTATGATTCCCAGTTACACGTTACACAGAGGGAAAGCGAGCCCTTTTAGAGCAGCTAGTAACTATTTGATTATATGACGTGATCAATTCTATGCTGTTTTCCAATGGTGTTGCAGACGTCTGTTTAAGAAACCCATGGCGAACAATTATGACCTCTTCTGTAGTTATTAAAAGACAAGCTAAATACAGGAACGTAGTTCCGCCTTTTGTTCTTATGTCTTACTATGGATAGGTAAATGGAACTTCACTAACGTGGCATAAAGCTTACCCTGTGGTCACAGTCTAATGGTAGAAGGGTGATAACAATAACTGAATTATTTTGTTTCTGAAAGCGTATCCTTTTGACTGCTGAGTTAGCTTGTTCCCGTGGCATGGTGGTATACTTCGTCGCCTTTCGACCCACAGGTTGTGAGTTTGATACCAAGGTCGATAAATCTGTCAGGTTCTTCTTGACCCGAATGATCACGTTAAATGGCTGTCCCATCTCTGAAAAAGGGAATCATCCGACCCGGTGGCTCAATAGTACCGTGATGGACCTTCGTCTCAGCAGCGTGGGTTGCACAGTCCGGTCTGGCTAACGGGTTTGTGCCAAGTAGGGGCTGGCTCTTAAGGGGAGCTGCCCAAGCATCACACTCATCCTGATACATTTAGGCCGCAATATCGCCTAGTTCTTGAAAGTGACGTAAAACCCCAATTATTACCATTACCACTTATATTAGATTGTTAGGCACCGTCTATGTATGTTTATAACTGCATACCGTATAATTATATCAACAAAAACATACAACGTGCACTTAATGATTATGCCTCCCATAAGTGACAAAATCGGCTGTGAAGAGGATGGATGTCAACGGATTGTTGTTTTTATGAATCACCCGTGTTATTGTCAACATGGCTTAGTTTATCATCCCTGTCTGATACCGAATGAATCCCGACATTGTCAACACGGCCTAGTTTATCATCCCTGTCTGACACCGAGTGAATCCCGACATTGTCCATAAGGCCTAGTTGATCATCCCTGTGACACCGAGTGAATCCCGACATTGTCCATAAGGCCTAGTTGATCATCCCTGCCTGACACCGTGTGAGTACCAGGTGCTCATTGTCTAAATGATGTTGCCTCATCTTATTACACGCTCAAACATGAAGCTATTAGCAGCCAGACTAAAATACATTTTGGCATGGTGTAAACTTATGCTCGTGGCTCTCAGTCTATCCCATTGAATCAGCAACAGAATAGGAATAGCATCAGTTTAACAAGAGTTCCATCAGAATTATCATACGAGACATTCTTTTTTGTGGCTCTGGATAAACGGCAGATGTTAATACAATTCTTCGTGCATGATTGCGATCAGGGCTGAACACATTACCAATCGTTGTGATCATGTTACCTTTAGCTAGAATGCGTTTCTGAGATTTGGGTTCCCGTGTGCATCAGAAGTGTCGCATAAATCAGGCCTGATACGTCAGGCGGGTAACGATAAACGAGATTCTGGGAATGTCTGTGTCAATCATATTATAACCTAATGGTAATCGTTTTATGCCTCGCATTCATATGCAAACATAACAACGTTATGATCTATCTAAGGTTTATGTCATAATGATGGTTACCACTTCATCACACACAAAATATTTTTCATACGGTAGTTAATTTTCCCGCACAACAACCAGTTTCGTTTTTGGAACAATATCGCCTTCATGGATACATTTGTATAATTGGCGCAAAAGACTACAGCAGCATGATAAAGAGCGATAAACAGCGAAACATGCCATTGTAATTATGTTGCAGTAGTCTTTTTGTGACGGACCCTTCTACAGTTCTTGGTCAATGTCTGTGGCCAATTATACAGAAAGATATATTTGATCCTACAGTATGCACATATTAGGTAGCTGGACTATTTTTGTGACTCATTTAGCAAAATGAGCGAAATGGTATTGGGAACTGGAACCCACTCATTCGTTAAGGTCCAGACAAGTCGAGGTAATATGAAGTATGTCCATTCCCGTTTCTATATTGTTTTAGTTCTCTCCAAACCCAAGTCAACCACACTACTCAGGTATTAGAACGATACATTTGTTCCCTGTTTAAATTAATATAGTGCTTTTTTGTGGGTATTACCACCAGATACAAACAGCGCTATGCATACTAAAATATATATAATGCCTGCCACAACGCATGTAACTGCAAACCTTCTGTGAGCGGAGTTTATTACTGATACCAACTTTCGCCGAATTACTTCACGTATCATAATGCCCCTTGCATAAAATGCAAAATCAGCACTTAGACGAATTGTGCAATTGAGCGCAATGGCTCACTCAGTGAAGCAGTCCTTCAGAAGGGCGTAGCTGAGTAAAACAAGGACCTCACTTGATCATGCCCTGTGCATCATACCGATCCGAGCGCTCTCTTATGGCTTATGTATAACTTTCATTCTCAGATGTCATTATGTTAATTCTCGCATCTCTTAAACATATCATGAGCTTATGGTCAATCATTTCGAGTTGCATTAGACATTTTCGTTGTCAATGATAATTCCTATCCATGTGCCTCAGGCGTAATCAATAATCGATTAGCTAGGAATTGTGCATTCATGTGAATATATCATGGCTATTCAGCTGTTGAGATACGTGCAACTGGAGTAAAATATAGTATCTATCTATGGAGAGGTATGATTGTTGAGTATGTGGTGGTTTTTCCCACCGAATCAGGATACACATCTTAGATGAAAGTTACCGCGGATATTAAGTCCACAGTGAAAGAAGATATATGTCATCAATACGTCATTTCACGAGCGGACAAAATGTTACTCTCTGGGTTCAGACAATCCTCTTTTAGACCTCGAATAAAAATGTAGCGCATAGTTATAGCATTTATCCTCCTCATGAAAACCAATTTTACCATGGTGCATGAAAAGACGGTACTAATATAAGTAAACGAACATGTATTGTTGTAAATCGTCACATTTACAATATTTTATTACACATATCACGATTAAATATATCGGTATGCCGTTGATGAGATTTTCTAGCATGCCAGTCTTTCGTCGATACTATTTGTTTCAAGTGTCTTTGTTTGACGAATGATGTTGGTTGTCTATATGTTTTTTTAATTTAAATAAATATTTCTTAGGAAAAACGTGTTGGAGTGTCCATTGTCACCCAATTCTTTTTCCTTTACATATATACTTGTTCTGCTTACTGTACGTGAAGTTGAAAAAGCTATAACCTGCTCTGGCAGGGAGGGGGAGTAGGTTTGTTGATACCCCGATATACCCATATCGACTCAATAGATTTATTCTATTTAGACTTCGTTTAAAAGCACATTGCAAGTTATTGCGTCAGACACAAGCTTTCTGATTCCCTACGCTACACAGCAACTCATACCCGTAATTTTCGATATTAAAGTTAGAGTCTGACCAAGCAGGTTTCACACCGGCAACCGAATTACCATCTGGGAAACGTCCTTCCAACTGCATTAACGAAACGTTGAATGTGTTGAATGTTCATAGCTAATACAAAAATATGTTTATTTATTATTCTGCTTACGGGTGATATCAACAAAATTCGTACTTAAACTGTGTTCGCAAATGCATTGAAGGCACTGGAATAAGAATTGATGTGACTTGTGGTGATTTCGTGCTATGCTTCCAGCTAGTACATATGGCGTGTGCTCAGCTACCAAAGCAAATCATTGCGAATAAAGGTGCACATATTTGGTTACCAGTAATTGTAACACTGATTCGCCATGGAGCTTCGCAGCATGTATATACTAAATAAACTAATTGCTTTAACTGATTATTCACCGAATAGGAATAACAAAAGCCAAATTATGTTACCAATTTTAATGATGCTGGAACATTCATTGCTTCAGCAACCTCAATTACGATTCTTGATACCCTACAAATCGTCCCTTTAATGTTAGCGCTAGTTTCATTTGATTCCAAATCCAATTTTCTGGCGATATCGCAGTTAATCTGCTATGCGTCGACATTTAATTTTAGATTCCTCACTCACAACGTTAAAAGACAAACACATATGTCTCAGTCATCGCCAAATTTATTGTTTCAAACCCAGCTGATACCACTCAAAATAGACAGACGATCCTAACACACCAGGCTATGTTTAACTATAATAAACTACTCCACGTTCCACTATGAAGAAATACTTCGAGCATCTTTGGCTGATTCCTTGCGTTGATGTCGCTCTATGAAATAATCTGATGTAATAATGCATCTTCGATATTGATTCCACATTGATGTCAACACCATATTCCTATTGCTCACCGAACAATACCTTGGGTCGACGACTTTCTTGGGGTTGACTGCTCGATTGATTTATCTTCTTAGATTATCATAAATATTCCAGCATTCCGTAAACCGTAGCTGCTATAGTTTATCAATTAACTATATTTTCAGTCCAAACAGTATCGTTCATGTCAATAACGCATGACCTATTGCATATCTAGCCTCCATTAACGGTGGTTCTGGGAAAATGGACAAACAGCTTTGATTATTGGGATAAACGGTTAATGTATACGTTCTCAATTGCAATGTGAATGCGATTTTTTCTGACACATTGAAAGTGGAATGCTGATCTCTGCGGGACCTGCATAATGAATACGCAATCTTATCATGATCCCGCATACTGAGCATTCCATGAAGAGCGTCACATGCATCGATAAGTGCATTAGATCTGTGCATCAATCAGCTTGATACTGGGATAACCTCTTCTTATCAGTGTGCAATCTTCTCCATAAAATTGATCTGATCTGCATGCATGCATTAGATGTCCATACAGCAGGGTTGCGATTGAGGAATGAGGATGAATGTGGATGTGACCCGTCGTTCTTGTACTTTATTTGATGGAGGACAAAGAGTCTGATTGTATTGTTCGTGTATACAGCTTCACTGTAGGAACAGAGAGGAGCATGTGTTCGCAGATGTATTTCTTACGATATGCGAAGACGCCCACCAGACGGACAGTTATCGCATGCATAAGTTATTGTGGTTTAATTAGAATCAGTCCGCGTAATGTGTAGATTCTGTGGCGTAGCATTAACAGTCATTAAGGGCCTCAAGGTACGTTGGAATCACTAGGTAAACTATATACTACCCAGGAAGACCTAGGTCATTTGTCAATTCATAAAAAGAAAAAAACACCTATTTAATCTTGCTTTATTTAAAGTGATGGCAACATGTGAGATCCTCTTCGCCCTCAACCTGCCTCTATATCATTAACAAAGACTAAATTAACCGTAACCAAGTGTAAGTGGGTGAGACATGAGCTATCATAGATGGTCAGACTTTGCAGTGACCGTATCTTACACGGCTACAATAATGGGCAAGGGTTGATAACAGTGATTAGCTAATACCGATATTGTTGATGAGCTCCATCATTGTCATTGATATTGGATTACGTTCTCATGTGTGACTTTCACAGACAGAATGTTTACATTCAATACGAAAGATTCAAAAGGCCTATATATATATATATATATATATATATATATATATATATATATATATATATATATATATATATATATATATATATATATATATATATATATATATATATATATATATATATATATATATATATATATATATATATATATATATATATATATATATATATATATATATATATATATATATATATATATATATATATATATAGGTATGTATATATACATAACAGTAGGAATAACTTGTAGGAAACTTCGAGTACCCAATGAGCAGATGCCTTCCTACAAATATAATCTCCATTTTGAGGACATAATGGATGAATATGCGTTGCGTTTATTGAGACAATGCATATTCGTCAGAATTGATATGAATGATACACGTCCAGTACAATCACATATCTGAGGTATATTCCATGAGGTCATATAAGGCTGTATTGTGGTGCATGCACTGTAAATCGATTTCCTTAGTATTAGCTGATCCCACAAATGTACCACTTTGATGATTATTATGAAGTCAATAAGCGCATCTCAGCTTTTGAATACAAACATACACCTCGCGTAGCTAATTATAGCCAAGTGAATCAGCCAATATGCTGGAGTTTTTCATGATTGCATTTACCGTCTGAGCCATTATCGTTGTAATATATACAAATCTGGACATAATCGCTGGTGTTGTTTATCGGTGCAGACTGTTTGGCATGTTTCATGATATGTTTGAGGCTATAAGTAGTAGTTAGTATGTAAAGCGTGCTTGTGTAATGATTTGTCATTCATAGAATCTCAGACCCTCTATCGTAAACCTGCGTGAATTGTAAAATTGACCTTGGCTTCAGTGCCTTTATTCATGTTTCGTGATAGTATCAGATCCTAAGACTCTAGCCTCAACCGCCGTTACCCCTGTCTATGACTTGTGACTGAGTGGAAACCTTTACACTAGCACACTTACTCATGCCTTGCTTGGGACTTCATTAAATAGAGATTATCGCATGGTGTACGCAGCCATTATATCTACAACACGAGCGATGCGTCACAATGAATAATGGAATTATTAAAGAGTCGAGAGAACGAACAACTGATCTACATGTGGGGAGCACAACTCGGTATGCTGATCAGCCTGACTTAATAGCCATGCATTGAATGCCTATACATCGCACGTGCAATCCATCGTTGCTATCATAAGACGATCAAACTATTCATCTTCGTGGTGTTCTGCTTCATAACTCATTGTGAAGTGACAAACTACTACCTTCTTTAGGGGTTATATTTCTACAGTGCCTTATCATATGCAATAAATCGTTCAACACATGTGGAAAACAATATTGCTATGTTTGTATTCATCATTGATACAGCTATTGTTAAGGCGCCGATGGCACATGCTGGTAATGGCTTGTTCGGCTCCTGGTTCAGTTGATTCTCATTCATTCCTAATAGCCTTCTGGGTATCAACGTGACCCACGAAACTGATAGTCTTGACAGCCATGTTCAATCACAGGATACGGTTAATTATTATGCATTCATACGAGTTATCAAAATCAATGACACATTGTGGGGCCGATTTTGTGCAGTTTTACGCTAGAATTAAATTCACCTCATTTAGATTTCGAATATATCTAGCTTGTGACGGGAATACACATGTTGAGCGGTAGTATTCATTAGTTATGCTGTGAAAGCAGATCATCCCAAGCTTTACTTCAAATCGAACTAGGGGAATTTTGTTCTTAAACATTCCCTACAAATGCACCAGTAAGGTAAATTCAATTCCAAGCGGATTGGTAAACTGTTGATATCTTTGGTTGTCTTGATTTTTGACAATGATTATTTGACATAGATGTCTTGCATCCCGTTTTGGTAATACTCCATAGATCCGAAGTATTACCTCTATTAATACCTTGATAATCTTGGTGAAAAGAATATTTGAATGCCACAGTTAATTAATTAATTAAAATGTTATCTTAACAATATGGGTGTCCCCCGTGAATTCCGGAATAGTGTGTAAATCACATATTGTTCTGAGCTGCCATTACTTTTCCGAAAGTAGGCGTTCGTGATAATTTAAGTAGGCAAAAGAGCTACATTGACAGTTCTTGACTCTCCTCCTCTGTCCTTAACTTAACGCCCGATATGCCCGAGCAGTCGTTTCATACCATTGAAAATATGTTATTATAGGTGATGAAATCACGTCAGTTATAAGGTTTTGATTTTTAAAAAAACACAATCCATGAGGATATCCCCGAGTCTAGATACTACTCCAAAAAGATATGAGCTTTGTTTGCTGATATCCGTTTGATTGCTCATATGCCCAGTGTATACAAGCTTGTATATTGACGCGATGCTGATACATTGACGTTTTGCATACACTGCAGCCTTGTGGGCGAAGTAAGGGGGCTTATTACTTGCTGCTATCTCGAAGACACATCTTAATTTTACTTTGACATAGATATATACACCTAGCCGGACACTTCTCTGCTGTTTTTATTGTGTATATGCTGAGTTGAATGCATTGAAGATGCTGATATTATCTTCAATTATGCAGGTCGTTGTGTGGTAATGCGGATATATCACGCCATACACAAAATGCACAAACGGCGATGTTCCCGCTATAGTTCCCTTTTAATCAAAAAGTCAGTGTATCACACGCATTTTTGTATCTATTCACAATGAGTTACATCAAAGCAGCCTTGATGACTAGACAAAGTTCAGTATGGATCGGAGGCGGATTGCCAAGGTTATAAATGCGTGCAGTAAATGTTTCCGACAACATGGCACCGATTCAACCGTTTGTAAAACAGGCTCAGTGAGTTGTGTTCTGCCCGCAGGTGACAACATGGAAGCAAAGGCTGCGTTATTACAACTGCATCATTGTAACTTACACACTGTCACTAGTTTAACAGGTGCAGCCAGACGATGTGTACGGAGTCGTTCAAGTGCCTACAACTTTAGTCCATTGATGTCCTTTATATGAATGCATACAGTCGAAAATTGCAAAAGTATTCTATGATGCAGGTTAATGAGAGCTGGATGTCACCGCAAAAAGCTATTCGAGTACAGGAAGTCATGAATAAAACTATAGACGTATCCATCTCAAAATCGTTTTCATCCATTTTCCATCCCATCTGAAGTTGTTCCGATAAATTTCGACACCTCCACAACTATTACTCACAAGGGGAACAAACATAAAGATAGGCCATGGTGAAAAAATCTTTTGTTGGCTCGTTATGGCTCAAATTTTTTGAAACAACCGATGAATGTACAACAATGCCGTAAGACTGTCCCTCGGGGTACCTTCATGTTCACAGGTAAGATATGTCGTATTGTAGGAAAACAATATGCATGATGTCCCTTGAATTGTTTTTGACAAGTGATGCAAACCCGTCAGGCATAGTTCATACTCAGAAATGGGCTCTTAGTCATTGCATATTATTGGATATCACATTTGCACTTACTTTAAGGTCGCTATCTTGTCTGGCAACAATCTTATAAAGACAAAACCGTATTATGAAACCTTGGATGGTGGACCACGTTCATTTGCACAATAATGCAATATCATAGATTACAATACAAGATGTAGAACACTACGCGCCCATAGAAGACCACGTGACCTACTCCTGTTCGCCAGTATTGGATTAACCCAATTATCAACGGGAGCATCAGAATGATGAGACACATTCAATTACATCGGATTCATGGGAGTATGCCGATAATGAGTATGCCATTTGGGTTTATTCGGTTTATTGGGTTTTAAGCGTCCTTGGTTATATTGTGCAAGCCTCGTGTTTTAAAACGAACTAAGGGCCTTTTGAACTCCAGGCGCTGCATCTCCACAGTTAACTTGTGCACATAAATGCATCATGCATATCGTTGAATATCGGCTCCGGTATGTCTACTCAAATCCTGCATTGCGCTTGCATATGCCATAACCCATCAAATATGTGCCTTTATTATGTATTACGGAAATATCAGTGTGTAATAAGAAACGGACTGAAGGAAACCTCTTCCGCTTGTGCATGTCGGGATTGGCGATGATATTGACGCAATATATGTACGGATATATCTATGATATACAGATCCGTCCGAATTGCATCACTCTGCACACTGCTGCTCATGTATAGATTGTTATTACTGCGACTGAATGTGTCGACGGGGGTGAGAGGCTAGACAAAGCATTGTTACTCGTTCTAATAACCTCACAACATTGCCAAGTACTCATAAGAGATTCCTTCGCCATTACAATATTGAATTCCGCCAGCTTGTGTGACATCACTGAAAATCAAACGACACAAAAAACAGCGTTTTATGGTCAATAATCATCGTTCACGCGAGTGCAGATAGTGATGTACAAGATACAGCCACCATCAAAATTATTTCCGGTTATCAGACTGCCCGTCGAGTTGCAAGTTTATATCCGCAAAAGAAACAGCATAAAATGCTTTCATGTTGTAACATAAAACATGGTGATGAGGCAGTCATTTATCCCGGACAAGCAATACCTCTTGCTTCCATATGAATTTCATGCTTAGATGATGAGAGGCAGTGTTGTAAATAGGGCTGTAATGCCCAGCATTTGCCTGAATGAAGCTACAATGTGCAACCGGTCTTGACATGCCAGGGGATATTGTTTTCTTCTTTGTATCCCGAAAACAGTTGTTAGTGGCGTCATTAAGAATCGTATAACACGCAACAACCTATAACCTTTCGCAAAGCGAACGCATTTTCTAACACACGTGAGTAAAAACCAAACGATCATTTTTTGGTGAAAGTACAGCTAGCAACTTACGAACACAAACACGCACACCAGCACAAATATCAACACATGCATGCACACACGCACACATTCACCCACTCACGCACGCACGTTATATATATAATATATATATATAGATTTAGATATATATATAGATATAGATATATATATATATATAGAGCTAGAGCTAGCTATATATATATATCTGATAGAAATCGATAGTGGTGTAGTATTAGCGTGAAAAATATAGAGATATGTCATTCATAGAGATATCTTTATAATATACCAGTAGAATATATACAACATCTCTCATATAGATATATAGATATATATAGATCTATATATAGATAATAGCGCTTATATATATATCTATATATCTCTACTATATATCTAATATATATATCATCTATATATCTATATATATATATATATATATATATATAGTAATGGTGTATCAAGAGCAATACCTACGCAACGGAGATGATAATGCTTAAACGGGTACTTTCAACCCGCTTTACACATCCAACTGGAACTGCTGCCTCTACTTTAATCTTCGAGATTGGTGTCAGCCTTCCAGTAATAAAAAACTGCAGCTGCTGGCATGTCTGTGAATTGTGATTTACCCGCACCAGAACTCATTATACTTGTGAAAAGCTGCAGTAAAGTAATAAAATCACCAAAAATCAATATTCGGTTGTGTCAGGTAACTTTCAAATTAAATTATTCCCTCAATCGTGAAAATACATAAGCTCTGAGACTGCATTCAATGCCATACAGTGTTCATTAGCGTGAATGGATGTATATTGTTCTTATGTAGCAATTGTTGAAAGGCACCCACATACACCGTCAAATGAATAAAATCGGTAAAATGAATGGACATTGTGACTTGGTCATATACGATTATCAGTTAGCAAGATTGTTTTAGCCACCGATAATACACTTTTCATTTGCAATGGTGTTACTTTAGAAATGTCGTCCTAATGATTAGTCTGGATGCATAGTGGACACATTATAAGCACAGCTTCATTATCTTTTTGTAACCACTAAGAGTGTCTTTTAATGAGTTGGCGATGCAATATTGGCAAGCATGGGCTTTTCAATATAAGGTAATTTCGCATCTGCATTTGACAACTCGATACAAAACTAACAATATATATTTTGTTAATAACATCATCAACATCAAAGCGCGATGAGACCGTTGTGGATATTGTTTTGTTCAACTGGACATGGCAAATAAATCTCGTTTCAATTATTTTTAGTGAACAATATCAATATACGTATATTGGAAATATCATTGCATCTGATGAATCTTCTGTCAATCATTGTTTTAGCTCAGTATATCTAAGCAATGTTTCAGTTTTTCAGTACCGCATATTCCACTAAGTTTGCATTCGATAAACTTCTTTCAAAACATATTATTCATTCAACATATATTTAAATTTAAACAGGTGTTTGATATTAGGCAACATGGAGTTAATCCTGACACATCATGTAACATGTATCGGTAGTTTACAGCAGTCGCATAAATATGTATGAATGGGCATGTTTGTGATTGTTGCAGACCGACCAATAACAACACCATTTACTCCAAGCTTAAACTTTTTTTAAGGCGGAATCCGAATACGAGATTTAAAATGACACTAGTCGCTCCTGAAAAGAGCATGTTTTATTAGTGTTTCAGCGCGCAATGTTGTGCTTAAATAGTACTATGCCACTGCAGTCTCAGTATGTCGTCATTCAGAGAAGCCATGATATTTATCGCACTTGACTTGTAAATGCAAAAGTATCGTGCAAAACTACCTTATGCTATGCCCCAACTCTCTTGTTCGGTACAGCGGGAGAAAGCCGAGGCTAATTGCCGCTGACTAATGTGATTATGAACTCCATTGAGGCTGGTTGTTTTGCTTCAACACATGCCGAGGCGAATGCTTCCGGTGATCACCAGACATACGAGTGCATATTGCATGCGACTGCCAGAACGTTGTGAACATTAGGGCCATAATTCCCCTTTCAGTGTGTTTTAATTTGTTTAATAATTTATTTAAGTTAACAGCGCATGTCGAATAATGTTCTATTGTGCCTTTATGCACAGTTACAAAGTTAATACTAGTGCATCGTCGTCGTCGATATCATGATGGGATGTTAAACCCAACCAATATTGTTTGTACACAACGTTTCATGTGTTATCGCTACATATTCAACAAAACGCTGTATGCTGTATACTCCCATAGTTATCCATTCAGAAACTGTAGTTGAAGTAAATAATGGCACATTGCTAAAAACATACAATATTCAAACATTTAATGCACCAGGTGTCTCATTAGTTGACAAATTGTTTTTCGTCTGGAAGTACCAAATGTCAAAAAGATCAAAATGATGTGGTAAGAATAACGCAAGCACATCGGTTCTGGTAGATACCTGGGACAAAGCACAATAGTTGGCAGATCAAACGGCACTACTGTTCTAAAGACTGTAAAAAGATCGATTAGTGTACAACTTTTGTAATGGCCGGATTGGAACAGATTTGATAGTTGTTGGTGTGTCTAGTTTGTGTGTGATGTTATCCCCATGATCGATGTCAATGCTGATAAAAAAGCTCAATTGCTACAGACGGGAAAATATATTTACACAGTTTCTTAACGTGTGAACGGATTAGCATTTTGTCAGAGCCAAAGTGCATTACAATTCTATAGCAGTAGTAACACATTTGCATCTAACTGTGCAGACATGGCGACATTGCCTATTTGTATCTCACAGACTGTGACTGAGTTTCCGGATATGGAAATTAGGCAAGATATCCCAATACCAATATAAGTAGCTTTACAAGAGAGGCAAACAAGTGCAACGAAGTAGTCGGAACAGATTTGAAATAACACTGTGTCGAATTTTCATATTGCAGCTTGCAAGTGGTATCTGACAAGGTGTAGATAACTACTATCCAAATAATGTTGATGCTCACTGAATCTGCGATAGAGATGTCACATCAATACATATCATAGATGGTTCCAGTACTTGATCTAAGAAACTAGAAACAGCGATTGTACTGCTGCTTATTGATAGAAAATATTTAGCCTTCCATAGGATATGTGCATGGTCCAACCAAGAAGCGCTACCTAAGAAGCGTGACAATATCTTGACATTTATTGCTGCATATTGCAATATAAGCACGATTAAGTAAGCACATAGCTAGGTATGCATTCACTTTATTTGGTTACTTGTTCTTGGTTGCTATTTGATATATAAATAACAGCAGCTTAATTTCTTCTGCATTGTAACGGTCTTTCCTAGCTAACACGGTTAAATTCGATTTCAAATCAGATTGTGCGTTTATTGGGCATTCATGTATAGCTTTATTAATGTAAAAACCATTGTATCACGATAAGATAGATATCCTGTGTAATGCATCGATCTGCTCTTTCGTCAATGTGGTTATAATGGTGAGGTATGTCTATACTTTTGAATGCGATACAAAAACTGTAACATTGTCTATCACCTTACGTGCAAACACATTCATATATCAAACTATGGTTAAATCTGTATCGTTTTCTACCGCTACAATATTGCTCATTGACAATAACGCGGGGGAACCCATTTTCAATTCCTCGTCCTATTCGATGCACGGACCTCGACGATCAGTTTGTGACCTTGAATTAGTATAAGCCTACATATCTCAACTATTAAATCCACTCAGCGAATGGATGCCATCTATGTGCAGATTATAAGGAACATGGTTTTAATCCGTAAATCGGCGTGTTATAGAATTATATGAACTGATGAATACTTTTCACTGTTAGCATATTGTTTTACCAAAACTGCATATATTGCTCGCCGCCTGCTTATGAAACCAGGTTACTGTCAGTGAGGGTGCAGATGACACAGTGGTTCATGGGAAAATAATGATGTGTCGCAGCAGACGCGCCTTGCATTATACTAATGAGACAAATGGGGATATCGTGGTTGGGAACAATACGCTCCGAATATATGAGCATCTTGCTGCGACGCCAATATGGACAGATGCTACTATTTATCCGGTCAAGAAGCCAGCGACCGACTTGATTGCGTTAACGTGGGGTGCCTCATGAATATGCTGCACACATACTCAGCATATTGCTTGAAGGTGGATATCTATTTCTCTGGTTATATAAGGTCATTTGCAAACGTCATTCTGCAGGAGAAGCGGTTCATTGAATGGATTATATGATATGGGTATTGCACTTTGTCGATTACCAGCATAGTACCAAACGTTGTTTAATCCAAGGCAACATATCATGGAATGCCGTCCCCATCCCCACCCCCCCCCCCCGGCCTCCGTTGTTAATACTATTGATCTAGCTTTGGCGTGACCTTGTGCAATATACATTTATGACGTTGTCGCATTGTGTGCACTTTTAATAATCGACGTTTGTGGAATTTTGCACATCTGAAGAAGAATATAATTTTGCTCATTGGCTTGGAAATATATAATACCATTTGCCATAGATGAAGCACACATATCTATAATATTTATCATGCAATTAGATATATATAATGATTATACAAACTCCTGTATAACAGCTAGTTGCTTTAAATTTATCTCTGGTGTTGATGATACGCGTTGTAATCTGTCTCCAAAGTACCATGTTACATTTTACATATCATCAACAGGCAATATTGGGTATTTGGTACGCTTGGCACACTAAAGGTTAATTGGCTTGGAGCTATCTTGCAGGCTAAGCCGGACTGCCGACGAACAGACCTAGAGACATGTTGTATACTTGGACAACAGTCTTGTCGCTGCTTCTTCAAACGTGAGCGGATGATGAATCAATTTTCTATCACACTTTACTTTGAAGAGGTAGTTTATACAAAATGGGATGAAATGACATCAACATAAAGCACAGTAGATAAATTGTAAACGCACCACGCATGCAATCATTTTTGTGAATATTTAAGATAAGCAGTGGTTGTGTGCGCAAAAATGACAAAATCTGATGCTTCGTTGTCCGCCTCTTACCAAGATTACATGGCTGTGTATAGTTTGAGATGTATGAAATATAAGATCATGATGTTTTATGTCGAGTGTGTCGAGCAATTTAAGGATAATGATATGGTCAAATTTGAAATATGTTTTCACATTTTCGGGGATATATGGAAGGTCAACATATGTCCTCATATATGTGTCATCTGACTTGCTTGCTACTTCATATTCGGAACTGCCTTAAATGGAAACAGCAATTGGCAATCTTACTTTCGATAAATGTGCAGAAGTTCGACGTTAGTGGTTTTGTTGGCTAAATGTGGTTGCATCGACGCATTCCATTTTAGTTAAGCTGGACGCATAGAATGACCGAGAATGAAAGATAGGAAACTCATGCAGATGGTGATTCCTGAGTGAAAGAGAAGGACGTGTTATTACAAGTGTAATGGACTGAGCTATTATATTGCACTCAACTATCGCCGGCCGGGATCCGTGCGTGTCAATTGTGATTAAAAGTAAGCATAATAAAGTAAAACGCCAATGCTTCAAGTACATCCTTTCTATCAATTGTCACACACAACATTATGCCAACAGGAATAATGACAAATGATATTTTCCTAGTGGCATTCTAGACTGCCGTGCGACTCTCATGGGATACATACCTATAATGCTATGCAGCACAAACAACGATTTCCAGATCAAACCGTAATTGCATTTGACAGAAGCAATTATAGCTCACCGCAGCTCACGACAATTCAACGACATTCGCGATTTGAGACAGTTTGGAAGTAATTGACCCCGACAGTATGTGTTCTGTATTTTTGTTTGGATTTTACCTTTTGAGAATCACATGCTTTGTAAAAGCTTGTCGACGGATTTCTGTCTTCATGGTTTTGTTTTACAGCGTCATTTGATAATCCGTCTTCATGATTTGTATTTACAGAATGCTTTAATAATCCGTCATTATGGTTAGGTTTTACGGCATGGTTTAGTGATCCGTCTTTATGGTTTGGTTGTATGGCATGCTTTAAAAATCCGTCTTTATGATATAGATTTGGAGCATGCTTTAATGATCCGTCTTTATGATTTTGTTTTACTACAAGAGTATATGCGCGTTGGAGAAGTACAATTATCAAATGAAAACACTATTTTAAGCTAATTATAGCCTTATAATTAGTTGTCTCTATATTTCCCTTAGGAAATCAATGCCTCTCTGTAGTACTTATGTATGATTTCAAGTAGCTTTGTACAAGGTTTCCTTACATACCGGACATGCTATTTAAATTGTCAAAGTCGATCGTTATATTTTGGTTTTACCTCCTATTCACAATATTTGGCCATAATGAGCTCGATATCTAACAGCGTAACTCTCCATGCAATGTACAGCTCCTCGTTATCAATCAGTCATATCATCAATCGAGAAACAGACCGGAAAATTCAATTGGAAATTGCTTTTGTCCCTTGCTGTGAAGTGGCACCCAGGCAATTAAGGGGATTGCACTGTAGCTATCACGCATAAAATTAACCAAATGATTATTCAAACTTGATAAATACAATGGGGTAGTTTTTCAACCCCTTAATGGAACGGCATCAGTCTAATTAACTATCACATATATCATGTTTATCAATACCTGTGGTTCGACCATTAATGCTGCATTAAGCGTTCTATTGCCACCCTATGAGCAGGCATAAGCTTCCTGATTAATGGATCCTTTCTTGTTATCGCGGGGCTGCTATTGACAATTTCATTTAAATATAAATATATATACATTGTAAATGCATTTATTTTTGCTTTCACTGATGGCACAGTTAATAATATTAAAACATATATTAGGCTGGTAATGGCATCTAAAACAAATGTGTATCTTGGGTTGGATGGTTGGAACCATGACCGACTATAGTGTTTATGGAACGTCAACGCCATAATAGTTTGCGTGTTAAACATCAGTAAATCGATGAAGCTGCCATTTATGGTCAAGTAAAGCAATGTCACATGCTTGCCTGAGTCTACACTTTTTCATCTTTTTCAGCTGCTGCATGAATTAATAAAAAAATAAACAAAATGCTTTATTCTATTCGGTTATGACTTTGTTCAAATATCAGCAAATATGTTTGCTTTTCCGTAAAAACGTAATACACATGTAAGGCTGAGTTACAGAACCTGTGTTTTCATGATTGCGCGAGAAGACCACCATAAAATATAAATGGTTATATGGTCCCGATGTCATCTGCAGTGGTCATTTATGGTGATGAAATGTCTACAATAAGGTTTTCAATAGTTCGTTCTTAAGCAAATATGGGCGTCTCAAATTTATAAGAGCGTCGCCCCCATCATCCCGTTAGTCCTGATCACGTGATCAATTAGCTTGGTCGTGTCACACAAGGGTTGTTGAGGGTAGGAAGGTTTAAAGCAAATTATCATTATCATATATCATATATATATATATATATATATATATATATATATATATATATATATATATATATATATATATATATATATATATATATATATATATATATATATATATATATATATATATATATATATATATATATATATATATATATATATATATATATATATATATATATATATATATATATATATATATATATATATATATATATATATATATATATATGTGTGTGTGTGTATATATAAATAGTATGCTAGAGCTTTATTTCCATTGAAACGTACGGCCGTCACGCTCACATTAGAGGCCTAAGGCAGTGGCAATTGCATTGCCCTGTACGTCTATGGATATAAATGCATATAAGTATCTCCCTCTTTAGGGTTAGTTAATATCTTCGTTGGTACATCTGTGAATAACTGTTTTACATAATGCACTTATGTTTAGTCTAGGGTGCAGACAGATTGGCGACGCCTGTGGGGTTGCGCAAGTCGAGAAGACTCTTTTTGCCATCTATTTGATTCTAGGTGACTTGCCGATATGGCTATTTGTGCATTGCTGTATTATAGTGGTTTACAGCGCATGTAAAACATTTAGTTACTTGATATGAGCATCATTTTGCAATAATGAAGATGCCCTTTGCTTGATGCATATTTGATGCACATGTCGAGAATGGCATTGTGCCTTGGGCACTGTTATAGACAAGAAAGCATGATTGTGTGTTCACTTCGATGATGCGACGAAGCAGCATTACCATTAACTCTTAAGCATCACAAGTAACTATTGCGTAAGGCCATATACATCGGAGCATAAAATATATAGTGGATGTTGTTATTATTTGTGTATCGAGCTATATTCTCTTGTATTCATTGCGATTGCGAGCTCATGCCTTAGCTTAATGTGCTGGAATGACACGCTTTATAATGGTTATGGCAACGACTTCTAGGTCATTAATTGAGCCATGGCCATATGGATGCTTGTCGGGTGTCCAGCAGCAACAAGGTCTGCCACCAAATTTCATGTGATAATCCCTCAGAACGACCGGCAATTTCAGTTATAAACATGCTCATGGCTCCTATTTATTTATGTTTTGTGCTGCGACAGCTGTTTTCTTCTTTTGAGCACCATCCATGCATGATATGATTGCTTATTAATGTGGTATTAATGACTGGTATCTCGTGCAAAGCGAGTATTGGACGAAGGCAAGTTCATGGTAAACTAGATTATTTTTTCAAGTTGCCATTTCTACCATATACATGTGCTCTCACAGTTAGGATCAAAGTAATGCAAATTCTTAATGAACGATGCCGTGATTGAAGTGCTTCTTGCACATATGCACATATAAGCACATAATAAAAAGTATTACACTTTTCGAACGGTCGCAAAGCTCGCACCATGGGTTGCAGCAATTTGCGTTTAGGTGTAAATAACAAACAAATCCCCGCAATTATAATATTTGGCCATATACTGTTACTCTTTAAATGTCGTAGCTGATACAATCACTGGATCATTCACAAATAGTATGCTTCTTAAAATGCAAGCTTGCATTTCCCGTCTTATAAATTGACTTGCTCGATAATATATCTCCCTTCCTCCCTGCTCATCCTTTATCACTTTTCATTCATCGCATTTAAAAGCATTTGATTTCTCATCGTTTTATGCTAACAAGATTAAATGATAATTACACAATTAGTTGTGAAGAAGTAGTTAGCGTCTCGGATGTGACGTCATTATATCACCTTTGCGGATTGATTCCTGCTGCTGATCAGTATTCATTACGGCACATCAACTTGTCGACATATAAAGCATGTAATCTTTTAATTCAGGTCAGACTTAGTGCAATGACTACAGAACGACTGGTGCACTTTATACAGGAATATGGCGGCATTCTAGGCGGTTGGCGGCCAAGCATATATTGTAAACACACCATGACCCAAGTATAAGATCATCCTGGTTGGAATCACAATACCTGCTATAAGTGGAATCTATAGCTGTACCGACATTAGTTAGGCCCATAGTGTACAACAGGATAATGGTGTGTGTGGGGGGGAGTGATGGTTGGAGTAGGATGCAAAAGCAGATAATATTGTGTTTCCACTTAGGACAACGCTATTGTCGTGTGGCTTTCCTACATTGCAATACATCACCCATATCAGTGCATTAATGTAGGGTAGCAAGAAGTGTACGTTGCTAGAGGCGTTCTACAAACATCTTCATCTAGAATCTCTACACAGATAGTGCCATTGGCCACACAATTTGTAATAGCAATCCAAATGCTCACTGATTAAGCTATTTGGGGGTTCTATTCGCATCGATATGGTTTATGCCAAGGCATAGTCAATTGTTAAGTTTAATCTCGGTCGGCCTATAATTGTATGCAATGATAACACACGACGTGTTAATTTGGGGCAACTGCATCGTGCAATAGATGTCTTGTGGGATCTGTAATGTTGAATGGATTCTCAGGATTCGGCGCTATGCGAATTAATGTTTCGACGACTAATACCGGTTTGTTACTACCTTTTTAGGTCTGCTTGCCGGATGTGTATGTCATACACAAAACGGATCTTGTAGTGCAGATACCATATTGAAAAAGTTTGACAAATGATAAATCTTGTTTCGCGGCCGTTAGCCATGTAATAATATGTTTTTTAAAATAATCATTAAGAGGTCATCATTTATCGGCTAAAACTTTCGTAATATATGTTGCTAACATAATAATTGCTGCGAATCACAAATGTGCTTTGTGCTTAGTTCATTGTAATTCTGCAAGGATGAGCGGCTACTGACATTTACCGAACAAAAGTTGCCCGCTGTTAACAATGCCGCGAATGGTCGAGTTGCAACCCTGTTTATAGATATGTAGATCTTGCCTCTACAACACAAGGATTTTAATTAATGAATACAATGCTTGTTTTCTTAAGTGATGAAGTGAGACACCTACGTGCGCAAGGAAGTTGCTGAGCAGTGTCATTACAAATGAAAGTCATCCATTAAAGAAGGCAGCACCGGTGCTGGAGTGAAAACCCATTACTGTCAGCTTTGGGTGTACCACGTATCAACATAAAAGATGTAGAATAGCTGTTGACAATTTGGATTGGATAAAGTATTTGAAAGCCTGCATCATTTATAAAGAGAAGTCACAAAGAGCCAGGGCATTCACCTCACTTAAATATCATCATTAACTTTTGGAGTCAAGTTGGCTTGATAATATATTTGCAAAAATAATTTATCACTAGTTCTACTGATTGTCGCGAGGGCACAGGCAGGGATGCACTGTATTTGAACCATGACAAAACCCCTATGAATATATATACATATATATATATATATATATATATATATATATATATATATATATATATATATATATATATATATATATATATATATATATATATATATATATATATATATATATATATATATATCTATATATGCATATATATATATATATATATCTATATATATATATATATATATATATATATATATATATATATATATATATATATTGATATGTGCAATTGGCATTGTTAATCAGTGTCAAGCAACATTATACAGGAGACAGTGTTTAAACAGGTAAATACAGTCAAAATTTCGTTGTACACAAATGATAATGAGAGTATTAAACACTTATAGAGCGGAGAGGGGATGACGGTGTTAAAAAGGTGCACTCTAATGGGAATGACATTGTGGGTGTTAAACACAGTTCTGTTCGACAACAATTGCATTAGAGCGTTGCAACGTTCATTTGTTGTTCGCCACAGTGCAGCAAATGTTTACAAATTTCGTAGCCTTAATTCAGTTCACCCGCCATAACATTAGTATCGGTCAATCAATCTGTGTACGTCGACTAAAGCCAAACCATTCGCTTGCATCTCCCAATTTGCCACCGACTACTGCGATAAAAATCTAAGCCTGGAATCGGCTGTTTTCGCTGCAGACAATCGCTTGCTGTGGCAATAATAAAAATATGGTCAGCTATGCTTAACTGTGTATAGCTGCAAATGTCAACTGAATGCAATGTTAATAGTCGATTTATTTAGGGGTTGTTCTTGGCAATTGTGACTTTTGCGCAATGCTACATTATGATAAATCATAACGTCCGTCGCCTATTGTACGCCTGTTTGCCACACATGCACAGGATGACTACCGTAAAATAAGTCAAAACACTGTCTACGAGCCATCAGTAAAGCTGGTCAATATGCTGATGCAATGCAAATCTATTCAAATAGACCGCAGTGTTCTAAGCATAAAACACGTTGAATAGGTTACCATAGAAAATTGAAGTCATCTCATCAGCTATCAGAGACAATGATGCCCCCTATCCATACATTAATTATCAAGTTCATTAGCTGGTGGCAAAAACAAGCAATAATTATTTAAGTCACTGTAGTTTTGAATGTTATGTATTTTTTTCAATATAGTAGTACCACAATAAGGGAAATAACGATGTAGCTACTCGAAACAAACCGTTCCATCTTATGCGCAGCAGATCGATTATTAGTTAGAGGGGGAAAAGGTATGAGATACTGCATTTTGTCAGCACCACTGTTTGATGCAATACAATGGAGGCAAGCAATTCGCTCTGAACGATATGAGTCTTTTACACAAAACAATGTCAGGTAGAAACGACTGATTGGTTTTCTGATTTGCTAAGTGGGTCGAAACTAATTTTTCCAAAGCTGTCTTGTGTCATTATACGTAAAAAATAAATTAATGGCTACAGAAATAAATTGCTGCATTTAGCCAACTTTATCTCAATTAGTTTTCTGTAACATATTATTGACAATCAATAATACAGCGCTAGCAACTGTGTCATTTGTAAACAACATATACCACATATAAACAACACAATGTTGCTCAGGTATGCACAAGGTATGTAAACCATTGAAGTTGGGGTGCTAGTTGTAACAATGCCTTGTAGCTTTATCGTCCTACATCACAGCAATAAATTCTTATCCTCCAATTACTTAACACGGGCGACTTTTAGTTGTGTTTATGTCGCTTTATGAACAGGCTGATGGAGCTTCAACGACTAGTTCATTTTGATATCTCAATAACTTTAACCATACCGTCAGTCGTATTCACGCGTCAATTACATATGGTTTAGGTTTGTTTAGTGCGAGTTGTTTATCCTGGCGGAATCAATTTTATGAATTGCTTTACGTCTGCAATGTCAAGCATCCTCCAGGATACTACACTCATCCTTTTACACAGATTGACTTGAGTGAATTCATTTCATATATGCATATATATAACTGCTAAGCGTCATGTCAAGAATGCAATTGATAGGGTAAGTATTTTGCAAAGTGCAACATATAAACAGCTTACTTATGAGTTCAAGTGGAGCAGCCAGAGATTGCGTTTAACAACTGGTTATGTTTATGCAGTGTACAAACCTCAACAGAATCGATAAGAGACTCGTTTGGAATTTCCTTGCGATGTTCCTATTCGGGTCATACACCATTGTAAAGCACTCAATTGAATGCTAAAACTATTCACTGATATCAGAATTCAGGTCACGATATTATGCCTAACAGTTGTACAGCATCTTAATGATGTAGATGCAATACCCAAAAACTGCAGTTCAACAACTGACTCGGCTATAATACAATTAAAAAGGCCATATCTGTTGCATCCGACGTCACAAGACACGCAGTGTTTATTATGAGCTTTCTGTCCCACTGAGGATTCCTTGTTATTCCTTCAACGGCTGAAACATAATGTGTAGAGAGGTATGACTGCTCTAGTAGATATTTGCTTAGTTTTATGAAAAGCAACGAAATCCGACGCAAAGCAAATATGCAAGGGTGGCAATAGCTACCGGTGGATGTGATTGATCTTATGGCGAGGTTAGGTTAAATGGTGTGATTCAAGCGAAATATCTTAACCTCGGTTAGTTGATACCAGTATTTGTACTAAAATCTAGGTGCAAAGCCTACACAATATGTACATAATGTGAGGGGCAGCTGCCCTGTCACATGTAAGGCTAATTTCCAACTTACAACTTCAGTTGAAGGCAATTCTGGTTCGTTGAGAGTTGTACATATCTTCAACCCATTTGCACGGTTTCTCTGTGGCACCATTTGTTCAGGAATGCACTTAAGTGACCTCTACATTAGATGTCGTGCATAATAGTCGAGACAAACAGTGAGTTTCATGTGGTTTCGTTACTCCAGTTATTATGATATTATTTCACCGATATGATTATATTTATTATGATATTATTTAATCTTTTGTTAAACCGGGCATTACTATTGCGAAGTAAAGTTGGTTTATGTGCACCAGGCAACTCAACTGTTTTCAGTGACATGAAGTTATTTAGTCATTTGCACTGATCCTTGCTCTCTACGCAGTGAAAATATTTTACGCTAGAAATTCTGCATGACCTTCATGTTATGGTTTAATTCCTAGAGTAATATATAATCAAACAAATTAGCAATAAGATCATATCGAAGAGGTTGCAGCTACACTTAGAGGGCTCACTCTGACTAGCGATCTGTTGACTATTTCAAAGAGTAAACAGCACGCTGGCCTACAGGTGGCGTCTCAATTCTATCTAGTAAAAGTACATGGAAGTGTTTATCTAATGTTTCCTTCGTGCTATATTGCGGCACATAATTGATTCTTCGGTCTCCATGAGCCATCCGTGTCCAACAATAATTAGTACACCGAGCGTGGGCGTGTGAAAACCAGTTTTGGTACAGCTGTTAAAGTTATATTGATATGAACTGATTAATCGTTTGTCACTGTCCCATCTAGCCGCATGCCGCTGTTGCATCATAAATGACACCATGGGCACAAAGTCGGTGATCAATCTTTTCAGTTTTCAACAAAATCGTACCCTACTGTCACTTACCTATCAACTAAGCAATGCAATTTTGCACATCTGTATTAAATATGCAGCTCTGTTACAAAACACCTAAATGTCGCTCAACAAAACCTGACACTCATGATGCTTGCTTAAATGAACCTAGCTCTCTTAACAAGTAAGCCTTACAATAACACTTGCCGACACAATGCATATCCATATTTAAAGGTGCATAATCATTATACACATAGAGAAGTAGTTTGTGCCAGTACATAACATGTAAACTAGTCATTCTGTGGTCCTCGATGCCCATATTTAATTCAATTATTTATCTTGTCATGGTGACCTTATTGCCCGACATCGTTTTATTGATTGACTGGCTATGTAACTGTATATATATTACCAAAACGTTCAATCAAGGCTCGTTAACGTGTTTTGGAACTTTATCATGTTTCAGTCTATCAAACCAACAAATACAAATACATTGATATCAGAAGAATCCAGTCCCAATATTATCATTGAATGATCGTATGCCACCACTTTATGTGTGCTCATTAATTAAATGGCAAATGAATGTATGATATCTTATGGGATTTTAAATTCAATAACCGCCAGAACAACAATATTTTCAGTTCACATTCTAGCCATTACGTTTATTCACATATTTTTTTGTAAACGACCCAATCACACACGACTTCGCCCACACCGTCATTCGACTGGGAAAACATCAGCCGAAGCTATCAAGGTCATTCTGTAGGCCCTAATTTGAATTCGCTAACTTTAGAACGCGTCAAAAAATTATCAACGAAATGCCATTAGTTCAAATGCTGCCACCAGATAATATCATTAACACGTTAAGATATGGATCCTCAAATGCATGATTAATAAAAAGCCATTGGTTAAATAAATTAAAGACATTTCAAGCTGCAGCACGACCATGATGCAACGAGAGACGCTCTAATCTACAACTAATCAGGCTCTAATTAATCGAGAGAAAAGGACCGGAATTATGGCCGGCTTGTGAGTACGGTTGACAAGGTCCGTTATTTTATTCAGCATCTGAGTACTGAATTCCTACAGTTGCATGATATCAACCTTACTTATTGTATGATAGACATGGGTAAAATTAATATAGAAATATCAATGTACCCAGTATCACAAAGCATTTATTGCATATCACGTTAATCGTGTTTTGTGCTCATGATAGCTTAATAGCAGATGTAACCGGCACTATCGCCAGCCCGAGTATCAAAAGTTGGAAATTTACATCTATATCTTTACATGCCCGATCATTTGTTCCGTCATGGAAATAGATAGGCAATGCTCAGGTTCCGAGACAAGCGCACTTATTGGAATGCAAATGCTTACAAAAGACTTTGAGTACAGCTTTGCACTAGCGATCTTGTGGCCAATTATTTTTCATTAGCTACGGGCGTTAACATTAAAGCAGTAGTAATTGAAAAACCACATGGCAAATTTGCACACTGTGACATGTGCACACTAGCGTAGGCAGAGATTAATCTAGCTTCGGAAAGAACTGTGTGTGCAACTTTAGATAATGGTTCGCATTAAGTCGCGATAGCGAAATTGCTGTCTTGTCTGATGGAACACAAAATAATTCACGATAAATGGGTAAATTAAAACGTGAGTTATTGGTAGTTAATGCAGATTCAATGCATGCATTGATCTAGGCCGACCTCTTATAGTTATGGTCGTTCCCTAAAGAAAAAAAAGGTCTATCACTTATTTACATTATGTACGATGATAAATTATTTTAACTTCGCGTGATATGCACTTGCCGAACGAGGGCTTGCAAAGTGATTGGTAGGTAAGAAATTTATCGATAAATGTTGTGACTGCGCAAAAACGGTGCGATTGGTATGCAGGAAATGAACCGATACACATTGTGACAGCATTAAAGAGGGTGTAATTGATATGTAGGAAATGAACCGATACATATTGTAACTGCACAACGAGGGTGTGATTGGTATGTAGGAATGAACCGATTCATATTGTGACTGCACAAAGAGGGTGTGATTGGTATGTAGAAAATGAACTGATTCATGTTGCGTTTGAAAATCTCTTAAATAGAAAGGTGTACTTAAACATATATTGTACACAACTCTCTGTGCATGAGATGACCCAAACTCTAACGTTTCGGACATCTGTTGGGCTATGGTTGTGCGTGGCGTGACTGCTTGTAGTGCTAACGTTCTAATAAATAGCCATATGTAATCTTCGTGATCATGGTCAATATAACTCGCCACATTATATGAAGCTCAAATATGTGCTCAGGAGACTCTGCCGTATGCCAAATAATCCGTATATGTGAGTGGTCACAGTCTTAATAGTGCTTGATAGAAATGAAATGATCAGACAATTCGCCATAAATTTACGCAACCCTCAGCGTCATTTCATTTATTTCTACCTGTGTTGATACCTATCCGTTGGAATGATTCTTCATTTCCCTCTCCCATTACATTAGTAATGTGGTTTATTCAAAGAATTTTTAAAGTATAATCAGCCAATAGCATTAGCCAGGTTTAATTTTTGGATTATCCTGGTTTAGCTAAGCAAATAGCTGCGCGTGACGTAGCTGTGGAAACTGGATTTATGCACAAATGGCTCCAGTTAATCATATAGAGCTTGGTGCTGACAAGGTGTGATTCATTTCATATCCTGTAAAACCTGTCATGTGGTCAACTACCTGCGCCACACACGAAATTTCGGTTGCTTGTGAGCCTAGTACATGCAAAGGTAAGTGTCTGTGCTCTGACCTCTATCCTTGACCAAGACCTTCCTGGTGGGAATAAGTTCAATGCACTGAATTATAGTCATATCCGTTTGTAATATTTGATTTCACGGGTCGAATCAGGCAAGCAAACAAAATTATACTGATCGTTATATTGCCGTTCATTTGCGTACCCCGACTGCAACACTACTGTTCGCACTATATGTGAGTTAATTTTCATCAATATAGCCCGGGAATCGGTTTTAGGTGACGCAAATTGCTTATTGGATCGAGAAATATGTGCTCTTCTGTGTTGTGTTTGTTTGTATCAACATTACTCTCACTTAAGGCACCTACCATTACATCCATCAATTCAAAGCACTGCAAAACCATCCTAATCTATAATGATCATTCCATCTGCTAAGTAATCAAATTATGCAGCTGGTACCTTGCCCTGATGAAACGTCTGTGTCACCATGCCTGACGTACACGCGGAATGAGGGCACTGACACAACACACAAATGAACGCTAATGGTTCGTGGATCACTGACCTGCTTCCATTGGACGTAGCTGGCTCACTCAAGGGGACATCAGATCGATACGGGCATGAAAAGACTTGTTAGCTTAAGGCGTTATGCTCGATGATGAGGGCGCATGGTCATTGAAAATTGCAACTCTATAGGAGCAATTGTCCGATTCGTTTTAATAAGGTTGGTAACAATGTTCAATGTATTTAAATGAGCAATGGATTAACATTGCCAGCTATATATATTGCCAAAACAACACATGCATATGTCAGCGGACACACAAAAAGAGAAAGTAAGCTACCAGAAGTATTACGTAAGCGTATTCCAAGCAAATACTAAATGTTTTGTAAAGCTTGCATTTGCTAAAATCAAAACACCAGCCAAATTCAAGGAAATGCCGTGGTAAGTATAGTGAAAAACTAATGATGAGGGACCAGTGCTGGTTTTGTGTATGATATTGCCAGGCGTGAAGGCCGATGCGTCATTCCTTTAATTGATTATGCAGCCCAATTCATCACTCCTGATAATCAAGAGCTTACTGTCTAAATGATCCTGTCGGATATATCACGCTTCAATTACTGCCATTGATCTAAATAACTAGCCTAGTTCTATGTGGCTGTCACTTGCCGTATAATGCAGGTTGCAAAATTCAGAACGCGGTTATATGAATATGTTTTGTCTGATATCAAACGAATTTCGGCGAACGTATACATTAATATGAATATGCAGGGTTACAGTACGTCATCCCGTGAAGGTGTTGATTGTCGCTCGAATTGACACGCTCGGCTATATCCTATGATAGAGTCAGAGTCTATTAGCTAGTTACAGCTTTCATTTGATCCTGTGTATATTTAACAACTGTAGGACAATATATATGCCATAAGGCAGTCATATTTTAAAGTTATCATCGTCATGATCATTACCATAATATATGGCAGTCTTGCTTAACTTATTGCGTCAGAAGCTGGGTGCTTTACTGTTTTGCGGGACCTATTTAGAAAACTTGTCCGAACTTTACAATCTGCATTCTTTGGGAAAGTAACATGATCACCTTTCGCACAATCAATAATTGGAACTAAGAATTTTCTCAATAATTTGCATAAGTTTTCATTTGGACCATGTATTTTTGTTCTCTTTAGGGTTTGTGATGGTACTAAAGAAAATGTTGTAATATTCATTCCCGTCACAGTTCAGTTTGACATATTTATAATATGAAGACAATATTGTGTTTATATCTTGAAATAGTTATCGATGCGCAAAAAAAATCATCGCATTAAATATTATTATGTCCCGGTAAGTGTGAACTCATCTGCAGAAGCAGCTTAAAATTTCGTATGATACCCTGCCATATTACATTTATTATTGTTGATGGCTTGTTTGTTTAAGATCTGTAAAGTCTGGTAGCAGGTGGCTGGCAACAGAACAGATCAAAATTAAATGCGCCAATGCATAGTTGTGTACAGGTCAGAATGCTTTCTGGTCAGCGCTATTGGCAACCACACCGAGACATATAAATATCTAAATCTGTATCGGTGCCTCTTTGCCCCTGTGTGACATACAAGTTATGTCTCTAACACGAAAGGGCGACAACAAGGCATGATCACACGCCATGCCAACACAACTGAAATTTGGTACGTTGTCTGAAAATTGAAATAAAAATTTATGTATTAGTGTATGCATTTGATTCGGCGACGACTTTGTTGCTTTTAACAAGCAAATAATAGTGTTTTCTAATTATCCCACCCCCGACAGCCAAATACTGTAGTATAGCCTTTGCAACGGATAGTGGTGACGGACCTAGGCCTCGTTTCTACATGAAACGACTTTACCCGTCCGGTACAGCGAAATATTCTTAATTGGCAGTGTATCAATTTCACATTTTGACAATTTCCCTCCAGATATTCTAGTCGTATGAGCTACCCAATGTATCACCCTACGTTTACGTCGAACATTTTGGGTTATTTGCCTTCTATTTGTAGATTCATAGATGTATGGTTCTTCTATCTCGTCTTAATGCCCATCTCCTTTGCTGACATCGATCCGTATTATCATATTTAATCAATATGGTTGTCACTGGACAAAATGGTGTACCCCACAAAAAAACAAAATCCAGTTTCTAGTTGTATGATAGGCAAATGAGGGGTAGAGATAGAAATACTAAGATGTCGATGTGTACGTATATCAAGCTGTGTCCATATATATTATGCTTTAACATGAAATCCAGAATTGCTAGTCATGTGTTTCATAAGCTTTTCATGTGTCCATGAACCTACCAAAGCAACATACTAAATATGCAAAATTAACAGCTCCTAAGTTTAGAAATAAAGTAAATTGCAGATATGAGACTGATTTGTCACATTTGTTCATCCCTGCTCAAAACCTCCACCCGATACGTGATGGTACAAATAACTGTGAGCAGGGATTTGAAGTTGTGGAGCCATTTGTGACGATTCTTAAACTCTTCATCGCTATAGGGTTCTACTCAATAAATCCCTGCTTAACCGTATTCAAAAACAAGCTAACAGAAAATGAATGTGTGTTATGTTTAGCTGAAACATACGAAGACCAGCAATATGATAATATCAATGCTGTTATAGCGCGATAAGAAGGCTTAGTCGGACTGACTATGCGGTTACCGGTACATAAAAGTGGTTACATGGAGCGTCAGCGCTAGTGATTCATTTTAGAGCAGCTAGTAAATATTTGAATGTATTAAGTGGTCAATCTTATGCTGTTTTCCAATGCTACTGCAAGCGTCCGTTTGAAAAAGTCATGGATAGGTAACTGGAACTTCACTAGCACGTATAAGATAATTGATTATTAAAACCACCACTTTGTCTCCTTCAATGAAACGCCAAATCAAGCTTGCACAAAACACTCCGCGTTTGGAAAAAACCTAGAGTTAATATAGATTATTAATAATACACACCACATAACATGCTTAAACAAGCCGTACTACTGATCGGAATTTATTAATGCAGTTTCAAAGTTAAACAATGGGCAAAGTGTAAACTCATGATACCATAAAAAAGTTTACTTACAATTATGGGATGTATAGTATATGAAAGCCTTTTCGATTCGTTTGTGTTACAAATAGAAACTTGCTGTATAGGATTATCTATTTGTAAAAACAAAAAATGATTTCTGTTTCCACATAAAAATTGAGTATCATTCAAATAATTGGATATGTTTGTGTATATTTATGTGCGCAAAACAAATTAACATGGGAACAGTGGGGTAGAGATCGCATAAAATAAAAGGATGAATGATCTGAAAGATTGAGAAAAATGTCAGACTAAAGTTCGTAGGGATTGACCCTCGCTAATTTGACCACCCCTTGTCGAATGACAATGGTGATAAATATTGGTTACATAACTTACTCATTGATGACATAATCCGTACATAATTACAAATAAGATTGTTGGTACTCACAGAGAGGGTGCATGGTCAGATTACGATAATTACAACCGTTACTTGTAGCTTTTAAATTATACTTTGCAGCAATGTAGCATACCCTTCGACTTAATTGCTAGCTCTTTTTTACTTACGCATGTTAACTAAAACATAAGCAGAAGTACTTTGTTTGGCGTAAAGAAACAACAATGCTTAATTGCTTCTGATCGATGTGACTAGAATTCAGGCTGATGGAGGGTCGTTCTTGCTTCAGGGCATTCAGACAACAATGCAGGACGATCGGTTGTGGTCGGTTATGTACGGTAATGGGGCATAAAGCTTATCCTGTGATCAGTCTCCCGGTAGAAAGGTGATAAGACAACCAGAATAACCGAGTTATTTTGATTCTGAAAGCGTATCATTTTGACTGCTGGGTAAACTGGTTCCCTTGGCGTGGTGGTTTACTGCGTCGCCATTTGACCCACAGGTTGTGAGTTCGATACCAAGGTTTGGAAACCTGTCAGGTTCCTTTTGACTCGGATGATGACATTAAATGGCTGTCCCGTTTTTGAAAGGGGATTCATCCGGCCCGGTAGCTAAATAGTACCAAGATGGACCTTCGTCTCAGCGGCGTGGGTTTCACAGCCCGGTCTGGGCAACGGGTTTGTGCCTAATGGGCTCTGGCACTTAAGGGAAGCTGCCCAAGCATCACAATCAACCTCATTCATTAACGTCGCAATATCACCTCATTTTTGAAAGTGGCGTAAAACCCCAATATTACCATTACCATTAGATTGTTAGGCACCATCTACGTATGTCTATATAACTGCGAAACATGTAATTATAGGAACAATAATATAAAGCGTGCACTAATGATAATGTCTACCACAAGTGACAAAAGCGGCTGTGAAGAGGATGGATATCAATGAATCCTTGTTATTATGAATCACCCTTGTTGATGTATTCCTTCGCCGTCAAACGGCCATTTTCTTGGATATCTGGTGATTAGTTGTCCCATCAAATTGGCATTCACCTATTTTAGAGTGAGTTTCAACAGCAGGTTTCTGATCGAGCAGGTGAATGATGAAAAAATTGGACATTTGGATTTTGAAAAGAGCTTTGAAAAGAGTTTTATATGCATCACCTTCAGTTAGTGTCCCTTATGATAGAGTCAGAGTCTAAAAGCTAGTTAGAGCTTTCATTTGATCCTTCTCACATGCTCATACCATCTGTTGAGCAATCAACCTCTGCAGCTGACACCGCAAAGGACACGTCAGCACCACAATGCCTAGAGCTTCCTGTGTGGAGAAAAACCTTGCGTAGAGATCGCATGTGATCACACCGTCTTATCAGAAAGAGTGAGATATGCTGTCTATAACACCTGCATCATATCATCCCTACACTATTTGAATTTTTATTCATGTGGCGTTAATATATATGTTTTGCTTTCTACAAAGGTGCGAAGAAGATGAAATCATAATACTAAGATACATACCTGATTATGAATATATACAATCAAATCAGTGATAGTTGCTGATGTATGATATGATTATTGTATATTAAAGCGACGCATCCATTAGGTCCTCCGTAAAAGTTTCCAGCTTGTTTGATTAGTTCATAAACATAATTCAAGTGCATCATTATGACACAGAGAGTGCGTATCATAGTTTCACTACATTCATTCTTTGGTTATCGATCAGAAATACAGGTGTGTGAGCAATCGTTTGCCACGAGTTCCTTGTACTTGATTAGTCAAAACCAAATATCTAAGTCAAGGTCAAATATTAATCACTAATAATTGTCCTTGCTGCAATCCTTGTCAAATATACATATATTGCCAAATATTAAATGCCTTCAATTGGTCGCATCCACGGTGTAACCCTATATTATGATGGGAGAACCAGGTGACAAGAAATATGGTGGGATGATACTGATCACATAGGCAATCTGTCCATTGAGAGCTTTAATCATGGCAACAGCAACGTGGTGTTTGTTTGCAAAATGACTATGTATCCAAGTTTCAGTGCTTTCCGAACACGCTCAAAACAAAATGAATTAGACGGGAGTGAAAGAGCTGTTCCACATAGTAGCGATAGAATAGGTCGGAGTCTGTACAAGGCAATGGTTGGTAGGGTCCACGTGACGAATTGGCAGCGTTTTACCGCCCACTGGTTTGAATTCCTTAGCCACCTTAGTGTTAGAAGTAAGTGGGATGACGTCCAGTCTCCTGGTGATGCTTTATGTAGTGCATTACGACGTAAGCTAATGTTATTATCGTTCTGAACAGCATACCTTCTCTGCGATTCTATAAGAAACATATTATCCACTCAGCATAATAGTTAAACTCTTGGTCATTACTAAAATGTTTACTGAATCAATCCATCCACATTTGTTGCTGCGTATTCGTATGTTCGACCATTATCTACAGGGGCAGGCGAAAAATATTTCATGTAAGACACAAATTGTAAAACGTACTGATATATTGCCCTGGCTTGTATTGGGTGAAAGCTTGATTTTACCTTAACAAATATTACATGATACTGCGTTCAATGAATTTATTGTAATATAATGACTCATCTCAGTTGTTCATAACCCTTACGCAGGAGTAATGAACTTGGTACTGGACGCGTGAGGTTATATTCGTTCCCGTTGCAGTTAAGCTGCTACCGTTGCAGTTAAGCTGCTATACATGACCATCAATAGAGAGAATGTCAGAATTTCAATCTCGCAGTGCACAGTAGAAATTCAGTATGAAAACCTGCCATATCACATTTATTATTGTTGATGACTAGTTTGTTTCAGATTTGTAGCGTTTGGTCGCAGGTGGCTGACCACACGATATATCATAATTGAATGAGCCATGGCAGTGTTGTTTACCAGTCACATAGCTCGCTGATGGCTGCTATCGATCATATTGTTGAATGGCTCTATAAGAGTGATTCTGTGTGTTTAAGTTTGAGGATCATGTTTTATACCACGGACGCTTGTATTTGTTTCGACCTGTCGAAGAACAATTGATAACCATTTACAAAATGCTTAATTAATATATGTTATTCGAACCGCCTTAAGGTATGTAAATATCTTAAACTGCGTCTGAGTGACGTCCCCTGAGTAAAGCACTAGTTATATCCCTTGCACAACAAAAAAAGGGGAAAGTAGGCAAAAACAAATGTCAGCATTTCTGAAGTTTGGTACGTTGTCTGTGAATGCAAATGAGGATTCATGCGTTAAATCACGCATTTGCTTTGTTATATTGCTTTGTTGCTTTACACAGGCAAATTAATGATCAGGGAGAAAAAATATTCTACTATGGCCTTAGCAACGAATTGACGGCCTCCATGAAGCAACCTTACCCGACCTTTACTACGCAGTTTTTTAATTGATTATGTGTCACTTCACGGCAAGACACTTTGGCAATTTGCCTCTGGATATTGCAGTCAAAAATGCTGGGTCATTTGTCTTCTAGTGATAGATTCATGTATGGTGATATCTCGTCATTCTTATAATCTTATTTACTGACATCGATCCTAGTCATAGTATTGGGAGAATGTGGTTGACTCCAGGCAAAGTACCACAAAGCATATATCAGCTGAGCCAACTACAATAATCTTAGAGGAAAACATGACACGCCATACACTAGTTTCTAACATATCTAATAGGCTTGGGTAATATTTGACACATGTTCGGCCACTAGTTAAGCATGGAAAGTTTTCACAAACTTATGCCATTTCAATATATTTGAAATGAAGATCAATGCACTCAGTTTGTAAGCAATTTTTGTACCTGTTGTCAGATATATACAATATAACGCTTTGCAATGATCCACACAGACAGTCCACTAATACATGATAGCCTAGCAACAAAACATGATTACGAATCACGTTTTCTACACGTAACGACCTCATTTGTCCTCTAGTAATTGATTTATAGATTGATGGTTGTGTATTATCACCATGCACGCCTCATTAGTTGCCATCGCTCCCAATTACCATATTAGGACAAAGTGATTATCCCTTAGCAAAGCCATACAACGAATACAAAAACTGAACTAAATATATTAACTTTGAGGGATAATACAAGGCCCCATATGCATATTCAATCGGTTTGAGTACATTTTCCCAGTAGCATGATGGAGATCGACAAACATGGGTTAGACGTATATTTTACTCTTTCAGTACCGTCAAAAAGAACCATAAATGTAATTTAAAACTACACTCTTTCGACAGCTTAGTGTACGCGTGTTGAAGGGTCATTTACATTGTCCTTTGTAACACATACGAGCAAATAGAATAACCCTTCCATTCAGTCACAGGTCCTAAATAAATAAGTGAACGTGCGTTTCACACATAGTTACCAATTGAGATTTATGCAATTTGTCTAGAATACAGCGCTAATACATAGCTGAGTACATACTGAAGTTATATTTGGAACCCTTAATATGGCATACGGACCTGTGTACATATTATAGTAGAAGACCCTGAATTCGTTGACCACCATAACAGCCGTACATTCATGTCATTCAGTACCAATTGCAGCTGTATCGAGTTCATGAACATGTTGTTGCAGCCAGCCTCGCCACGCTCTGCTTCGTCCCCATCCCTTCTCCCGTCCTCACATCAGCCTCTGCTGCCAATGTCACTAAGTCGTTATTTAGTGGGATCAGCTGGCCATCATTACGTGTCAGGAATTCTATTAACGAAACGTCCTTGGTGTCAAAGCTGTCATCCGTTAATCCTGTCTACACAGTTTAAATATGTATTCTTGCGCTGTGTTCATTAGCCAAATTGAAATATATAACTTATGGAAATATGATATACCAGACGAAGACTTGTGAATGGATGAAGTAGGTTGATGTCTTAAGAAGTGCAAAAACTAGCATTACTGTGATGATGATATGTAGTCAGCCACTTAACAGCTATTTCTAATATTTTAACTCAATCGGGTTTTAGGGGCCGATCGTGATAACACCTATTACAACTGAACCATTTATGAACCAATTACATAAGAACGGATCGATTGCTAATGGTAGTGCTTTTGTAGGTTGTAGGTTCTCACAAATATATAGGTGCTCCAAATTATGGTGATTGAACCGCAAGACGCTTCAGCCGAGATCTCAAGTCCTTTGCCGAAGACAAAAACTGCCAATCTTATTTTCCAGAACATCCTACCAGCATTTATCCCGGACTGGTATACGACACCACAGAGAATGATGGATATAATCCCTGCATAAGCATGAAATGTGGTGTTTAACGCACATAATTCAGGAGCTGTTTCTTTGGTGAAATATAACAGTACGTTATTAACACCACCTCTATAATTGTGATATACTAGCCGACAGTCGATGGAAGGCACAATGGCCAGATTTGTCCAATGCAAGTTGTTACGGATGACGCGGTCAATTATGGCGTCTTTCGGATTATTGTCTGAGGTGGGAGGCGCTAGTAAAGTGTCCAGAGATTGCAAATTGCATCAATAGACGTATCTCAGTTAATTTCAGCAAAACATAACTAAATCATGATGCTTTCGTCAGACCAAGAGTGTCGATTATCGTTTTTTTCGTAGAGTCTGTGGCATCTTCATAGTCACCAGCCTTACAGACGACGGGTTGCTGCACCCTGTGCTATAACAATGTTATTTACTATGCTTCACCTGCACAAAATTATCATTGAAACACAAATGAACGAATCGCAGCTGTGTAAAAGTTACGATGATAATTGATTCCAGGAAGATGTGACGGTACTTTGACACTTGATGCTACTTCAATAATTCAAGTGTTCTGCGGATTAGGTGGGTGCAGTTTGCTTGTGATTTCAAAGCAATGAAAACGTCGGTGAACGAATCATCATAAAACGATGCAAAACGTTCATCATAAATGCTACTACTAGATTCCTCGCGGTCTTCATAATTTGCAAATCAACATTTCTCCAAGAACTTGTCATTGGCGCTGTAATTTTTTAATACTTTACATCCATGATAATCGTGTGTTTTGATTAATTGTGTGTTTTGATCACGATGATAGATGAGTTTAGAGCGTAACTTTGGCTTGTTCGTTAATTCGATGTGGGATGCATTTTCTCCTACATCTTTGATTCCAGTCGGATGCATATGTGTAATGTGTAGTGCGTAATAAGTCTACCAACAGAATAAGAAGGGTAATGGTGATAGTAGTGATTAATATCTTTTTAAGAATCACTCTCTACCTTTCCACATGGAAATTAAGTTCAATATACTCAATGTCTCAATCATTCTTTCTACTAGAAGATATTATCGGAACAATAAATAATTGAATAGTACTAGGTACTTGAAGTGTGGTTCCAATGTGATAATTACCTCTCCATATATTGCTCTGCAGGAAAAATGCTTTTATTGTTTTCACTAGAAGCTGAATCTCAGTTACCAATGCGACCCACGGAATTAGTCTTTGTTATGGTCTTGAAGTAGCAGGCATAACATGTGTCATCATCTTTCTAACTATTGCTCTCAGGAAAATGTTTAATTACAGCTTACACTAGAAGCTGAAATCCTCAGTTACACCAAATGCGACCCAATGAGATGGGGTCTTTGTTATGGTATGCGGTAATATTTGATAGCATCAGGCAAATCTTTCTTCCTAAATGCATCACACGGCTGGTTAATAACTGACAGCAGCCTTCCTTCATCCACACGATATTTTTACTAGCATTTTACACTATCGCCTTCGTTACAGTAGAATGAGTTCCAACACGTTGTTAACTGAAACCCGCGTGAACCAAGTGTGTTCAGCGATTATTTGTTGTCGCTGCAAACAATAAGCATCCCCTGGAGCTGCATTTCCCCCAAGCAACACAATCCTCGCATACCTGTCTATCTATTGCCATTTCTCTCTTTGTGTGCACTTGTGCATGTCCTCCTCATGGATGGTAGAACATGTTAACACAACTCTGTCGTTCTCAGCCCTGATATGTTTTCTACCTTTGATGATCGAAAGGGCTTACTGCATCTGACATTATCCCGGCTGTAGTTTAGTTTTATAACGGCATCATGCCGAAAGCGAAGACATATATGGCCTTTACGTCGCGTTGGCTTTGCCTCGTGTGCATGTCAATTAACTCTAACGGATTATGGCGAGCAGATGTATTTTTTTACAATGTATGTAACCAAGTCTATTGAATGTTTGCAACCTGGTCATGTAAGCAGTTATCTACAACCTCACATATTGCTTCCTGGTCTGCAATTCCACTTCATCACAGAATTTTAACGAGACAAGATTCCATACACATTCTGACAAGTGTATCAAATGCGAAACATACTCCGATGATTATATGCTAACTATATTCTGCTACAAGAACAGGTCGCGATGATTATTGTTATGGCAGTGAACAACTAAACTGAATTATTTTCAGCACTTGGTTCATTCAAATATGATGAAATGTAAACAGCCTCTTAGCAGCTACCATTTCTCGTTTGGTGAAAGTGAGATCACTTAATTATAAACCTCTAATTGCACTACACACTATTTTTATCACGCCGCTATTGTCCACGGCAAGTTCGCAGTTTGTTCTTGAACTCGTATTTCGTATGAGAGTATTTTCAATGCACGTCTTTTACAAATATATATTACATGTCGGTTTGGTCATCACTTCGATATTTAGCAGTATTTGGGGAAACAGGCATGGGGTGGGTTCCTTATGTGGTCTCGTAAACATAGTAATTGGCACATCAACATTTTCTTTTGATAGAAGTCGTCATCCCTTGCTCGCTTGACCCAGTATATGAAAGTTCAACAGAACAATGCATTTGAAGATGGGGGTCATGCCTTGCGAGAATCGAATATAATACGTTCTTTAGGTGTGTTTACTCCATACAATTTGCCCTTGGTGTAAAAACACAATAACACAGGAAGAGTAAATCGCTAAATAACATAATTATCAAGGACCTCAAAACGTGTGTTTGAACTGCAATCATAGTCTATTTATGGCTTCAATTATTTGTCATTTTTACTTTGAAAGACATGAATTCCCTCTTGTTCAGCCACTGTTGTCAAAGAGGAGGGACCGAACCGAACCGAACCGCACATAACAGTATTACCAATCGTCTAGAGATGAATCCCAAACAAGACGGGACTTCACATCCCATGTTATTATTTCAACTGAGGAGGACATGGTTAGCAGCGTCAACCACCGAGCATCGTTCGGGTCAGGTGACCATGCTTGTCTGGAATTTTATATTGTTTCAAACGCATCTCCTGAACCATCTAGTCGACAGGTACCAGATTTTTGTTGTACCCTGACACAATTAGATTATTTAACGGTGATGATGAGGACAAATTAGAGAAGACCTTTTATTTAGGATGAAGTCCTAAACTTCTTTAAACGCAAACAAGGCACACCCACAGCGAAACCTGCTGACAGTAGAAGGATCAGTAAGTATTCAATCGCGTCCCCAAGTTTAAAGATGGACTTACACACAAAGTTGAAGCGCCTATCGAGCAAAGCAACGACGTCTTCCAAGCAGTGGCAACATGCAGGTAGAAAGCTCGTATCACGGGTATTGCATCAAAACCCAGCAGAGACTAGTTCATCTACATGTGCAAGGACATCACTACAGAGCAGCTATTACGATACTTGCGAGATAAATGAGTGGAAGGTAGATAAACTGTCTAATGTCGATGCCAGGTTTGACACGTTTCGCTTGGAAATAAAATTCTCTGACCTTAACGATCCACTAATTGTTTGATTTTGGTCTGTTGGTATGTGTCCTAACAGGTTCAAGCCTGAACATTAGGGTTAGTAACTTGTATTCTTTTATTCAACTGTTATAGTGTCACGCGCACTACTTAGTTTAGCTTTGTTACTGTTTTACAATTCCTTAAATGTGCCACAGCGTAACTATCGGTACATACAATTGTTAAAGACAAAACCATTCTACTATGAAGTATATTCGTCATGTTATAGGAGAATGTGATGTTCTCTTACTTCAGGAGCATTGGCTAGTTGAGTCGGAAATTGTACAATTTGAACGCAATAACGGCAATACATCGATCGTGAGTATATCTGGCATTGACCAATCGGAATTGCTAGTTGGTACACTGTATGATTGTGTGTCATAGTACTAAAAAAACATCTACTACATTTTCTGTAACCCTAATAGATCTTGGAAATTACTTGCCACACTTCTAAAAGTCCGGTTAAAATGTTGCTTATTACGTTATACGTACCAAATGATAAGGATAGCATCATGTCTACAAGTAACTTATGCATCGAGCTTCTACATGACGCAAACTCAATTATAAGTTGAATCCGTTTCCGAACAAATCATTATATATGATAGGATAAGTGCGCATTATACAGAGTATGCATACATATGTCTAGATTAGTTGAGCAAGCTGAAACTCATTGATCTAGCGTCTTCCATGTGTTTGCGTAGTATTTATTTGCAAATGACGGCGAAAATGTAGACATACAGTGCGTTATCCTAGAGTAATGTTGATTTGTTACGCTTCAGTGCTTACGATTATCTATAAATATAACACTTAAACTGCAATACACAGGTAATAATGATCGCTGAGGGTTAGCTGATCACTACCCTTCTACAAATAGACACAGGTGACTAACCACATTGCGCATAAGGTAATAGGTGCATTTTACGCTGCTAGTTCGACAATTGTCTTGGGGGTATTTCGGCGAACAACGCATGAAATTGCCAAATATGTGCAAAGATCATTTTGTGTCACTGATGGCCGAGCAGTCGAAAGTTCTGTCAGCGGAAGTACAAATACAGAGAGTAAGCAAAATTTTGTTTATATAATGCTGAGTAAACACTTCTCCCAGTAGCGACAGACATCTAAGGTTTTTCAATGATTCATTTGCTTTAACTAAGCACTAATGATACTATTATTTCAAAATACATTTCTTTTTTCCAATGAAAGCAAAATAGAAAGCCTGTTGAAAAAGCAGGGCCTGTTGGCCACTAGCGAAAGCCGACGAGTGAATCCCGTCATTGTCAACACCGCCCAGTTTATCATCCCTGTCTGACACCGAGTGAATACCAATTGCCTATTGTCTAAATGATGCTGCCTCATCTTATTACGCGCTCAAAAATAGAAGCCATAAGCAGCCAGACTAAATACATTTTGGCAGGATGTAAACTTTTGTTCATGGCTCTGGGTTCATCCCATTGAATCAGCAACATAGTAGGAATAGCTCCAGTTTTATAAGTTCTATTTTTTCAAAATCTCATGAATTTCTCAGCAGGTATTCGTTGTGAGAGTATCACCGTAAATCCACTCTTGCCCGACCATAAATAAAGATTAGTTGATGACAAGTGTGTTTTCCTCTACGAATGATCACAACATGTTTTCAAGGCGCATATGAAATACAAATTCAGTCGATGGGGTGATGTTTAGAATGTTTTTGCTTCAATCCATTCCAGGCGTTCTGTTATCAGCTCGTTTGAAATTCACACTAGAAGATTTCTCGTGAAAGTTGCTAGTGTAGGGCCATATTTAAACGCCTGGGTAGATTGGATGTGAAGGCGAACATGCTCACAACCATGCAAGCTCACAAACTTTCACAAATATATAAAACATGTGTGTTTCATTATCACATCGATATTTAACCGCATCTAAGAAAATGGACTGGGCTTGGTTCCATTTGAGGTCAGGAGAACCATTAACCATTGCTATATCGATTTTCGCAGGACATTCCTTCCTGACAGCCGAACCGGGATTTGAAGATGTGGTCATGTTTGAGTGTCACTAGATCAGACATTAACCATTGCTATATAGCTACGATTTGGTAAAACTGCCCATTCCTTCCTGACAGGAAGTAAAAATCGGCATTTTTTCACAGGACAAGAAAACTTGGTTTTTTTCTCAACTGTACCCAGAGCCTATCTGTGGTTTCATTCAAATGTCATTTCTACGTTGCAAGCATGAATATAATTTTGTTCATTCACTTGTTATTGTCGATGGGTTGGTAAGGAACACGTTGACGGCCCTGACCGCAACCTTATGCACATAATTGTTAATGAGATCAAAGTACAAACACAATTCCGAGCAAAGGTCAACAGCATTTACCTTATATTATCGCCCCCGTCGACACAAATTTGTCACTGCAAAATCCTAAATTTACTAGCAAGGTAACATAATAATTGATTACGCGTGGTTTTTACTAAAGATAACAAATGTACACGCATGTTAACGAAAAGGCGCCGTTTCTTTATACATGGTGTTTCAGTACTGCTGGCTTGAAACGTTGGACGAATGTGCTCTCCATTACTAAAGCCCTCGAGGGTTCCAATTTTCCGTGGAAAAATAAACATAACGTTGTTTCGCTCTTACATTAAATAGAGTGCTACATTAAATGGCAAGTAACCTAAACTTATCTATGCGTTAGGTATATGAGTATGAAAATGATCTAATGCAGAATTCAATTTACATACAACATCATTCAAGACTCCTCAGATATGGCGAATGCTTTCAATAACTATTTTAGGGTCTGACCATACATTTTGATGTAAGAGAAATAACTGACGCCTTGACATATAATGTAAGTGATGAGCCATCTACTCCATTAATGTAACATAAAACGACCGAGTGAATAAAACGTCTTGACATGTTCTCTGGCACTGCGAATGATTGATTAGGTAATGTATTCAGTGAGCATGATATTCAAAGTAACTTGTTGTTGTGAACAGCGGTAATTTCTTTATATAGACTATCGAACATGTTTTGGGCATTATATAGTAAGTCTATAAATATACCGATAGTCTTCCATTTAACCATTATTGTCGAACCCAAACTGAGTTGCTTTACAATCGATGCAGTCATTACAAAGGCAGACATCAATATAACATAGATGGTCATTTAATTGATCGAAAAAGCATATTGATACTTTATTGCCTAAAAAGATAACAACATGACTGTTTGTGGACAAGTACCGAGCATGACTGTGTTGCAGAAACATATTGGCTAGTTAAAAAGACTATTGATAATTTAAACGAACATTGCGTTCAAGTGGCTTATATTTTCCAGCCGTAAATTGACTTGGTCTCATGTTTTATGGTCAAATGTCAAAGTTATATGGTCGACAGAGAAAAGTGGATGAAATAGATATTGCTATGTGTAACAGAAAGGGTCATATACGACACAAAACAGGATATAACCGCTAACGCATCTTCCTTGTTACATTACCCAACCCGTTGGCTGCATTTGCGAGTCAACCATACATCGTTTTTAACAGATACATGTAGTGGCTGTGAAAGCAATTCTTCCATTCCGAAATGTGATCCGATAATTGTATTCCATGTGTGTCAATTATTGCAAACGGTTGCAGGAGTTGACGTTCTTCCATTCCGCAATGTAATCCCACAACTGTATTCAATGTATGGCATGTATTGCAAACCGTTACACGAATTGACGTGTTGCGATGTTCAATCGATTTGCACGTTTTGCCGCCTATGGCATTTTAAACAGTTAAGCCCCAATTGCTGCGGCAACCAATATGCTGCTTCACAATAATGTTTGGATGTTTAATATTACTCTTTAAATACACTTTTATGTAGTCTGGTCATTATCGGGGGGGGGGGGGGGGGGTTCACTTAAAGGATCTTGCATCTTAGTGATGTCAATGTTTGATAGGGTGTCCGAATTAACCAATTTGAATTTTTTTTGTACATCCCATATAGCTAAACGTAAAATGCATCTTTCACAAATCAACCCTATTTTTCAATGCAGTAACATAATAACTGAATATATTGATGTTAGTAACTTCATAACATTGTACTTGCATCACGATAATCGTGGATCTATTA
>CM067357.1:25835223-25888854 GCA_034190875.2 Urechis unicinctus | reverse complement strand
CACTTATTTGTGTGTACCCTATAACACATTAGTATTGGTGTGACTCTAAACCCTGCACCTACTTGAGATATTACTGGCGTCTTGGTCATCAGCTTGAACCCAGGCTCTTGGCTCTCGATATACAGTAGTTGGTAAACACTTATATCGTTATCAGTATCACACTGAACCGTACCTGGCACGGTGAGTTGTTCATCTGCTGTTCTGGCCATGCATTTTTCAATCACCGTAATTCTACAACGGTCGAGATGATAGTGCATGGAGTATACACGCGGACATTTTTGTGTTCGTATTCAAGTGAATATCGGGCGAAAAGTTTTCCTCACCTACACAGACCGATCCTGAACATAACGACTTATAATCTTGTAGATTAATCCCCTCCCACCCCCCCTCCAATCACTCCTCCACTGTTAACAACATTTTGACGGAATATTCCTGATTACGGGCACATGAATGTCATGTTGTCACGCTTACTCAATTGTTATCACTGGATGGAAATGTCACAGACACCATGGAATCATCTGCAGCTTGTAGTCTTTTTATTCTTGAAGAGATGTAGACAATTTTTTATAGGAAGAAGAATAGCACCAATGATGCATAAGGCCCGTGGGGGTGAAAGGGGGGGGAGATATGGGATGTTGGGGTTCAAGAACAGTAACTACATCCGCTATTAATCGTTGATGGCCTGGTCGACAAAACATTTTGGAAAACAGTAAAACACTGTAAATAATAAACTGCAGGGAATGTAGATGGGGTATCAACAAGACCAAGATTTCTAAATAATCTTCAAAGTTGATAATGAGTGATTTGCTACACGTTTAATTATTGGCGTCGCATACTATCTCTAAAGTACACATAACCTGCAACATTTACTTTGGCTTCCTCCCATAATGCAAGTGCAAAAGTATAAAACATAGTTATTTTTGCTTGTCAAAGAAAGTTATGCCTGGAGTTTGTGTCGTTTTCCCTTGGCATGATTCATTTTATGTACAGAGAAGCTGATGGAATGGGAAATATTGCGTTAGCCTCTTGGGGCTGTTCGAAGAGCAATCACTATAGAATATAAATTACATATATATAATTCATGATAGGAAGGGAATCTCCATTGAGCGCAACACAGAACTCGAATGCGACAAGCTCAAGCTGCTTCCTTATTAGTCACTATAGTAAATTATCTACCAGGTATAGCCACTCAATCGACCAAAACACTTATCATGAGATAAGTGCCACAAGAAGCGCGTTGATAAGGTGCTTAGGAACACTCCTTGGTAGACGGGGTGCCATAGTTCATGCCATAGTTCATATCTGAGCATCACACGTATTGCGTATTCCTTCCCACTGTACACTTGCGTTATGATTTACAAATGACCTGAGGTCCCCTCGGGACCTAAAGGTTTTGAAGTGATGTATGCGGTAGGCATTTAGCGGCTATTTCTTAGTGCACACCCTGACGACCAGAGTAAAACCATTTGGAAAATTATTTTATTCATGGGTTCGAATCCGTCGCCATCTGAAACATGAACTAGACCACTAAATGCATTCAGTCAGTTGAGTTAATCATTGAGACACACGATGCTGGGTGGTGATATTTGTAGACGTGCGTCGAACTGAAACCCTTATTATCATCGACTGTAAAGTGCAGTAAAATGAGTGGCGCACGAGTTGCACACTTAGCTAATACCCAGGCGACCAAGCTGGGATGGGGCGATCAGCTGCAATCTGTCAAGCAGCTGGCATCCAACAATGGAGCTGGAATCTAGCAAGCAGATGGTATCCGGTAATTGAGCTGGCATCTGGTTACCAGCTGGCATCATGTGATCAAGCTTGCATCTGGCGACTAGCTGGCATCTTGAGACGGAGATGGTATCTTGCGGTCGCGCAGAGAATGAACAGCACTTATGGCATCGGGTTTGTATTTGGAGCATGACAAAAAATTACCCTATTTTTGATGTATGTATTGTTTTGTATAGACCTTGAAACTTAATTATCTTTGACACGGCTTACATAGGTCAGACAGTGACGTTCATAATAATGTAAACCAACTCAACGCTAGGAAAATTTGTACCTCTGCTGATGTGATCCTGTTTTGATAGTTTTCGTCCTTTTGTTGACGCTTACACCATCAGTTTTCTTAAACTCAAACTTATGTATAATACCTTTTGTGGGTATTGCTTATACCACGACGGACTAGTTACAGCACATTCTTTCGAGTTGCTCATATGAGTATAAAGGTGACTTATTATCAGCATGGCTGTACACTGGTTTGACCACCAAAATAATGTTGGTCACTTTCGTACACTTACACCAGTCCGTTGCTTATGACACACATCATTCAAGGTTGTTCAAGAGGAGTGATTCTGGTGACCCGCACAGCTAACTTGATTATAGCTGTTAACCTATAAAAAAACCACCTGACAAATTGATTAACCTGTACCACCCAAAAAACTTGCATGACTATTCAATTAGCCATAACAACCTACGAACACAGCCTGACCCATCTTTTAACCTGTACCACCCACAAGCACAGTCTGAGCCACATCTTAGCCTGTATCACCCTTAAAAATAGCCACCTAACACACCTACTGACCTGTTACCTGATACATGAATTAGCCTGCACAGCCCACTAACAGATTTGTGCTTCAAAATGCATCGCCTGACGACGACCAACAAGTCATTCATGCGGCTCCTACTACATTTGCGGTACGATGTTTTTGCACAATTTAATAATTAAAAATTGTATTATTAAACAGATAACCATGTTCTAACGAGCATAAAGGCAAGGCGTACAAGACAATGCATCTCCTTTAATATGGTTTTATTGACAAATGAATAACTCATCAACTAAAACACTAGCTTCAAGCAACACTGCTAATCCTCTGACGGCTTATGTCATCTAAGCTACTGCAACCGTTGCAGGTTTAAACATTTATCATTATTATGGTAGCGAGGATTTGAGAATTATCACGCCGTTGCTCTCTCCTTCAGCTTAAACTGATAGCAAGCCGCAAAATATGAGGTATCATGGATTTAATTTGTATCTCGCCTTGCGCATATTCGGAAACATACACCAGACTAGCCGAAAATAAACAGGGGTCACCTTTGGGAACCGGGAGGAATTTTTAAGGGCAGAAACCCCCAGCCCTAAATCAGGGGTTAAAGTAGCATGGGGCATGTGATCAACAGGCACAGGTGGACTAAGAGCATGAATACTTGAAGGATGTATAAGTTTTATCCAAGTACGGGACTTAATTTGCGTAGTGTATAAACAGCGCTTTCTCGTGGTGACGATAATTTTGCTTGATTTTAGAACTAATAGGGAGCATGCAGGTTCCCTTCTTCTGCTACGGTCGAGTGGCTCTGCGTTGAAAACCATACAATTGCAACTTGTTGTTGCTTACGCTCGATCTGAATAGACAGAATTCTCACATGACTCAAATAGGACGTAGATTCGTTAACCTTATTCCTTTAGCCAACTTTCTCAGGCTCTGTGAAGAGCCCCTGGATTTCAAAAACTCGTCAGCAATTACATGACCCCAACGGGTACCCAGGATCGGTGATTAACAGCTGATCACTCACGTGTCGGAAGTTTATTCGCATTTGATCATCTTAATGAGGAAAGTGCTAATCGCACATGCGTTAGTAGCAGGTACATAATTCTGTTATATAACTGTATAACTGAAACGATAGGAAATCACGGTGTTCTTAATGTTCCCAATTGACAACATATTGACGAGCAGCGCAAGTGACGGGCCAAATTAGCAGGTGTTTATACACTGTCATTATTTTTCGATGTGGCAGTTCATACACAGCGCATGACGGGCTGGGTGAATCGACTTGTGATGTGAGAGTGTTCATATGCAGCACATGTAAGGGTGGGGGATTCGACGTGTGCTGTATTGCCGTTCATAGGCATGGTTTGGTGGACTGGGTGAATTGACGCGTGATGAGGGGTCGATCAAATGTATTTCTCCCACTTACGTTCCATCAACAACACATCCCCGGAAATCTTGGGTAGTTTTAGAAGGTACGACTTTACCGAATTGGGTTGTTGCAATAATGGATCCTCCGTTTATTCTATTATTTTTTTAAATTTTTCACGTTGTCAGCAGTGGGATGACCTGATTGTCTCTTTTTGGAGGTGACAGTGTCACCTGTGTGGGTTGACCTCTATGGCGTAGGGGCTTTATATGTACTGATTATTGTCCTTTAGGCTGTAAATGTCTGCAGCATGAACTGATCAGGCTTCATCTTAGGGCTTTGTGTTGACAGTGTCAGCCAAAGAGATGTGGCTTGTTCCGATTTTACCCGACTCAGTCGTGACAATGAAACTTTGAGATTCGAATAACGAAGAACATATTACAAGATCTTAGTTACCTGCACGCCAATGGACTTACTGAGTGAGACATAACGGATTCTTATAAGCACTATGATTGCGCCGTCCAATCCAGGTTCAGTACAACTTGTATTGACCATCAGTTTCATGAGGGGTTATAGCACTCTTGTATGAAGAGGTCGCATAGCTACCATTAACGATGAATGTGACATTTGGCAGCGCCCAACAAGAGTCATACCTACTGGGTACATACCTCATGCTGGATAGGGGCGTACCCCCATCGCATGGGGAGGCCAGCTTACTCTGGTAAACATTCAATAACAATCAACATCACCCATTACTTGGTGACATTTTCCATGTCACTGATAAGTTGTTATGGTGTTGCAATATAGCCATATTAAATTTTGATGGGAAGGCTATCATTACTGGTAGAATGTCACTCTTTCTGATAACAAAGAGTTTATAGCTGAAGTGTTTTTTTAGAACTGCGTCACAATGAGCCGTCCTTTCTCTTGTGAATCACGTTACCGAGGCATTCCCATCTATCGTTCATACTCTTTTGTGTTACCGAATTTTCACTGCTTGACTGCGTGACAAACCTTACTCTCATCACCACAAATGCTGACGTATGTGTCATACCTCTGTATCGCGTATGAAGATGGTTCACAATTATATAGTTCCAACCAGACTGACGGCTCTGTGTTTACTATATCTATTATCTATCATATCATTACATGGTGGCAGCGGCGGAGAAATTCAAACCCACAGCATGAATTCCGATGGACTATAGATACGTGTGAACCCCATCTCGGATCTCCGACTGCACTGTACCGGACAATTCTTACCGTTTCGCTCCCGCTGACGAGCAGACGCCGCCGCCCGGCTGAGATCGCCATTTTTGCCTGCCGACCACAACTCGGTCGCCGCCGTCCCCGGAAACATTCCGGCAACTACTGCGCTCCCACAACACTCTACTGACTGTGTTGAGCCGATACTGAGAGAACTTGTGTGATATTTGTGTGCGCCATAGCCGCTGCAACCCAGAACTATGTTGCCGTACCCGACAGTGCCGTGTCCTTCCGCGCTGTGATGACAGACGAAAAGGACTAAAGCAGACTTCCGGTGTCAACTTTCGCTGTTCCCGACACCCCCTACCGCAAGTCATGTCAACATCTGCTGTTCCAGACACCCCCTTCGGCGAACGAAGCCGTAACTCAAAACTCTACGCGAATAAATAATCCGTTTGCAGACCGATACGCTACTTCCGGTGAGCGATAATACGGGAGAATTATGGCGGTTAAACAATCGAAAACACCAGAAAAATGAACTGGCAACACGAGCCACTGGCGGACTCGTTTCGGGCGTTTAAGGCTCGAATGCTGCTGTACTTTGAGGATGGCGAGATCACTGACACTGCCAAACAGGCCACGAAGATTAAGCTCGCACTGGGGGATGAAGGTATGCGTAGAATCATGGCATCCGGACTGACAGAGACTGAACAGAAAAGCCCAGATCAGATCTGGAATCTCATAGAGAGTGAGGTGGATGCCTCTGCTAAAATAAACTTTCGTGTCCACAGGCTTGAGCTTGCGTCCATGAGACAAAAGGATGATGAATGTGTGACTGAGTATGTCTCTAGGTTGAGGGAGAAGGCAAACAAATGTGTGTTCGAACAGGCAGAATTAAATACAGGACTTATTGAGATGGTAATTCTGTCAACCAGGTTTGTAGATTTCAGGAAAGAGCTTCTAAGGCGATCGGGCACCCTATCAAAGAGGTTATAGAGCGGGGAAGAGATTATGAAGCCATAGAGGCCAGCCAGCGGTCTCTCAGATCCCTCTACACCACCAACATAGATGCTATGAAATCCAACAGGGACTCCTCCCAGGCCCAGTCTTTTAGTCGCAATAAACCATGCCAAAATTGCACCCTGAGACATGCTTTTGGGTCCTGTCCGGCCTACCGCGACAGATGCTCAGCCTGTGGCGCTAAGGGGCACTGGAAGAAAGCGTGTCGCAGAACGAGAGGCGGCACCATGCCGTTACAGGACGACCAGTATACAGCACCAGATACGAGGGCCAGTTGTAACTCGCCAACTACAGCCCCAACAGGATCGGAAACCTCAAGCCAACACTAGAAGGGCACATCAGTACAAGCCCGGCTTCAGGAAGCAACACGAGTTGTACGTGAATGAATCGCAGGAGGAAGCAGTTGAGTCGGTTGATTACGCCGCAGCGTTCAATGTGATTACCATTTCAGATATCTCGACAGACGGTCCATCAGAGGCATACACAACCTTAATGGTGGAACATGACAACCCTCCCGTCAAAGGGCCAATACGACTCAAGGTCGACACTGGCGCGGGTGGAAATACCTTGCCCATGCGTACCTATCGGCAAATGTTTGGAGCCACAGACCCTTCAGAGATCCTTCACCCAGAGCCAAGGGTGAAACTGACTTCCTACAGCGGTGACTGCATCCCATGTCTGGGATCTATAACGCTCCAGATCCGGAAGCCTAACCACAAGGTTGCCACCGCTAGCAAGTTTTTTGTCGTTGATGTCAATGGACCAGCCATCTTGGGGTTGCCAACTTGCAGATCAATGGGTATCGTTGAGATCAAAGTGGATGCTGCCAAGAAAGAAGGGCCAGGAACTACAGACCTGCCCGCCCCTGTGCCTCCATCGGGAAGAGACCCAGCGACCACTCTCTCGCCGGTCCCTGTCCCCCCGCCAGGCACCAAGCTCGACACCCTACAGGACTTGATCACCTGGTTTCCAGACTGTTTTGACGACATTGGCAATTTCCAGGGTGAGGAACATTTGCAAGTTAGGGGCGATGCCACCCCATTTATCGACCCACCGCGCCGGGTGTCCATACACCTCGGGCCCAAGATCAAGACAGAGCTGGATCAAATGGAGGAAAAGGGAATCATTCGAAAGGTCACAAAAGCCACAGATTGGTGTTCCAGCCTCACATACGCTCTAAAAAAAAGGATGGAAGCCTTCGTGTGTGTCTGGACTCTCAAAGGCTCAACCAAGCCCTGAGGAAAAGGCCCCACCAAATACCTACAGTGGAGGAAATCACACCTGCCTTTGGCCAGGCAAAATTCTTCACGAAACTAGATGCGAAAGCCGGTTACTGGAGTGTACACCTCAGCGAAGAATCCCAGGAATTAACCACGTTCCGCACACCCATTTGGTCGATATTGCTTCAAGAGGTTGCCGTTTGGGCTGTGCATCAGCCAAGACGCGTTCCAGGAACACATGGATCGCATCATTCAGCAATGTGACGGCTGCACAGGTATCAGTTATGATATAGTGGTCTATGGACAATCAGCTATGCGAGTTCCTTCTTGTTGCACGAAAGGAAGGTCTGAAGCTAAATTCCACAAAATGTGCGGTCAAAGCAAAGCAGATCACCTTCTTTGGGCGACTATACACTGACCATGGCGTATTCCCGGATCCGATCAAGGTGCAAGACCTCACGAACATGCCAGCGCCAGCAGACCGCAAGGACCTAGAAAGATTCCTCGGCCTCGCCACATTTCTAGGACCACACATTCCAAACCTATCGACCCACTCAGCTTGTCTAAGGGACCTTACCAAGGCAGAGACTCCCTTCGTGTGGCACGACGACCATCAGGCTGCTTTTGAGGTTATCAAGCAGATCGCAGCGAACCACATAGGGCAGAAATACTACGACGCCGGAAAACCCCTCACACTAGAGGTGGATGCATCAATGAAGGGCCTGGGCGCCGCCCTGGTACAGGACACCGTTCCCATATGCTTCGCCAGCAAAGCCCTAAACCCCACGCAGTCCAACTATAGCAGTATAGAACGAGAATGCCTCGCCATTGTCCACGGCCTCCAAAGGTTTCATCACTACCTATACGGTCGCACCTTCACAATCATATCGGACTGCAAACCCCTGGAGACCATCTTCAAGAAACCGCTCCACACTGCACCACCAAGGCTGCAACGGATGATGATAAAGATCCAGGGGTACGATTTTGATCTCAAGTACCGCCCGGGGAAAGAGATGACGATTGCCGACACCCTATCGCGCCTGCCCAATCCAGCGAGAGCGGCTGAAATCAGCCTTGATCATAGGGTGGATGGGATGTATGATGGCCACCACATCGACCTCCTCAACTTCTCCACAGCTAAACAGGAGCAGATCCGCCTTGAGACAATGCGAGACCCGGTGCTGGCAGCTTTATCCCAGGTCAAATTCACAGGTTGGCTGGGTGACATAAAGGAGCTTCAAACGGATTTGCGAGACTTCTGGAGTTTCTGTGACGAGCTTGCGATTGAAAATGGTGTCATCTTCAAGGGACGACAGGTCCTCATCCCTGAGCCGATCCAGGCAGACATCCTCGACCAACTTCACCTGGGCCACCAAGGCATAGAGAAAACGTGTCGGTTGGCCCGTGAGAGCGTTTACTGGCCCAGGATGCACAAGGATGTTGAAGCCCTGGTGAAGGGATGCCCCCAATGTCAAAGCCTTCAACCTGCCCAACCACACGAGCCTCTCAAGTCACACAAGAAACCCAGCACCCCATGGACGAAGCTTGGGGCCGACCTCTTCACTGTCGAGGGCAAGGATTACCTCATCATAGCTGACTACTACAGTTTATACCCCATAGTGGTACCGCTGACGTCCCAGACAGCAAGGGTAGTAATATCGTCGACCAAGCACATTCTAGGCCTCTTCGGAACTCCAAGAGAGATCGTCTCCGACAACGGGCCATGCTTCTTGAGTGAGTACGACAAATTCTGCACTGAATGGGGCATTACGCACACCACAAGCAGCCCAAGGTATCCCAGATCGAATGGGTTCATCGAGAACAGAGTCAAATACGTGAAGAGGACCATCATTAAATGTGCCAGATCTCACCAGGACATCGACCGAGCGCTGTTGAACCTTAGGGCCACCCCTATTGATGCTGTTCTGCCAAGCCCCGCGGAGATGCTATTCAATAGGCCTGTATCAACGGTACTACCTAGCAGAGCTGAGCATCACCCAGTACAGGCATACCAAGACCGCCATCAACAGAGGACACTCCTCCAGAAGGAATACGGTGACAGCCACACCAAACCCCTACCGCCACTCCACGCAGGACAGAACGTCACTGTATTTGATGGGCGACAAAAGGAATGGTTCCCGGCCCGGGTTATGACCCGCGACAGTGAGAGAAGCTACACAGTGGAAACAAAAGGTGGCAGCACAGTTCGAAGGAACCGCCACCATCTCAGGGAAACAAACAGCGTGGCACAACAGGCACCAGGCGACCCCTCTACGGAAGCTCCACCACAGGCCACGACCCAAGCGCGTTTTTGCTCCTCCTGATGTGTGCCCTCCAACACCCTCCAAAGGTTCCACAGGCATCACATGTAGCCGGTCGGGTCGGGTCATAAGAAGACCAGCTAGGTTTCTTGAGTAGCCCACTCTATATATGAAAGAATGAGTAGTTAGATATGGTATTGGGTTATGAATTATTATTTTTGACAAGAAATACAACGAATTTTGTTAACGATATTGCTCGGCTGTAATACTAGCCATGTGTCATCACATATTCGCGATTAATGTTTTAGTATTGCTCATGTTCTACTCCTTATTATTATTATTATTTTTTTTAAACAAGGGGAATGTCATACCTCTGTATCGCGTATGAAGATGGTTCACAATTATATAGTTCCAACCAGACTGACGGCTCTGTGTTTACTATATCTATTATCTATCATATCATTACAGTATGCATGCATGGAGATTATGAGAAAAATTGACCTGTAACGCACTCGTCTTCATTTATAAAATCTGCATGATTGTGTGGTCAGTAATATTTCATCTCGCCAACGGTCTTGCGCTCCGAGAACTGGACGCTATAGAAAAGTGCACAAAAAATGCCACATATGGATGCTCCGAGAACTTGGCTGACCCCTACAGCGCCGCTCTAGTGTTCAGCATACACGTCCATCTACGGATCTTTGCTATCTGTAAGTAGACAGCCACACCAACAACAGGTAATCAACCTTCAATCTTTGATGTGACATTATGAATCATTATGATAGCAATAATTATCATTGTCTCAGCAACGGACCACAGAGGTGGTACGATGTTGTTTTTAAGGCAGTTTATCGGGGTTTGATTATGTTTGAGTTAGTCATATGTGTTTTATAAATCAGCTTCATCATAATAAATGGCGGATATGAAGCTGGTAGGAAGTATCATTGAGCTTGGTCGGAATATCAGCTTGTTATTTGGTGAATATTTTACGTACTGCATGCTTTTTTCCCCAGAATGCAATTGAATGGTTTTCACGTATGACTTACATCGATGCACCCAACGTATGGCGAACACAGTTCAGACGAGAACAAGAGCGGCCCAATCGATCCAATCGAAACATCGAGTGACACTGCTGTAATCGAAGTATATTATACACACGGAATTCCTTGTGAGTTGTCTTACAAGCTAACATGCGTTCAGTATCGCTATTGCAATACTATTGGTGTTTCGATATTGCTTATCGATCTTGATTTTGTCAATCAGTGTAGGTATTCTCTAAGAAAGCATATTCAAACTATTCATGTCATGAATTTGTTCACATTCACCACAGGGTGGTACTACAGTCAACGTACGTGATGTGCCTACATATGTATTGTGTCCTAACTCTGTTGTCATAACGTTCAATTCGGACAGACCAATAGGTGCTGCCACCGCGCGGAGTGGAGTAAAACAAGCTGTGGATTACCAGCAGCCGTATTCATTCTCAGATACCAGAAGTCAAAATAAAAACATCAAATATTAGCAATGTGTAAGTCACAACTAACATTTAAATAACAATAAAAAAATTACACTTGCTTTTATCATAATTTCACCAGCAGTAGGAGTGTCGATGATTCTTAAAATATACATCATGTAACTGTTGCATAATCTCTTCCATATGATTTTCACCAAACTATCGTTGGTTGATAAAAGACCTCTGACTTCATCTACTCCATCCTAGATTAAACCAACTACTCACGAAAATGAGTTTGATGTTGAGCTGTACATTCATTGTTCACGCATCATCCGTACAATCTATGATGGTCCGTCCTCATTTCCGTCATTTGACAAGTTGAATTGGACGAATACCATCGCATTATATCAAATACGTCAAAGGGCAATAAGTGAGATTACTTAGTTTTTTTGTCAGGTTGGAAGCGCTACTCAGTATAAATCGCTCATCGTGAAATACATCCATATGGTGCGATAAAATAAAGGTCAACCAGTGACATGGCAAATATGTGATCAATTAAATAAGCTTACATCTTGTTTGGGTCATCAGAAATTAGAAGATTGCAGCTTGCGAGCTACAAGTAACCGGGAATAAGACCAAAGCCTTAGAATGGTATCAGTGCGAGCACTGGGGAAATCTTTGTCTAAACTTAGTATGAGGATCATTAATATTTATTAAATTTGAACGCATCACTGTTATCTCTTTGGTACACTAGACAATAAACCGTAAAATACGGCACATCGAGATGACATTGTTGATTAAACGATATCACCCTGTGTTACAGAACAATCTCCGACCGCGATCAGCTATTTACAGATTAAGGTATCAAGCATCTTTAGCGCCAATGGTCAGCACTACACAGCGCGTTGCTCTGTTCGATTTCGTTCCCAGAATGCACTGCACCGCACTGGCTCGATATATCTGTGAAGGAGTCTCTGGGCCTGCACCCACTGAAATGGTCGATATCTAATACAGAAAACCCGACGCCATGACAGTTCTCGTGACCACATTGGGGATTCACATATTGTATTGTGGTTGGTTATCAAGCGTCACATCTACTGATAACGCCGGCTGTTCAACTTATGCCTTACTGAAAACTGACAGATACCATGGTTAATAATTCAGAGAATGTCGGCAATTAAAGACGGACTTCAAAAACAATTATGGTGTGACCTTATATTTATAGCTATATATGTTTCTGGTAATTTGAACAAGTGTGTCGAAGCTTGGCATTGTATTAATCGAAAGAAAAACCTGAATGCAAAGAGGATGTCATTGTGGTTGTCATGGTTATGTAAGGCACGGACAATCAGTTGAATATATTTATATGACTTGAAGGGCAATCTCGTTAAAACAGAAAAATGGAACACTACATGAGAATGTTACATTTATAACAAACAATAAAAGTGGTCCATTCAATGTCCATATAGCTTCGTGCTATCAGAGTGCGTTAAATCAACATACATAATATAAAGACAGGTATTCGTGGCCGTAATGGTCGCGCTTGGCTGCTCACATCGCGTTATTCGTTAAAGGCGGACGACTCAGTAATATTCTTCACACTGTCAATTCAAACATCGAACATAAGCTACAGATTGATATCGGTGTTTGTAATGGTCGAGTTTGGCTGTTCACATCGAGTCTTCATTAACAGAGGAAGACTTTCACCATCCATATGTTATAGCCCAGCCTGGAGTACCGTCTCCATTCGTAGAGCGCTGGAGTAGATCGTCACTGCATCAAGCTGGTGGGTAACAGACCAATACACGCCGCACCACCTGTTATACGGCACATTCCTACAGGCCAGCTGGTTTTTAACCTCTCCCACCCCACTCCAGTACCCTGAACTATGTCCCTCACCGGGGCACGGTAGATAAAATGAGGTGACGTCGTATCCCGTGAAACCCCGCCCACTAACACAACATGGCTGAGGTCATCAGTCAGAGCTACAGCACACATCGTATTTGGTGTCTCGTATGAAGATCTTTCCTGTATGTCACGGGACGCCCCTTTGTATATGCTAGATACGGGGCAGACATACGTGTTATGCCATGCCATCATGATGACATGCTCACCAGCCACTACCACGCCATACACCCATTGCTGACCATCAGGTAAGCTGAGGGTGTGTGTGACGGTCTGGGAGACTGTGGAGTAGACCTGGAGCGTGTAATGGCCCTGCTCATCGTCCACACCAAACACAAGGATATCCTCCTCACCCAACAGGCAGCAAACTGTGTTGTTACATCTTGACCCCACCAAGTTCCCCGCCTGCTGCCAGTGGCTGCCGCCGCTCATCGTCACCTCCACGCTCTTCTCTAATGTCGTGAAGCCAGGATTAGGCCCACCACCGAGGACGTATATATCTCCTTTATGTACACACATGCAGTGGTTAACGCGTGCCGTGTTAAGGGGAGCACACTCACGCCAGCCCCCCTCCAGGAAGTCATGCTTCATGACCTCATTCTGTCCGTCTCCCAGGCCGCTTGTGATGAGCACGTTACCGTCCATACAACATGCCACACCACTAGCCTTAGTCAGTGGCGCGGGTATCCTGGTGACTGTCCTGGCGGGTGATGCAAGCGAGGTTTTCACAGCGTAGATATCTTGTGATGCCGGCTGAATGTCGTCTCCTGTCCTCTTCCGGGTCCCTAGAATGAGCGCGCAATGCTCGGTCTGACGAACTCCGGCAACCACATCACCAAGAAACTTACTGGCTTGTGGGTGACTCTTCAGTATGGGGTCCACGCGCTGGGTATATTTTAGGAACTTTGTCGATATCTTATCCAGGGGGAGGGCATTGAGTAGAGAGATGAGATGGTTTGATCGAGTCTGAGGTTCCTCTTGCACCCAGTCTAGGGCACTGGTTAGGCGATCATCTGGTGAACTCACCCCCAAGTCAGGGTGAGAGAGGATAATCTTCACACGGTCAAGAGGGAGCTTCAGAAAAGCAGGAGACGTACTGAGGAAATCAAAGTTATCTAGCATCAATGGTCGGGCTTTTTGTACGAGGTCTGTATCGCCAACAGCACAAGCAACTTCCCATTGCGAGATGCAGTTGTCAATTGATAGGTCCTGGGAAGACATCTGATAATGCCGGCAATCGTGTGTGAGATTATCAATGCCAAGCTGGTCAGATAAGCTGCCCAATGCTGCTGCATAACGCGTGTCTACTTGCACTGTTCCATAGTACAAGTAATCAAGGCAAATAGAAAGCATGTCGGCGTCAAAATCAAGAGTAAGTGTAGGAACAGTTTTGTTAGGAGATAAAGCCTCCCTGAAATAGCGCGACTGGCCCGCTAACACAAGTTTATGTACCTTGAAATGTCTTCCTCGGGAGACTAGCTCTAAATCATGGTAGTCATTTGAGTCTTTGATTAATTTAATATACTCCAGCAAATCAGTGTGACGTGAGGGTCTCACTGGTAGATATGACACCCCCCTAGATGGGGAAGCGCTCTCTCCTTCGTCCGCCCTGCCAGAAATCCCTGTCTGTTTGCTGGCCATGGCTGTGAACCGATCCTGAAATGAAATGAACGTTTCGATATTCACAGTGTTTTTGATCAAACATTCATAAATGCATCACCTAGATAAGCATGAAACCCTCACCAGTATCTAAGGATGATCTGATGTATGACAGACATGAATCAACCAGTTGTTTGTACTTACAGTGTATGCTATCGCACAGACGGGTAATTAGTACATGTTTTGTACCGTAGAAGTGAATGTGATGTTTTCTGCTAGTCTTGACGGTATGGCGAATATAAAGGTCTGAAAAAATGTGAGCAGTTTTGTATGTTTTGAAAAATATAATATTCGTAAATTAACGCAATATAGAATATACCCAGGAAAATGATCTGCAACTACTTGTGAGAGCGTCGTCAATCCTATATATTGGTCTACGGTGGCACTGAAACCTCATACCAGACAAAGTCTCAAAGGCCCAAAGTAGACCATTATATTTTAGCTTCAAATCCTTTGGACAGGTAAGTAACAGTTTAATTAACTTACTCGAGCACTTTACAGTTTATTTTACCATACATAAAAAACCACGAAGCTATGAGTGTCCGATTTGGCAAGGAACAAGTTGTGAGAAAATCCTGGGAGAAACGACCCAGTGAGAGCTCGCTGAATGATAGAGTGTAACATCCAACCACAGATCATCTGTTCAGTAATTGTTAGTCATACAAAAAAAGGCACACAAATCTATAGTGACTGACCAGATATTTAGACAAAGGTTATGTGGAGAGTTCATCAAAGAAAATAATTTCAATGGACTGGAGGAGTGGTACACCATGTTTTAATGTATTGTAAGAGCTGTACACCATATGTTAATGAAGTGGAAAGTTAGGGTTCATATAATAATGGACTGGAGTAGTCTTACACCGTGTTTCAATGGACATAAGTAGCCATACACCATAATTAAATGGACTGGAGTAGTCTTACACCACATTTCAATGGACTGGAGTAGCCATACACCATATTTTCATGGAACGGAGTAGACATACACCATATTTCAATGGACTGGAGAAGTCATACACCATATTTCAATGGACTGGTGTAGCTATACACCATATTTTAATGAACTGGAGTAGCCATACACCATATTTCAATCGACTGGAGTAGCAGTACACCATATTTTAATGGACTGGAGTAGCCATACACCATATTACAATGGACTGGTGTAGCTATACACCATATTTTAATGAACTGGAGTAGCCATACACCATATTTCAATCGACTGGAGTAGCCATACACCATATTTCAATCGACTGGAGTAGCAGTACACCATATTTTAATGGACTGGAGTAGCCATACACCATATTACAATGGACTGGTGTAGCTATACACCATATTTTAATGAACTGGAGTAGCCATACACCATATTTCAATCGACTGGAGTAGCAGTACACCATATTTCAATGGACTGGTGTAGCCATACACCATATTTTAATGGACTGGAGTAGCCATACACCATATTTCAATCGACTGGAGTAGCAGTACACCATATTTCAATGGACTGGTGTAGCCATACACCATATTTCAATGGACTGGAGTAGCCATACACCATATTTCAATCGACTGGAGTAGCAGTACACCATATTTCAATGGACTGGTGTAGCCATACACCATATTTTAATGGACTGGAGTACCTATACAGTTCATTGGACTGGACTGGATAATTTGGAGCAGGCCAATTGCTTTCTTATGGAAATGTACCATCAAAAGATATTTTTAAAAAATAGTTCAGAGATATTATGCTGGTTTTTCTCAACTAACTCAGGGGTGAAAGGTCATGAAGGGCTGATTATAGATGTCTAGCTACCATAAACATATGAGGGATCCATATATCTTTTGGGGAAGCCAGGTTGCTTTTATAAACATGCATGCCATCAAAATATATTCTCTGTTGGATTTACTTAGTAGGAGAGATTTACAAGTTTTTTCCCAAATAGCACATGGGTCAAAAGTCATAATGGGCTTTTTGTTTAGATGGCAGGGAAACATCAAAATCATAGTGGTTCACATGTTATTTGGGATAGCTAGCTGGCTTAGTAAGGATATATGCCTTCAAAATCAAAACAGATTTCTCCATTGGGTAAGCATAGATATTTACTTTATAAGTTTACTCAAATAACTCAGGGACAAAGGTTGTAATGAGCTAGGTTTTTTATGGGACAGAGCCATTAACATCGCAGGGATCCATGCATAATTTGAGGCAACTAGCTTGCTTTATAAGGAAGAAGCTATCAAAAGTTATTCTCCATTGGGTTTAGACAGGACACAAGGTTTATTCCTATTAACTCAGGGGTAAAAGGTCATATGGGTCATATATTTCATTGTGGGGAAGGATCAACATCAGAGGAGTCCATGTGAACTTTAGGGATTGTAGCTTGTTTAATAGGAAAAGTGCAATCAAATGTTAACCAGCTGATGAATGGATAGAGGCTGAAGCAGAGGTAAATGATAGGCTCTGCCCACCTGTAGAGCTAATAAAAAAAGAGTGGTCATACACCATTTTTTAATGGGCTTTTAGTAGCAGTACACCACATTTCAATTGACTGGAGTTGTTGTACAGCATAATTCAATGAGTGGTAGTAGCTGGACTTGAATAGCCTAGAACCATATTTCAATGAACCTACTACCATATACCGATGCACTAGAATGCACTTCGAGGCAATGTAGTAGTCATACACCAAACACAAATGGACTGGATTAGTCATACACTACATTTCAATAGACTGGAGTTGCATAAACAAAATTTGAAAGGACCTTAGTAGCTTTACACAATATTTGGATGGAGTAGAGATGCAGTATATTTCAATGGATTAAAATGAGCATTCACTATATTTGATATGCATTATTTTAGTGCCAGGTCCAATGTTTTGAAATAGCTTCTGTTTTTGCCCACATTGAACATCATTTAGAACAATAGAGAAATGAGTGATGACTTGGTCAAGTGACTGCTGGTGCACAATTCCATTATCTGTGCGATTCCACAATCTCTCAGCATTATCACCGGAACACCCCGGTTTTCAGCTTCTGTCTAGAGAGCTATGTCGACAGAAACTCACAGAGAGACAACTGTAATTTGGTATGGTACAGAAGTTTTACAAATGAACATTTTGAAGTCAATATCGTCCAGAAATGGAGACGAAAAGAATCAAGCCATCTTTCCATCCACCGATCAACAGCTATCAAGCTGCTGGCAGTGCTGTAGCCAACGATAAACCAAACATTCATGTGAATCATATTTGACTCACTGAAACAAAAAAAACGGGAGGGAAACCCCAAAGAAATCTCTTGTCTGGTACTATGCACCCACCAGCCTACCCAAAATTGTATTCAGTATACCCCCATCGGCGTTATAACTATCTAGAACCATTTGGTGGGGCTTTTGTATATTGAGGTCACGTTGAGTCCAAAATCTCACCTTGGATCCGCCAAAACAAAACAACTGGGGGGGGGGGGGCCTAAAAATAATAATTGCCTGCTACTATGCACCCACCAGGATACCCAAAACAGTATTCAGTATACCTCCATCGGCGATATAACTATCTTGTACCATTTAGTGGAAGCTTTGTAAATTGAGGTCACGTTAAGCTAAAAATCTCACTTTGGATTCACTGACACAAAAAAACTGGGTGGGGAACCCCAAAGATAATAATTGCCTGCTACTATGCACCCACCAGGATACCTAAAACTGTATTCAGTATACCCCCATCGGCGTTATAACTATCTCGAACCATTTAGTGGGAGATATGTATATTGAGGTTATGTGAAGCCAAAAATCACACATTGGATTTGCTGAAACCAAAAAACTGGGAGGGTAACCCAAAGATAACTCTTGTCTGGTACTATGCACCAACAGGCTACCCAAAACTGTATTCAGTATACCCTCATTGGCGTTATAACTATCTAGAACCATTTATTGTGAGATATGTATATTGAGGTTATGTAAAGCCAAAAATCTCACATTGGACTCAGTGAAACAACAAAACGAGGAAGGGAACCCCAAAGATATCGATTGCCTGCTACTATGCACCCACCAGGCTCCCCAAAACTGTATTCAGTATACCTCCATCGGCGTTATAACTATCTAGAAACATTTAGTGGAACTTATGTTTATTGAGGTCACGTTGAGGCCAAAATCTCACTTTGGACTTGCTGAAACAAAAAAAAACTGGGAGGGAACCCCAAACATACCGATTGCCTGCTACTATGCACCCACCATGCTATTCAGTATACCTCCATGGGCGTTATGATTACATAGAACTTTTTAGTGGAAGTTATGTATATTGAGGTCACGCTTAGGCCAAAAGCAATGTCAGTCCGCTTATGAAACAGTAGAATGCTTTAATCGTAGATTTCGGGAAGCCTCGGACGCCGCCTATTTAGCACCTCCAGATGTGGACCAGATCTAGATTCTTCAGCGGGACTATGGACGTGGCTTAGTTAAATGGCCTAGTTAAACACCTTCTTAAAAGTGGACGAGTTACCAGAAGCTATGGCTGCATACGTCAACGCCAAGGGTGTCTATAAACGACTGGGAAGTCCATCAAAGTGTGGATGATCCGGCAAGCAATGGAAGGAGCTGCCAATTCCAGTAATCAATAACTGAATAAAATTACCGACTTGAGCAACCACATGGTACAAATGTCGATCAAGCTCGCCAAGATGGAAGCAATGTCAATGCACAACCAACCACGGCAGTTGTAATTCATGGCAGAAGACACTGCTGGTTGCTGCTATTCTTATATATAACACAATTTTTATATATCAAATGCATAGTTGTACATGAATAACTTATATTAAACTTTGAATACTTTTCACCAACTGTTTCTGCTGTTATTTATAAAATAGGCGCCACATTTATCTCTCGTTTTGGGGGGAACGAAAATAAACAACTGTGATGGGTTCTTGAACATTAAGGAAGCAATATATAGGTACTATACATGGAGATAACCGTCTATGTAGAACATATATAGCAACCTCATGGATCGTACGAAGACATTTCCATTTTAAACAGCAGAGATAATAAATTGACTGCATTAGTTTTCTCTCTTTAATTTGTCATATGATATGTGCCAGTGTTGAAAATATTAAAACTTTAGTCTGAAATCCCGACAGACACGTTAATCGTTAAGCTATTAATTGTATTTCATATCAGCAGATATAAATGTTATCTTCGATAGATAAATAAAATGGAAAGAATACAAAAAAACCCATTCGACTCCGGGTTGTTTCTGTCATGGGGCATTTCAGATTTGGGGCGTTCTGACCCGAAACCCCCAATATCGACCGTAGTAGACAGTTACAAGATATTCTCGATATCGGCTAACTGTCTTCCGCCGGAAGTCACCTCGGAGCAACGAGTCGGGGGTGAATACAAGCAGCTGTCAGCGTATTGACACCTTGTTGGTTGCGCGGAAGACACGACGCTTTTAACGTGCGCGTGGCGCTCTTTCGTCAATGACACGGTAAATAGTAGCTGATAACGAAGATCTAAGACAATTTCAATAATCAGAAACGATCTTGAGCATACTTTGATCTGCGAACAAGAACATTTTACGAATGACAGCTGTAAACTCGGCGATATAAAATCAGCCATGGCTGACAAGCTACAAACCGGCCGATTTGTTTGAAGCTCAACAATCATGGCTTACCAGTATTTGGAAGGACTACCCAACGTGGCACGAAAGAGGTATATACAAAAACTGACCAATACTACACCCAGATCCAGTGTCAAATGTACATTGCAGGAGCTGAATATGGGGACTTTGTCTACTGGACTCCTGGGGAGTGTGTGATCAGACAGTGATTTTCTATTGGAGTTGTGTAACAAGATCAGTATGTTTTGGCAGTCAGCAGTATTTTCAGAACTTCTGACACGCAGATTAGAGGATGGTGCATGTACTTCTGGTGAAGATATGATTGAATGTGACAATCCATGCTGTAAATACATGCTGTGGTTTCATTTTTCATGCATCGGCATCTAAAGAGTATCAAAGGGTGCCTGGTATTGCAAGTCTGCAAGAAATACATCTTGAGCCAACCTTTCTGTATATAAGATGTTCCTTTTACAGACTTATGTTGATGTCTTTGACTGTTATATGGTGGACGAGTTGGGCGAATAAAATTTATTCTCAAATTCTATCCTCTTCTTAAATTAATTTCTGCCACCATAAAATTTACAATGTGATGTGACTAACAGCAATCAAATGCAAATTCTGGATGAAGAGAAATGTGAAATATCACAATAGATAGTCTTTAAGTGTGGCATGGACAATAAGAAACCACCAGAACATTTCATAAATGCTTTATTACGATTGTGTATTGAAAACAAAACTGCAAAATGAAAAAGCGTACAGGTAATACCACTACATAATATGTAATTTGAACTATTTCAGTCAATCAAATCACTGTCTCATACAATAATGCTACCCCCAGCATTTAACAAACAACAAGCCACAGTGACCATCTTGTCCACACTAGAGAGCTCATTATCTTTGGCTTCAGCCTTCAGAGAGTTCACCGACCGGATAGGTAGGGTCCCCTTCAGCAGTTGATATCTGTTTTTTTACACACCCAATGACTCTCTAAATGTGAATATTTCGATCAAAGTGGACAGTCCCAATCCACACTGATATGCAATATGCTGAAAATGCATATCAAGTCTAAGTTTAACCAGAGTGAGGAAGAGCTGGTCTTGAAGAGAGATACCATCTTTTCTGGTGACTGAATCATCATGATTCACTACAATCTCACTCAGTACCTAAAGACAGAGCACATGGTAAAATATATACATACATCATTGTAGAAGTAGAAATGTTTATACATGTGTGATTGTGTGCAAAAACATTCATTATTATAATAGGCAGATTTAGTACAAAGATTCATTATCATTATTAAGATTCATTATAATTATTGAGTAAGCAGGCAAATTAATACTGCCAAAATCAATTACTTTTATCCAAAAGTATTCACCTGTCTTTTGTTGGATGAATGCTCAATGACTCCTTGTAAAGAACGTTTCTTGGCGTTCTTGTAACGATTCATGCGGTCATGTTGCTTGTTGCCATCTTGTCTGTGTGTGAATATAGAGGGTATCCAGTCTGGTAAAAGTGGGTCCTTGTTAACCACCCCTAGAGGAACGAATTATAATGACTTATTATGTTTCTTACCACAAATGGTACAAACGATACAAGGGGAATATAGAATAGCAAAATTGAAATCACAGTTGAATGGAAAGTCCTCATCGACATTACATAAAAACACATACAAACATGGCGACATGAATGATGAAGTCGTTCAAGCAGAATTAACCGTATTTACTTAAATGTCATCAAATTGGATTAAGAATAAAGTAGTGTGTAACAGAAATACCCTACAACAGTGTAGAACCTACCAGTGATGAAATGATGTCCACAAAAACCAAGTTCTTAGTTGGTCGCCAAAACGAACCGTCTTCGTTCTGTCGATTCACAGGAATGATCCACTTTTCCCTTCTCTCCGGGTCTTTCGGAAACTTAAAGAGCGACATTCTTTCTTTCATCATGTTGTGGTTAGAACAACCGAATGCACAGCAACTTTTCGGCATGTTTTTATCGACGTTAATAACCGCAAACTAAACCGATGTTGATATCGCCGAGTGAAATTAATCCAATACACATTGATTGTTTTCACTGCGCTGCGCGTTGCCAGGGTCGCCGGGAATTCTGGGTGGTGCGAGGTTCCCGGATAACCGAGATCGGCAATCTACTAAAACTAGACAAGTTTCACACATTATCGCTCGAACAACACCGAAAATAGCACATCGATCGCACTCACTGTTCACTAATGGTTCATATCCGACATGTAGGTGAATAACATATAGCATACCCAATCAAGCATTCTAATTACATAAAATCAATTAATCCATTGATTTTCAGATAACATATGCTTCGCTACAAACAGTCTGACTTTTCAACCAAAACGAGCCATTAGTGCGTAGCAGATTCCGCGTATAAACCACGATTTACAACCCGTTTGTGCTAGTCCCGGATCCAACGATGGAGAGGATGCTCATTTATCGCTCTTTATTGACTACATCAGACTACACGAATAATGAAGAAAGTGAAAATACTCCGACACAGCAAAACTTGGCAAATATATATATTGAGGAGTATTTTTATTTGATGTTACTACATTCAGAGGTCACTTAATCAACTTCAGCACTTCATCATGGAAGACTCCCGATGAGGTAAGTCGCAATTCTACTCTAGACTCCAGTCAAAAAATAAAATCCTATGTTCCACGGCAATATGTCACACTGTGTTCCGCAAGTATATTATGCTTTCGCGGAAAATTGCACCCTTTTTAGGAGTTAGCTCATAAGGAACAAAAGCGACGAAAAGCTCATCTTAATCCGTCATAGAATAGTTTTTAATGATAACACGTTAAGAGATTACTTTTACAATCTTAAATATATATTTATGGCAGTGGTATAAAAATATTTTAATGTATTTTTGCTACTCGTGTGTATCATTTAAAGCCATTCTGTGAAGAAAACTAAAAATATGCCTACAACCAAAGTTGCCTGACTCTTCCCTGACCACAATCTATGTCTGCCTTTAACCACAACTCAAATTAATAACTTGAATTATCTCAAGCTATTTGGCAGCATTGTGTGCCTGTGCATCATCCTAGTAGTAATTTGCACCACATTGTTTAACCTTTGGCTAGCTAACCAGCGGAAATACTGTAAATATTCAGCATATTGGTCATGTGTATGCCATGGAGATAGGAGGAGGATAATGGGGCATGCGTATTAGATGAGGCATTTACTCACTTTAAGTAACTGTATATGTCCACATATATATGATATACGCATCTTACTCGACGTACTGTTTTGTTTTGGGTATAGGGGTAAATCTACCAGTGGTTTAATCTATCAGCGCCCACGGCAACACGTCATAATGTTGCTGGGGACTGTTTTGTTTACACACCAGGTGGCAGTCTCGAAAAAAAGACACACTGGCTTTAAACATCATGTTAATGACCCCTTTGAGTACGATTTTGACTATCTGTTTAATTTCAATGCGGTACTTGTTGTTGTTGCATCAAGCGTCATATGGTTTTCAGCAACTATATACTATGTACGACGGATTTAAAAACAAAACAAAGCCGTTACAAAACTAAAATATTTTGACTGCGAATACTGAAGATTCAAGCAGCCAGTATCTGATAAATACTGAGCCGCCTATGCAGAGTTTGTATAAGGTACGCAGGCCACGATGAGATCTTAAAGTGCCCATCGAATTCGACCAAGCGCCCCTCGGCGCGCTCGATGATATAACTGCATCTCTCACTCGAGGTGGGATGGAGTTGAGAGGGATCACCCTAGAGTTAATTACAGCGAGCTGATCTACAAAGAACATCTAAAGATCGAGACGACGTGTCTTGCTTTGCTCCTACCCTATGACCTTACTCCTTCCCCTGCGTTACAAACGGAATAGACGAAGTAATATTGTGTAGATCGTCTGCAGCTTACGAGTCACAGCTTACAAAAACTGCGTACTTACTATGTCTTTGGAAAAGTAGTCAGTATCATTTGGAAAAAAATGTCATGGCTTATTTTCCCTGAAGCTGAATAATTCCTTCGAATCACTGTATGTATCCTCAAGTATGCACGTCGCATCACTATTTGTGTCCTCGAATAATCACATTGGCTTCCTTCCTTTACGCATTGAAGAACCGACTATGAACCGTCTAATGTGTCACGAGGCGCTTGTCGCGGCGGGAACCACTACTCGTGCGGAAGGGCTTCACGCCGTTGATTCTCCCTATGTGTGGGTATTGCATGGTTTACCTTTTAACCCCCTCCATTATCTTGACTCAATTCACGGTTGCGAATCTTATCAGGTTACGGATGTGAAGTTGTCGTAGAGCCTTTGATCGCTCGGTGGGGGACGCATCGCGTGTTTGCAGTGCGTAGGTTTGGGGTTGTAGTCGTACTAATGGCCTTGATAAGTAAATAACAGGATCAGCGGTACCAAGGTCTTAGCCAGGATTCCTTAACTGTCCGTCCTACCCTTGCTAACCCAACCCAACCCAACCGTCCCGTCTACACCCCTACCCGCAAACGGCCCACCACTGGAAATGTGTTAAATTCTTATTGGATTGCTCATCAACTGCAAGCTGCAGAAGTTTTAGTGCAATGTTTTAGTTGTGAAACTGGTGCTTTCTTGTATTGTATAATCTTAGCCTTTTCTGGAACTCAAATGCACGGTTAGTTTCAATAGCTGACAAGCTATATCTCAAAAATCATGTTGGGAAATTATTGGATCGGGCAATAATATAAACTGCAGTGCTGTACAAGAATGTTCCCGACGTGAGAGTCGCATGACGTTTACTTGCGCGATCGCAGTAATATTCTGCGTTCTATGAAAAAAATTAGACCAAGACGTAGGTTTGTGAAAAATGTAACTAACTTAAAGAAAGTGTTTTTCTCTAAGATATACAATACAGCCCGCCGTATTTTAAAATCACTCGTCCAATAGGACCTGTGACGTCACATCGCAGGTGACTGTCCAAACTGTCTCCTTAACACCTTTTCGCTGTAGCATTCTAGTCATGTCTGGGAGGCAATATCTCGGTGACTACGAATCGGAGAAATATCAAACTAACATGGTTATTTAGAAAATCACAGAGGTTATAAGTTATGGATGATCCACCAGCTAGAAACAATTTTAAGGACAAGATGCTAGGCGTCGCAATCCTTATTATCTTATATAGCAATGGACCCCCTTGCTGTTGGAGCCAGCTTGGCTGCATTCGCACCTTTTGGCGATCGCGACAAAAGTCACCCAAGTCAATTCAACGAGCGCGTTCGGTAGTTTTCGGTTTTTCTTGGCTCGTTTATTTATATCGATACATGTCACTGTTGCTTGGGGTTATTGACTTAAGTGCCTGTGATCGCGACGTGGGGTCGGATGGGATTATGTCGACCTCGCTACGTAGCCCCATGGACGGGTGTGTCTGGCTAACCCTGCGAAGTAAGGTGGTTAGGTTGCATTCGAGTAAAATACTTGGATTTTAAAAACGGGACTGTATTAATTTACCCGTAATATAAATCGTTACTCCCACGGGACTACGAATTATTTAACTTCAAAATTTAGTTGGCCCGTGAGAGAAATCAAATTTTTCTAATGACAATTACCTTACGTCGCATAATCCCACGTTTTTTTAAACATAAAACCGCCAGTCATGTGACTTTGGTATTCAGTATGGGTTTCTGGTATGGTCAGTTGCTAATTTTATATTTTGTGTTTGTTTGTTTTGAGAGAATTGTCTCTTTGGGACTTAGAAAAGCGTACCTTCGCATCGACTCGGTGTTCAAGTTGCAGACATTCGGAGAAATATCGACGTCTGACATGCTAGCAGTGAAGCGCATCGACTTTAACACTTTATTTTGGTCTCAACTTGTGGTCGCAACATGTGAGATAATGATTTATCTGCGTGAACTGTCAAATATAGGAGATAACAACAACAACATAAAAACCCCAGAGAATTTAGTTCTAAGGCAAAACGTTAAGTATGAATCGCAAAATGAGAATCCCCTGGTGCAGTGCGTATATTAGCTCCAACAATGGTTTAATAACGGTTCACTTCTCTTGCAGCTACTGCAAGCCTGAACACATTCGTACACAGTTACGCCACTGTTGAACACAGACACGCACACCCACATATCATACATGCATACATACATACGTATATATATGTACGTTGGAACGTACGTACATTGGAACGTACATACATACGTGCATACGTGCATACATATATACACATCATACGTACATACATACATACATACATACATACATACATACATACATACATACATACGCATGTGTTTGCGCACACACGCACATGCACATACATACGCACACACTTCATACATACATACACACACAATCATACGTCAATTAACATACATATAATTATGCATACATACGTACGTACAACCATGCATACACATGCACTTGAACACACATACATACAAACATACACACATACGCACGTACGTAAAGTCATATGTATGTACGTACGCACATACTTCCATACATACATGCATACACACATTCATGCATACATATATTCATACTCACTCACGTACATACATATATGCATGTATACATGCACACACACGCGCACACACATGCATACACACGCATCATACATACATGCATACATACACGTACACTCACTCATATATACACCCATACATACATACGTACGTACATATGTATGACATACATACATACATACCTGCGTACATACATACATGCTTGCATCCATGCATGCAAACATACAAACACATACTACATACATGCATGCATGAACGCACGTATGCGCACGCACACCCATATATACATTCATACACACACATCATATATACTTTCATAAATAGATAAACACACACCAACACATATCATACATACATACAATCACTCTTACACGTCATACATACATACACCATGCATACATACATGCATGCATGCATACACATGCGCGCACATATATACATGCATGCACCAAATCCCTGTGGCATGCACCATACGTATACACGCACACATACAGTAATGCTTTATGATTGTTGCAGGTGGGGTTCTTGTGGGGTGAAGTTTTCGCTCTGAGGAGAGAATCCACGTGACTCTGTTGATCTCCTTTGTCATTAAAACATCACGTGACGTTGCATGACATGGGAACGGGAGGAACAATAGCATCCACATCGGGACCGCTTTGCAGAGAGTTGTGAGGAAAATTTGCAGAGCACAAAAGAAGACTGGACATCCCACATTTGGATTTGGCCCATGTGCTGTATAATGTAACAGTAACCACAGCTATGCTAGTAGTACCAACCATCCCCTATCTGGGTCTGACTACAATGATGCTGAATTTGACAGATTCCACCAGGACAGCCCCATTGTAGTAGAGCGGAAAAACTTGAATACACTTAACCGTGAAAGTCCCCCAGAGTTAACAATGTGTTAATATGGTACATACTTTATGAATTTTTAAATGTTATTCAACTTCATCCTAGTATAAGATGATAAGATAATTAATAATAAGCAAAGAGGGAAAATGCAACATAAAAATATATTATATTATCTATTTCAAACCTTCACTTAAAGGGGGCTTAAACAGCCACAGGTTAAATTATTATCCATACATTGTCTGTAAAAAGTGTCACAGGTGTATATATTGACAGTCTGATGCTGTGCTTTATACAGAGGCTTGGATAAAGATAAGAAGGAAAACTTCCTCACCAAGAAAAGGTAATTTTGTTTTCTATGCCCTGTCTCTCAGGATATTTTGTATCAATGGAGTGTATTCTTCAGAAGTTTAGAGTCTCATATTGTGATGTGTACAGAAACAGCAGCATTTGGACACTGCCTTTTGACTGAAAACAGGGAAGTCAAATACCTCTTTGCTTATCTTTGCTTTGTGCTATTCAGCAGATGCTTCCATAAGACACTCAAGGAAAGTCAGCCTTGGTTAGTATGATTTTTTACGTCAGTACTTGGGAAGAATATACACATATTAGGGAATTGGATCTGAATGTTTTGAATAATTAAGAAATGTATCTGCATGCTCTTCATCTTACATATTGGGAAAGAGGGTTGACTATAAATGGGATTTTGATTAACATAATCTGATATACATGAGACAGATAATACAAGCATATTGTTTTCTTTTTCCTTCTATTAAAAGCTGGGCTCCCTACATTTCTTATTACTTGGGAAGAATGGCAGCTTCGTACTTGCTCATCACGGGCCATATCCACTTTCAGCCAATGACTTCCTCAGTATCCGAGGCAGTGGATTTAACTAACTCCATGGGTTTTAGGGTATTTGTAGCGGAATCCGCTACCATATCATGTTTTCCCATGGTTCTTAACCACTGGAACCCTCTGGCATGGAACCATGCATGGTTCTGAGGTAGTAGGGGTCCCACCACCTAAGAACCATGCATGTTTGGAAGCTGGTTCATTGCAGTAGCTAAGAACCATGGGTTTTAGGGTATTTGTAGCGGAATCCGCTACCATATCATGTTTTCCCATGGTTCTTAACCACTGGAACCCTCTGGCATGGAACCATGCATGGTTCTGAGGTAGTAGGGGTCCCACCACCTAAGAACCATGCATGTTTGGAAGCTGGTTCATTGCAGTAGCTAAGAACCATGGGTTTTAGGGTATTTGTAGCGGAATCCGCTACCATATCATGTTTTCCCATGGTTCTTAACCACTGGAACCCTCTGGCATGGAACCATGCATGGTTCTGAGGTAGTAGGGGTCCCACCACCTAAGAACCATGCATGTTTGGAAGCTGGTTCATTGCAGTAGCTAAGAACCATGGGTTTTAGGGTATTTGTAGCGGAATCCGCTACCATATCATGTTTTCCCATGGTTCTTAACCACTGGAACCCTCTGGCATGGAACCATGCATGGTTCTGAGGTAGTAGGGGTCCCACCACCTAAGAACCATGCATGTTTGGAAGCTGGTTCATTGCAGTAGCTAAGAACCATGGGTTTTAGGGTATTTGTAGCGGAATCCGCTACCATATCATGTTTTCCCATGGTTCTTAACCACTGGAACCCTCTGGCATGGAACCATGCATGGTTCTGAGGTAGTAGGGGTCCCACCACCTAAGAACCATGCATGTTTGGAAGCTGGTTTATTGCAGTAGCTAAGAACCATGGGTTTTAGGGTATTTGTAGCGGAATCCGCTACCATATCATGTTTTCCCATGGTTCTTAACCACTGGAACCCTCTGGCATGGAACCATGCATGGTTCTGAGGTAGTAGGGGTCCCACCACCTAAGAACCATGAAATAAACACCGATAAGTTGACTTGAACGGGCTCCTGTGGTAATTAACCGTATTTTACGCTAAGAACCATATCTTGGTAAAATTGACCGATTTAATCAAAATCGCCGACAATTCACATTACAGACTTTCCGATTCGCTTTGCAATGTGCTTATCCTTTTAATAGGCTTCTTGGTGATTATATAACAGCCCAACTTTGAAATAAACACCGATAAGTTGACTTGAACGGGCTCGTCAATGCTGTGGGTGTAGTTCGTGGTTCATACGCGGAATCCGCTACGCACTAATACCTCCCAAAACAAAGAATCATGTACCTAGGAGATACGGCCACACAACGCTTCATAGCCAGGCCGTGTCAGTCCCAGTGCGTCTCGACCCATGATTTCAGGTATGAATGGGATATTATATAAGAAACCTAAAAGCCTTTCTATTTCTTGTTAGATGGGGTAAATGACAAAGGAATATTCGATAAATGGTAATGACCTTCCCTGACCCAATAAGTGCACTCTCGACGAGCCCGGCGTTACGTCCAACATACATCTTCACTAAGTGTGTAGGGATGACCATCTTTGCTATGGATAATGTCCATAATCGTTGACACTTACCCAACTGCCAAACGCTGCCAGTAGAAATCAATATCAAGAAAGTCATTGCATAGTAAATGCATGCGCGATGTTGACCAATGAGTCATAATAGCAATTCATTTGTGCCACCGACTAAAATCAACGGTGTGGGATAATAGCGACTTCACTGTGTGCACATTGATAACATAATTAGCTTCAAAGCTCTGTGGCCCTTTGAGTCAGGAAACAAGCATCGAGGTTTCGCCCCTGTTAATCCACAAGACACATTAAATATGTGCAATAGTCAATGAAAATTGCAAATGACATCAGTAGAACAAAATCAAAAATTGGAGAGGACACGGTAAATTTGATTTCCAGTTTCGAACGAAACACTTTTCAACAACTAGTTAGCCAATTTTTACATTTAATTCAGTATATCATTATCAGTGTCCATCGCAGTGTTCATGGTGGGATTGGTAAGATGGTAGCAGGATGCTGGAGTTGTTGATGAGATCAGGAGGCTGGTGATTAGACCAGGAGGTGGTCTGTCCCCCCCCCACCCACTACTACCACAGACAATTACAATGCAACCAGTAATTGCTGATGGACACACGTACCTATGCTCTCTTATGGCCAGTTGCTAGGTAGATAAGAATTAACTGCTCCTTATGCACAAATAAATACTAGCGTTTTCCTCGGGGAGTTTTTAATTTGTATCATGACATTGCCACAAATGCTGTGTTCATTGTGTTGAGTATTACACCATTGACTAATCTATGGCCAGTTATACGGCGCTCCTAGAGATTAACGTACAGTTACATAAAAGAAACAACTGTGTTCATCTACATTTTGTGCCAATATTATTGTCAATTTTGGTTATTCAAATCCATACAAAGGTTATGTTTCGTCTTCGAGGTGATGGTTGCACAAGTCTTAATATCGACAATGCGTATATTTTTAGATTAAGCTCGCTTCTTCTGACATCGCCAGTGCGTGACACCAGCCTGGTGTTCGATGAACGCGCTGGAAAGACGATACTTGTCATAAGGTCAAATAAAGAATCAATTTCAAATTAGGTATTTGCACGTGAACGGTGATATGTTTGTCACGACTTTAGTTCAAATCAGCTCGATGTACTAGCAGTTTATTCATTAACAAAATCAAATAACATCATTCAGGTACTCCCTACCTTCATCACCATATGAAATTGGCAATGTCTGTTTGAAAACGATACCCCATTATGTTATTGCATGTACAGTTTTTTTAAAAAAACGACAGATTATTGGTCGGGACAAAATTGGCCGACAACAGAAGGGATATATGATCATGTGAATATATGAAATAGTCATGGGATACAAATATAGTACTGCTACCTGGGTGGTATACATAAACAGATAATTTGACTCTGATCGGTCAAAATGATGGCGCAGCTCTATCAAGTCTATCATCTAACAGAGAGTACAACGTTAATAGGTACCACCCTTATCGAAGTGCACTCCCCCTCCACCCCATCCTTGAGAGGACCAAGATAAAAAATGGGGATGTTAGAATAGGGGACGTACTATGTTTTAATATGAAACTGGCAGTGAGGTTGTACATTGATGGTTCACTGTGTAGCATGCGATTGTCTCGTTCTTAGCAGAAAATATACTTCATGGAAAATACTGCACATTATTTTTATGTGCCAATATAATTATTATGCAAGAGCGCATACAAGATGTTAATTCGTAAAGAGTTGAGCTCAGAATATTTGTCACAAGATGCACCCTCTCCGACGAGTTTCTTTGGCTCTCTTAAATTTCATCCATACCAGTTCTCCATCGCTGCACTGAACACCATAAATATGTGAATCATAACGGGGCAGCAAAACACTGTGTCAAGGGGTGGATATTAGAAATTCATAATGCACTTTTCAATATGCTTACAAATAGACACAATATACAATTCCGTCCAGGCCATACATGAGAAAATTATATCAAACCGATAGACAATCTGAAATTATTATTAAGATGATTTAAGAAATGTCGCTCACATGGTTATGAAATTGGTCATTTATTGCCTTAACCGTTGCTGCTAACCGTAATATTATATCGCAATAGCCGGAACAGCAAATCACTCTGCTTTATCAAAGGCCTGATATTTGATATATAAACAATTGCATCATCATGTGGAAACGTCCTGTTTTGGGAGTAGGTACTCTAACAAGGAAGTGTCACTTTATTTCTAGCCACTTTCTAGGCACGTGTTTTTCGGCCAGTAGTTTTGCGGTGTTACCTGGAGGTCAAATTATGCCGTCGCATTAATAGTTTGACGATCTAACTCGCAAGGTGAGTAGTTCGCATAAAATAACCTAATTGTAACGTGTGAATCTTGAGTGTTTAATTACCTTGGAACCACGTAAACTCGCAGCGCGCCCTAGGTCTTGTGACGTCACGATAGCGGGGAGAACAGTCGATTATTTTGAATGGGGGCGTATGCTGTAAGTTAACAAGTTAGTAAACATCTGGCGACTCAAGACAAGTTCGTCATAACGTGAGTGCACAGATCTTTCATGTGGGAAGAAAAGCAATAACGGTAATTTTTTGCTTTACATAGATTAATAGCCAGGACGCTTGGTATTTAGGCAGCAATGAAGGGAGGGCCTCTACATTTCTGATAGTGAATAGACTGAAACAATTATCATTCCAACGTCAGCTCCAATGCTCATGGTATGCATTAAAAAGATGGGCCTTTAGAAATTCTTTGGGTGTTGAATCATAGTTAATATAACAAAACGATCACTGGAAAACTTCCAATCAAAGGATACATGACGTTTGGTCATTAGGTCTGCTCACATAAACCACCCAAAAATGCCATTAAAGCAATTCTCCTGCAGAGTGCCCAATTGACAACAAACACACCCATCATCATAACGTACCCTCTCAGTCATCAGTTTGATGGAGTAACCCCCTACAGCTGATATTAATTATAAACCCCATCTTCCCAGATCCACTAGTGACCTATGTGTCACATGCTACCTCCCCCCTCTGCTCATGCATACCCCATATCCTAAAGTCATATTAAGTGGGGCAGAATTAATTATCCATTACAAAGAAAATACCTAGAACAGCGGTCGATACATTTCTTTTCAATTAGCTTGAGGTCAGTTTTTACCTTAACGAATAATATCCCAACATAACAAGCATCAGGCAAATATTCATATAATTTCATTAATGTTCAACACCCCAAACACACCCTAACATTTAGTAGCTGATATAGGAAGCTGTAAAAGTTGATGAATACATCAATCGGTCATTTTCAAAGAGGTCATTTTCTTTTAAAATTGTTGCTTTACAAAATGATAGAAGTCATATTCTTCGCGGAGCTTTGTTAGAAGCAAATCCACGGTCACAATTTGCAGGGCTTTGTTCGTGCTGGCGTTGGTGTGATCTACAGGTATACATATTGAAGAATATTTATCGGTATTGATCATGCAAGCCTATATCCAAAACATGCATCAAACCATTACATTCGAAAGGATTTGAATATCAACTTAGTTTATGGGAGCCAGGCCCCCGGAAGAAGTTGGGCAGAAGAATTTCTAGTCCTTTGATGAAAGACCCAATGTAATCTGAGAAGCCCATCAGAAGGTAATTGCTTATAACATTGTGTTTGGCTCTTGCCAGGGAGTCTGCTGAAGGTTTGCTGGAAATAAAATCAGCAAGCTTTGTATTATCCGGATGTGCGTTGCAATGACTGTATGGAATATTCTGTACTAAGTCAAAATTATTTAACATACAGACAAAAATCATCTTGACCACAGAAGAATGGAACAAATATGAAAAAATCTGTAGTTCGATTGCGGCCGGGTCTTTGGTTCATCTGGCACTCATCAAAGATCTGCATTATATGCCCACACAAACACACTCATAAATATTATACATATATTTTTTAATATATGTAAATATATAGAGATAAGATATATATATAGAGATATAGATATATAGATATATATATATATAGATATATATATATATATATATATATAGAGAGATATATATATATATCTATATATTTATATATATATATACTGTATACAGATATATACATATATATATATAAGTATATATATATATATATATATATATGTCCTATATATATCTATATCTATATATATATATCTATATATCTCTATATATATATATATATATATATATATATATATATATATATATATATATATATATGCGTGTGTGTATGTGTGTGTGTGTGTGTACACATACAATTTGTGCGTATGTGTGTGTTTGAGTGTTCCATGCAGCTGTATTTTGGGGTTGTGTCTTTGTGATGAGTTATGTAACATAAACATTCGTACTCATATGAGAGACCTCCAACTGACAGCACTTAGCATACATTTTCATCACAGTTTCATCACCTGATTTCGTGGTGCGCTTGAAATATCTCCATATTGCTTGGCCCAAGCCGTGAACTGTCTATATTTCAGTTTTGAATATTTCCGCATTCTCAGTTTTTGCGCATAATAGTATTCGGACGTCAGCCGCATAATCGGATCTCTTATGACATTAATATATACTGGTTTTGCTGCTACAAATCTGTGGATAGTAGACAGAAGCTTACCGCATGGTAAAAATTGCTGAAGGCCTGGAAATCAGACCATGAAGCGTTAAAATAGTCTGCAGTATTATTTATGCGATGGTAGCATCCAATTATGTTTGTAATTACCTTGTAAAGTTGACGTAGTGCACGTGACGGTCATAGATTACAGGTGACGGAAGCTTCATTACCTTTTAAACAAAAGCGCCCTGCAAACTTACAACCGAATGACAGTTATCCAGTAATCTGAAGTATTAAAGAAAATACTGTGTAATCCCAATACAATCGAAGTATTGTACCACATAGCAACAGATTAGTAAGGCTATATAGCACGACTACGTTGAAACCCAATAAGCAGGTCCTTCAACCCAGCCAAGCAAATCAATGACCGACTGCAATATCAAAGGGGCGCCCAAATATTATCCCGGGTACAGATGTCGTTCTTCCGATCAATCCTCACCAAGTCCACTGCCCCCTTTCTCACCCGGTCTCCCAGCCTCTCCACTGAACCACCCTTTGCTTTAGTTGGTAACGATATTGCTCATAAGCTGACTGTGGATATATCGCCTCAATTTTCCCGTCAAACATGACATCACACTGGGTGAACATTGAAAGCATTACAGAGTCGGGGCGCATTTTAATTTACTGCAAGATATTTATGAGGTACTAACATTTGGATTCGAAACCCTATTCCTTTTACCTCGTTAGCTAATATGTCTGGGCGTCAGCATCTCGATTTCCATTGATAGAATAAGTACTCGATTTACACTGTAATTTACTGAATTAGTTTTAGGTATGACGGCAGACATATAATATGTAATTCGTGGGAAGAATCAGCTGGCATTACGGTGGGTCAATTTGTAGTTGATAAGTACCCTGACGCGTCATGATTATTTACGATATTCACTTCGTATAGAGGACTCTCCAGCTGGTCACTGTCTTCCTCCAATGGGTTTGTACCACACCATACCCGACTCCCATCCCTACCGCCCCTGCCCACCCCTACCTCTCCCTCCACGTGATATATATAGCATACCCACCTACTCATCATTTTTTCCATAGAAGTGAAAGCAATATACAGCCTCAATATACCTGGTCCTCTGGGCATATATGCCATTTCAGGTATGTATACGAATGCAACGTGTGAAAGCGGTTTTGCGTTACCATATTCTTTATCAGCGAGTTCATAGAGATGCTTCCATACTTTTGCACCCTATTGTAGAGTACTATGGAGGAAGATGGTGCATCTTTTTGTGTCAATCCGTGTCAATTTGTATCATTGTTCGTCCCTTTGCCTTTTGTATCTGGAGGTCGATATGAAGCCGATGAGACAAACGTACCTAGTGTTAACTTTGTCCACTTCATGTCATATCCCTCTCCATCATTTTGTGTCTTTTTGCCTTTTGTATCTTGACTCGTATTTGAAGCGGGTGCGACAGGGGAACCTGGTGTTAAATTCAGCTGGACTGTGATGTATGCCTTCTTAGTGTTGTAAAAACGCTGGGATTATAAGAGCGGCAACGCTGCAGACTCCCAGCGTTTTCTTTCTTAACTCAGGTATTAAAGTAGGGTGCATCATGTATGAATCGACGTATTTGCCTGTGCAGTGTATTTCATCCTTTATGGTAGAATGATAATAGCGGTCTTGAACGATCAAGCTGTAACCAAGTACAACAAAAAGAACATTATGATTATGAGATATTTTGCTGTTCTGTGCAAGTTATCATCAGAAATGCTATCAAATTCTAAAGATTTGAAGTGATTGACCAAAAGTAATAATAGAATGAAACATGTACCTCAGTTAAACCAAAGAAAATCTTCACAAATGAGAGTCGTTTGCAGCTGCTACTGCTTGCACTACAGTATGTTCCACCTGAAAGAGGATAAAAACGTACAAAGGTTTGTTTCGTTAAATTATACCACCTGTCATCATCAAAGTTATGAAGACAGTCATGCTTGCTGACATGTACTCATTCATGCATGTGCGCATTTATACATGGAGTCAAGAAGCAACTGGTCATGTAGGGTGGAAGTTATGCTTACGAGCATGCAAACATGTCAATAATGATCTTTGCAACTACCCAATCTTTAGAAGTTAATCAATTGATAAACGCTATGGCAGTTGAGTTGAGCGAATGAGTAACATGGTGCCTACTTAAATGAGTATGATATAAAGAGCTAGAATGATATGAACTTAGTGAAATCAAAACCGCAATGACATATTGAATTACTTGATTGATGGAATATTCATCAAACTATATATTGAAAATAACCTCATTTCTCTTTGAAAAAACAAGAATCTATAATGATCTTCTTTCGAACGATTCTGATAGGCTGAAAAGGGGTAGAGCAATTCCTAGTAAGAATCACATCAGCGCATTCAACAAAAATGTTTCGACAATTGTCGGTGATTTGGCTGTGCTATTGAAATGTATGAATATCATATCCCGGGCATAAACCATCATAGTCTTCTTTGATAAGCAAGCTAAATAAAGGGGTTGCATTCGGCCTGCTCCTATAAAAGTAATTGTTTTAGGATGTAATGTCAGTTCATGTAATGTCATGTTCTTATGCAGCTCTCATTTTGCGACCCGCTCAGCAGGCATATATCTAATTATAATTTGCAATGTTTAGCACTGATCGCCGCCCAGCAACACCACACTATGATAGTTGACTGATTATATGTCTCTCTGCATAATCCGATAGATTGATGGTAGGTAAAGTGAATGGAAACTAAGGTTTGTGGAGGGTAATGTTAACTAACACAGCTTGGAGAGGAGTGCTAAGAACATGAGGATGATGAGAGACACCGTCCTTGACCAAGATAGACCAATTGACTCTTCCTCTCTGTTTTGGAACTGGTGTCGTACCAAAACTTACATACCCTGTCAGTGACATTTCATCAGTATCATTCGGGTAATTATCCAGATGGCAGGCAGCAAGGGCCATATGGCAAAATAGTACAGATTTAATCATACTATTTGACTGAAATCCTCGACAACTCCACTTAATGATTCCACGTGCCATCTTGGGAATGTTTAGTGAAGCATACTTAGGTTGAGTGTGTGACCGAATGTGGACAATGTCTATGTCCTGAATCCTAAACTCCTGAATTATTTATGTGATTGCCTTTCACCAACATATTCCTTTTGTAACGATTGATTCAATCTTTTTTTCCCATTAATTGTTTAACTGATCCAGTGACCTTTTTGGCAACAGGGGCACATAAAAGCATTGAGCCGTGGTGCACCTCTAAGTGCCATTGGGAAGAACCAACACTAGAGTGTCGAATCACTTCCATTGCTTCTGATGTACTGTTGCAGCTTGTGATCCCGTTGACAAAAGTTTATGTTTAGAAACTGCGCAATAAGTTTGCATTAAATGCTGCTAATGGAACAGTCATGTAATCCATCTTTACAGGCTAGGTCAATTACGCGCTGTCATAAGTTGGGACAATCATTTCTGTGGGATGCTTCATACCAGTGGGGTTCTTCCTGCCTTATGCCTTCATCAGGTCGCATATGTCAGAATCAATAGTCTCCTTGAGATCAATTTATCTGATGTCACCTTTGTTAGTATACAGATAGCATTGATATTCAGTGGGAGTTTCGAACACCTTACCCGGGTGTCATGTTCAATCCACTTCCACAAGTAAGTTGTCGTATGGGGGCCGTGTACCATTCTTGCAGACCCAAGCCCACTCCTCCATCCCTTAACCAGTGGCCAAAGAGCTCAGTGAGGTGATGGGATTGTCATCGCATATGGTAAATAAGGCTCAACAATCATGAGGACTAATATCTGCGTCTGAGTCATCTGTGTGGTTTCGTTTTTCGCCCATCATAGATTATTTGCATTTCTTAACTTGTGCTACCCGCCCACCTCGGACCCACTTATAAATGGAAATCATGGCGGTTCAACCAGTACACATGACGCCAGTGATACACCAGTGCAATATAAAAGCCAATAACGTTCAGCTCAACCACTCAAATTGCTAAGAAATTGACATAATTGACTTAATTGTGCAGCCGCTTTTCCCGCAAAAAAAGGAACCAGAATAAAAAAAAAATATATGCCAACAAGTGACAAATGAGTAAACACTGCTTTTCAAAAATAAAAAAGGATATCACCAGTAAAATGACAATACAAGCCTTTCCAGCCTCTTGACTCGGCGAATACCAGGCCAGACATGTGTGTTACAGATGAGACCCTCACATCGACTGGTGTACTCAGCCGCCAGGATTCCATCCTATATATTTCAAACAGCTCAAACAGCGCCTTATTAATGCTATTGAATGGCCGTTAGGTTGACTCATCCAGCGCCCAAACATCTAAATAAAGTAATTGAAAAGGCCCATTCTTTCCATAAGCCTCCCAGGTTCATATTAAGTCCAAAACTAAATAAACACTGCTCAGTCCATGGATAACAATGGTCGGTCTGTGTATAAGCACATCAGTTCACTATCTACCAACTCATGACATTTTCAATGTATCATTTGACTGCATAAAACCGCACAATTTGTATTGGCTGTTTCCCTCATATCGTATACCTTATTGTAAATTCGTATTGACACATTCGAATAACACCTTGATGGCAAGAATCTAGATCACCAACGACCAGTATATTTAAGTGTGCTTTTAAACATTATAGCTGCACCGCATTTAAGCTGATATGAGAATAATTGCTATAAATTAACATGTCAAACCCTTTTTTGGAACCCACCACCTGAAAGCAACAGTTACATTAGCCATGTGTCATCAACGGTGACAATCTGCCAAACCCCCTAAAATGACCCTGCTTCCTCGCCTCTTTTAGTGTAATGACATGTATCATAGACCATGAGGTGGAGGGCGAAACTGCTATCCCAGATTTATTTCCTGCTTTAGGCGAATTGACAGCTTGTGTAACACACCATGTATTGTGAAAGTAGAGCTCATTATCCAACCTGTAGCGTCAAGTAACATTAAGATGAACAAATAAAGAAAGTGCTGGAAGACAGAGAGAAAGGAAATTGGCGAGTTACCTAATAAACGTAACTTTGTAGATTCCAGACTCTTAGCGACTGCAGTCAAAGATTTCTTCCTGACAAATCGCCCACCCCAAGGAAATGCATCGGCAGCACCAACTATGACATGGTGTAAAGGTTAATTAAAACAGGACCTATTAAGGTACACACCGAAGCACCACAATACTACACACATGTAAATATGTATGTATGCATTTTGTTCAGTAACGGGCTTGTCAACACCAGCTGGTCAATGTATTATTCATTCAACATCTGCAGATGTACGCTTGAGTCGAAGCACTCAAATACTGCACACAAGTGGTTAGTTTTGCTTTTCACATGAGGTCTACTGAGAGGTAATCAATGGAAATGATTTAGCAAAAAAAGCAAGAAGTCCAAATCGGCGTTATAAGCTACTGAGAAATCGCCCCATCCTGATACCGAGATCATTAATGAGTCTCTATCCATGGTGACAGCCACAGTGAATGCCCTGGCTCCCGAAGTAAAAGAATTAGAATCTGCATGCGACACTTTCTCAGCTGATGACGTCACAGATAAAAGTGACTCTTAGGGCTAAAAAAGGCTGGTGTCCGATGACTACGAGACCTCACAACCTTCGATTGCTATCGTTAAAAGGTGACTAGAGTTAATCCCTATATATTCAACAGTGTACCGCATTCAACAAAGCAACATGTGCACATGCTTTAGAACAACACAACCGTGGCAAATCTGTACAATGTCTCACTGGATATCTTCATCATCCGGGTTGATCATTTGATTCTTCTACGGTGAAAGTCACTCTAGGTGGTGATAAGATGTCTAACATCAGAAGTTGTTGTTTTTCTACCCTGAGTAGTTCAAATCTTACTATAAGATCGCGTAAATATTCTGTAGCTTAAACCAGGTTTCCTCGGTATAAAAGTACTTAGCAAATCGATGCGGCGAACGCATTTTCAGATACAAATGGGAATTACAACAGCTGTAAATCATGTTTATTCATAAGCGGCAGCCATTCAATGAAATGCAATGATATGACCTTTTTTCTTTTGGAGAAGGGGCATTGAAGAAACATTTGGATTCGCGCTTCACACATACCAGGCGTTTATAACGTGGAAGTCGAACGTGAAATTACAGTGGAGACACAACATCATAGTCCACATACGATGGTCTGACTCGCCCCACTCGCTAGCTGATTCACGTTCCAGGCAACCTTAAACAGCCCCACTGGAAAAAGAGAAGCCAAATCTCGTTATGGGAACATTCTGATTAGATGTTCCAGTCATACGTGACACTCTTGAGAAGAGGCATTAAGCCACTATCACACATTAGCCGTTGGAGAGAAAAACTACCTTCCATCATGAATATACACACAGCCGGAGACACAATTGCAGAGGAAAGAAGCAGTTTCCGGTAGAGCAGGAAGAAATGGGAGATATGCTTGTTGGTGGAAGGGACCAATCACCATTTCCACAGTAGTAAAAGCATATTAGCCAATATCGAGAGAACCCGGCGTCTTCTTTGTGCAAAGGACTCATCGAATTGAACTTGGCAGAAAGTATGACACATTGCATCGGAAACGTACTCTAAACGCCAGCCCATCTGAATCTGTCAAACCAACGGTCAATATTCAACCAAAATTTCTAGATGACCTGCACTCAAAGCTCCTCCGCCCTTGTCGCTAATGTGTAAAGACCTGTTATATTAGCAGCTAATGTCAAAGATGGCTATAAGTCTCAAGTGCCGTTGCGCCAGCTCAATCCTTGACAAAGCAGAGTAATTTTTACCAGTAGAAAGCTAAGCCAACTATCTTCACCTATATATTTGACAAGGAATTCTGCTGCTGTCTCAACATTACTGCTGTAAGAGTGAAGCATCTGTAGGCACTGAAACATCCAGATGAGTAGAGGACTAATCCTAACACCTGATTGGTCGGCACGCTTTGAAGAAATTCACCAATATAAAGGCTGTTGTTAAAAGTGTATATCATTGCATTGAGTCTGTCATTGTGCTACAATATTTAGGCTGTATTTACCAACATACCCAATTCGTCAGCAATCTTTACTTGCATGAATAATAATGTCACCCTTGTTTCACATTAAGGATGTATTTTTTGATTGTTTTCTTGGCCTCATTGCATCTGTGTTTTTAAAACAGCATTAAGGTTTTATTTCCGGTCTACTTTATTACACCACGTCTGTTGTTGCCCGTCTTCTCTAATGCATTACGTCTGTCTTTGTATTCCAAAATTATAACTCTATCTGTATACTTTATAGCATTCAATCCATTGATTCACCTCATTATGGCTGGCTTTACATAACCACCATGCTTTAGATATATTAATTTTCACACACCGGACAGTAGCTTCACAGGATCAAGGGTAATTATTATTACATCATGACTGTTTTATTGCATCATTAAGGTCTCCTATGAGCAATACGACCGGTTAAGTCATTGCGATTGTGTGTAAACTGGGGTATTTTGCCTTGTATAGCCAATGACCGATTGTGTAATAAAACATTTGGAGCCAATATACAGAACATTTTCCTTTGGGGAAGATGCGTGCGCAGACATCCCCCATATCCAGGTCTCTTTCCATACAATCCATCTGAGCGTCCACACTCTCTACCCGGAACCCCGACATCGGCGTCCGTCATAAGGATGATATTCAATTCGTCTGGTAACGCATGCATACGATAACAGCAGGGATAGCATTGTCATCACTGGTCATTAATTGATGTATGGGATATATATATATATCAGGTGACGTGATCTCACATAGGATGAGATAATCCAGAACATAAGAGAGGTACATTACTTAGTTACATCTCCTCTTCTGTTTCACCTGAAACATAACACTCTAATATCACCTTCAATTGCTGGACGCAACGGCATTTGCGCATTAATATTTCAACACGGCTCGGAGGTTAATGGTGTAAGGCATGTTCCCGTGTTGGCAAGGAGCTCCCATTGAAGTCGCATTCTGTAGAGCGTTATCAATTGTTCACATTCCGTCAAGTTGACCTCTGGAAAAACATAGCACATTGCAAAATTTATACATGGGACACACACACACTCACCCAAACACAAACACACACACACACACACACACACACACACACACACACACACACACACACACACACACACACACACACACACACACACACACACACACACACACACACAAACACACACACTTACATACATACTAACAAACACACACGCTCACACATTTATATATATATGAATATATATATATATATATATTTATATATATATATATATATATATATATATATATATATATATTAGATATATATATATTATATATATATATATATTATATATATATATATATATGTATATATATATATATATATATATGTATATATATATATATATATATATATATATATATATATATATATATATATATATATATATATATATATATATATAATATTACAAGACAAACCCGCAGAAATGCAAGCTGTTGGTGTTGAGAGTAAGTGGAAGGAGAAGTTCTCAGGTTGTGAGGGAAATTTTTAGGCGAGCTCTGGCGATGGAAAAGTTACACGTCGAAGGTAGAATTTTTCGCAAAACCACCAAACAGGTGACAAATAGGGATGCATGCATGGCGAACTTTCCAACATAAAACAATAAAAGGTGATAAGCCATCTGTCCAAGCTCGCAGTGCGTCGTGTTGCATATAAATACACACAGCTACACGGTCGCAAATTGCGTATATCCCAAATCGTCCAATACTCGCTCTTTTCTGCTTAGCAACAGGTACCGTTCCGGAAAAATCCCATTGTATTCAGGCATCAAGAACAACTTTATGCAATAAAGATAGCAATTATGTCAGACACAAAGCGCACATTATGGCGAGTTGAAGTGTATGTACAGAATAACCCACATTATTCCAGGGAAGGATTAGACAATGAACAGAATTTATCCTTTGCAGAGAGTCGGGCAACTGATATTTTATCTCGATCATTTTTTTTAAAGAGGGTTATGTTCTGTGCTGACGTTGATTCCCATATCAAATCTGTGTGTATTGTTACAGCAATGCATAGAGCATCTTCTTAAAAGTTTTATGGAATCGGGTTGAAAAACTTTCAACCAACGGTCATCTGGTCAAACTACTACAGTTACTGCATAAACAAAATGTATAACAGCGGGTTCGATGTAGAGAGGTAGTGTGTTATATTACCCATGGTACGAATGTTTATCAACCCAGAGGTATTTCCTTTGGCGATACACGTTACAGTTATCACATGTATCCTAGTGAGACTCAGATAAGCGCTGGTCTTTCAGTGGCAAACTGACGAAGCAATCTGAATGCTCAGAGGAACAGATGATTCACTTTCCGTCGATTCATCAGTTTGAAGTATCCCATATTGCGGCGATGCATCTCTCTCCTCCAAACTTAACCTGGTTGATTTCCTCCTGCACAAACGTTGTTGCTGCTTTAAATGCGACGTCCACGACGCAGAAAGGAGGATCAACGACACAGGTATTTGCGCCATTTAGAGACAGGAAGACCCACACCAGCTATAGTTAGGACACAACCCGCAATCGGACCAGGAACGCAAGAAGCAGAGTTAAAAAGACTCGTGGTCGAGTGTGATACGAGTCTTCAACGAGGTATTTCAAAATTGGGACGCAAAAAAACGACATTGGTGATGCACACATCGATGTTGGTCGACGTCGTCACCAGAACGTCATGGTGAAGAGGGATATATACTAACAGCCTCCGTTAGGCTTGATATGAAGTCCTGTCAAGCAGCATGACAAATAGTTAGATAAGACATTATAGGGTAATAAATGGCAATATAGGACCTGCAGTGAAACATACGTCCACTGTCTGAGCCATGGTGGAAATACTTGCTGGCCCAGAGGCAAGTTATTAAAAGATGCTGATGAAGGCACAACAGCGGTTAGAGATGATGATATTAATAACTTACTAGAGTAATTCCCTCTTGCACAGCCATGTCGCTTTACCGCATTGCGCTCTATAGCACAGGAAGGTGATAACATATTGGTAGTAAGAGAGATGGCAATATCAGCGGGAAAGCTGACTGGGAGTGTTCGTGTTCGTTAATCCACATCCAGCGTGTTTAATTGTGGTGTTATCATTTGGTTTCCTATCCCAGAAGGACACGTCGGATGTTGTCTCTACGAAGCTACCCAGGTAGAACAGGGCCGATTTGTGTCAAACAAGACACAAAAGCCATGCAGATGAATACGGTCAGGAACCAACGAGATATGGTTGGCACTAGCGGGAAGTTGGAGGGACGCATAGATTGCAACACAAGAGGCCGATCACTCGGAAATGACCATGACTGATGTATGTCTGGTAGTGGTGTCGCCAACAAATCATGTACAAGCATTAACCATGCCCTAGTACTGCATCTCAGGATATAATGTTGGCATTGAGAACAGCTTATCAATTGTAACTTGACGTATGACCAGCGGTAGAACTAGTTTCCCTAGCTGATGTTGATCCATTATGAGTAATCGCGCGATACGTGTTACATAATGCGAAATTATATCAAGCCATGTCCCACCTGTTGCACAGTTTTGCGTGTTGTAATATGCATATGTGAACGTTATATATATATATATATGCATTTGTCATTCTTTTGATGCGAAATCTGTCAAACAACGGCAAGTTTTGCTGCCCCGCTGATTTTATTAAATTATTTATCAAATTTAAACGTGTCATGCAGTCGAACATTATCCGTAATCACTTTAATATAAGAGAAGATTTCCGTTCATCGCTCACTCTCCAGATTGAAAGTCAATATGAATGCTTTGGCAATAATAATCGTTACCTGACACGTTGATATGCTCCGCACATGAAGGCTTACCTAGGAAACATACCTGGGTCGTGCCGATTCTCTGGGGCAGGTGATTTGTTGTCAAATTCTTTCCACCAATCTACAAACATGTAAAGGTGGTATAAGTGGGAGATCTTCCAGGGATACCCTCTCTTAGTGATGCAATTGAATACTAGATAGATATATGAGGGCGGCTGAGCTGCTGTGATGGAGAAGAAACACGGGACGAACCAGCTTTACCTTGAAAATTACACTCCTGATTAGATAACTTGTCACGGAACTGCTTATCATTGAAAGTTATGATTCACGTTAATCAACAGGTTCTGTCCGCCAGGCTACCAAAGCAAGACAGAGTATTGTTTGCTAACGCATGGTCTCAGAACTCATAACTCACTTTAAGTTGCCTTCTTCAAGCTAGCCGAATTGCGTGTTTTTGTATGTGTCGTTGTCACGTGTGACTAGATTCTGTTGGTCGATGGGGGCGTTACTTACTATTGAATACTGATTGTATTCACCTCTAGTCCGCCCATGTACTGGTGCGACTAGCAACCAAATAACGATTTCATAGATATAGATTTTATGTTAGATTCATTTAAGGTTTACTTAGGATTCTCAACAGCAAATTCTGTCGGTATGAAAGCAATACGAACGAGGATATTGTACGCACAATATGATGAATAGAAAGTCAGTAAATCTTGTCATATACGCTTTAACAGTGGTGAGCTGAGGGCTTGCAGACAGGTCAATCTAATCTGTCAAAGCTTCTTTGAAACAGCATACACAAAAAGGCCACATAAAAGTAGATTTCTTGCGACCGCTAATGAGACCCTTGAGGGGCGTTATGATCACATCTACAACGACGGGTCTATGTATTCATAATGTGTCTATCACCACTCGCCATCTCTTGCATGGTTCTCATAATGCGACGATGCCTAACGTTCTCTTGTGGTTGTTGACATGATTCGTTGACCGGTGTGAATAAACACAGACAATGATTTCCTAATAAGCACAAAATTTACACACACCTAAGAATTCAAGCAGTTACTGTACGAAATCGAAATTGAGTTGCGAAGTCTTTTGACAAGTTATAATCTGTGCGATCAATTATGAGTGGCTTGCTTCAAGAGCCCCAACCCTAGACGCCTTCGTATATATCAATTGCAAATGATATTGGTCCCATATTCAATTTGCGAGTCATCACTAGAAATGAACGCGCATAGTAGTATAGATGTTAGCGGTACTGGCACACCTATCTCATATGATTATGGCACACCTATCTCATATGGGTGCAACCCAGAAAACACACATATACAGGGTGACTCACATGAGCCAGCGAACCGCTCGCACCTCCCCCCACCATAAGAGCCCAGCCCTTCCAGCCCCTATGGTATAGGCCCACACCAGTAGTTAGTCACCATAGAGGTCATTGAGTGATAAATATCTGCGACCGTCGCTGTAAGTTCCATTTTTCATGCGGTTGAGGTCCTGTATAAACTGGGCAACCTTAGCGTCGTTCTTCTCCATAAAGTCGGGATCAGGACGAGCGGTTATCAATCTCATCGTAAAGAGCTTCCAACAGTAGAAAGCCCCCGTCGGCCTCTCTGTGATCCCACTCGGTCTTCCCAACCAAGGACTGTGATGCTCCTGTTCCAAGCCCAGGCAACTATTAAACCTCCCGTTCGCACTATAGTCGCCGTCTTCAAGCCCCTCCACCCCCGCCCACCCCCAAGCCACCGTCTCCTTATACTTCTTCTGATCCTTGTGATGATACACCTGGTTATACGTCTCAGCTCTCCCCAGGTCCTCAAAGGAGCACAACCTGAAAACGCAGTCGACAAACACCCCGATGGTTGCCACCGGACTGTGGTGCAACCCCAACAGAACCTGAGGCTTATACATATTCGGAATCACCCTCCCAGGACTCCTAGTGTAGGGGCACTTTATCTCGAGCAGCACAACCTCCTCAGGATGCCCCAGACAGACAGCATCCACTTCAGCCCGCCGGATCGAGAGCACACAAAAGCCATCCGGAGAGTAGGCCGTCGCGCCGCCCTCAATATAGATATTATTTCCGTAGACCTTTGTGTCGTACACCTTCTCCAATACTGCAATTGTAACCTCCTCAAAAGTCGTACCCCAGAGGCGGGGTGCGCTAAAGCGAACACCCCCGTTGCTAGTTTTTTCTGTCAGCTTCTTGCTATAGCTGCTGAAGTAGTTTTTTCCTATGATAGAGGAGTGGTCACTTCCTCCAACGCAGCCCTTCCTCGTGGTCTCCCACTGGTCCGTATTTTGTTTGACTCCAGTATGATCGTTGCAGAAAGATCTTATCGCCGCCTCCATTATTATCTAGCAACCCCCACTCTTCAAATGGACTGTCAGGGTCATACCTTAGCAGGTCTAGGGGGCGATTCTGCCGCTTTCAAACATTTTGCTTTAATGTCACTTTTCATTTGACTATATTTCATGATCTCGACCGAAACGAGCTTAAACTCATCATCTGAGATATACCCATCTTCAAGCGCCGCCGATACAATGTCAGCAATGGTATTCAATTTGCTCTGAGCGAGAATGCGGATCTTGTCATGCTTTTTTAACTTAATGGTCAGACGCCGACTGATGAATTTTCCAGCAATTACAATTAGCCCACAAGCGGCTCCAGTAGCACCCAACACTGTGGCAATAGGAATGGCAACTACTGTAGACATTACACCTGCACCACTTGCGCCAAGACACATACCCACAGCAACTAAAGCAGTGTCTACAGCGTCCACTGAGTTTACTGCACATCTATATTTTTTGTACATAGCACCATATTTTTCAATTTCTTTCTTAAGGTATTGCTTCTTAAGACTGATCTCATTCAGCCGATAGGAGTGCACCAGATCACATGGAGGAGGCTCCGGATTTAACGGTGCAGTCGTTGGTTGTTGTTTCATAAGTACTGTCTTTGCATACATAAGTCTATATATTAAGTTCAATTAGGAGTGAAGCTACAGACCAAGTCGCCCCTCTGTTTTGTGTGGTTGTATAAAAGTTAATAACGTTGCCTTGTTCTAGCTGTAAAGGCTGGTCTAAAGTTATTACAACAGCCCGTTGGTTAGCAGGCTTACTTATTCCTACCACTTGATTCGTTCCATTAATAACAGGAACGACTGCTATAGGACCAGCATCAGCACCAACACCCGAAGACAACCCCATATACGAATGATCTTGCCATTACATAACATGGTATATCCACAGCTTGAGTCTTGTGAGTCTCGACCCCTAGCCCCATGGCCAAACGACCACTCATATCCTCTGCGAAGGGGGCCACTTGCTTCTGCCCATATAATAATGAGTGGTTTCGTCTTTTCATCTACGTATCGTCTCAGGTACCTGTTCTGCTGTGTCTATATTCAGCATCAATATACTTTTTATGAACAGCATCCTTCGGTGAAATAGGGTCTCCCAACTCAACGATTTTATTATCTCCCATTTCAAGGTCTCCAGTCATAGTACCGCCACTTTTATCCATTTTTTTTGAGTCACCAATAGATACATAGGTCTTTGTGGCATATTCCGATAGGTCGGCACCCTGAACAGTGCTTGCCGGTTTTTGCCTAGGTCCATAAATACTCGTTTTTATTGACATCTTGTAAATTCAAGAACAACGCTAACAGGTAAGTCGTGGTTATCTAATAGCCTTCCTTTATTATCGCGTAACTGAACTTTTAACTCATGCACTGTTCCGCAACACGCTTACATACAGGATTAGTGAAGTTCGTGGTTATAATATCACCGAAAGAGCCACCCTCTAAGCCAACAACTTCAAGAAGCGTAGTGGGCGCACCATCTAGCATGTTGTGTGTGGTACTGACTTCGAGGTGAACATGTTGATGGGCCGGTCACCTATGTAAGTACCTGAAGGAATTAATTGCCTACCCTGACCGTCATCAAGACCCAACATTTTTAACACACCGTCTGATATGCGTGCAGCCCCATTATCAGGAATTGTGAGGGTTATAACCCCATTTGCAGCATTAACCTCTAAACTAAGACCTATTGATGTAATCTGCTGCTGAAGAAGGCTGAAACTCCAGAGACCAGGTTTTAATTGGACAGATCCTCCCTCTTCTGAAGTTCTTGACTGCCATTGAATGGTCTCGTTTGATTCGAGATTGTACCAGCCCACAGTATACGTGATTGACCTTAGGCCAACACATAGACCGCCCACAGTGTTGTCAATAGGATTTTGCAGGGACACAGCGTCGCCGCTTTGAACATTTGACAGAGTGTGATACATAGCACTATGAATAAACAAGCCTTTAGTTTCAATAGAAAAGCTACATATAAAGCGGGCGGGGTGTATCCAGCCTCATATGGTGTGGGAGATAAAACTAACCCGACAAACAATTCAAGTTGTTCACAATGGTGGTACATTCACAGCAAAGTTTCCTGATCTATTCAGTAACTATAAGGTGCCACCGGTAACAGCGGACAAAGTAGTAAAAGACTGGTTGACAAATCCAATGCAGTTTTGGCAGAACCAGGTAAACTTTGCAGTGTGGTGTGCAACATCCGGCTGCGGTGTGTCATCCCACGATCACCTCGAGGCTGGGATTCCACTCGTGAAAGCTCTATACACCTTTCACCTTTATTACACAGTGCGTCGCCTATTAGCAGAACTGCAAGCGCCTCTACCTCAGGATCATGCCTTTGACCCCTATAACAATACATATGACAAGAGGGCATATGAGAGACTCTGCACTAACTTTGGTGTTCAACCAAACACAGACTGGCGCCAGAAGGCAACCGTAGCTAATAGTGGTCTTGGTATCTTACATGCACATGATGCGTATGGTAACGGGAGTATCGTCAAGGTTGCTGGTCGAAACGTTTGTTATGACCCTACACGGATGGTCTTTGAGGCGGAAAAGGATACAAAGCCAGGTTTTGCTTACGCGAAAAACCTACAATCCTTTCAGGAGAGAATGGGTGCTGTTTTACATCTAGCACAGGGACCTGAAGCAGACGAGGCCTGGAGTACCTTCATACTGGACACGTCTGAGGGTTTTACACAAATCGGTGTTGAGCGAATTAACGACAGCATCAGGACCTATGTATGGGCCATTCTTGAGGCTCAGGCGCAGACCCGCTCAGAGATACTAGGTGTTGGAACGTCCTTTGATGCTCAAAAGCAATTTCAGGCCAACGTTGAGGATGCCATCAACTCCCCAGTGGATATTCCTTCATCTATCCGACGGTATCAGAACGTCCTCCAGAATGCCTCTTCAAAGGTTGATTATGTGTTTGGAACGGGCCTGTACATGGCTCCGTCTGATATGAGCCTCGCCATTGGAGACGTTGCTGGGTAGAACAATCTGATTACCATTGCAACTGAGGAGCAGCAGATAGGCAGCAATGCTGATGTCAACTCGGTTCCGGTGGTTCCGGATAGAGGAAGCTTTGACCCTCCGCCAGATACAGATACAGATATGGAACTCTCCTCTCCAGGGCCCGCCCCTATGACCGAGACCGGTCTGCGTGGGGCGCATGAGGATGAGAAAACCGCTCTTATTGTAGGCGGAATCGCTATAGGCTTAGCTGTGCTTTGGTTTGCTACGTAGTAAGTCACGGAGTATCAGGAGGATAACTCCCCCCACCGCCACAGCTGCGGCCCATACATGTTCTGCCATCCAACCAGCCACCTTTGCAGCTGACGTAAGCAGCCATGATACGATGGAGTCAATGATTCCTGGAAGGGCAGCTGCTGCCTTACCGGCTAGGCCCTTCAGGACGTTTGCCAAGGAGTTCAGCTGTTTTTTAATCCATTCCTTTACACCGGGCTTATCAGCTAGCGTCGGCGTTGGTGCCGGGGTTGGACTAGTGCTCCCTCCGCCCGTCAAAGCAACTACAAGGGTCGATATTGCCAATCCAATCGCAGTGAGTATGGAGGCGATTGTTATACCCTGCTTTCGGAACAGAGTGCGTACACGCTCAGCTAGTGTTGTGTCCTCGTTAAGAAGTCTGTTGATCGTTTCCCTGATGCGGTTAATTTGGGTCCTTAGACGTTCACGGTTTACAGAGGCAGCCTCAATACGGACACGCCGCAGGTCCTGCAGCTCTGCAAGCTCATTTGCTTGGAATCTCCATGCTCGACTATCACCCCTCCCTTCCTCCTCCAGGCTTGCCATTTTAGCTTCCCGCTGTTTTATATTCCTTTCTATCTCAGTTATCTTAGCTAGGTTATTGACCAGCTCACCCCTCTGGGTCTGAACAGCCTTATCAAGCCCCATAAGCTCTCTGAGTGGTAGTTCGTTGTCTGTTTGTGTGCCTAGGTCTTCTATGGCGTTATGAACGCCCTCTGTGAAGCTTGTTTCTTCCACACCACCTTGCTCTGTCATGGCTTCGGGGCTGCTCATTTCTAACTTTGGAAGTGCAGCTTCCGCTTTAGCAGCAGCTTTATCAACGCCTTGTAGGGCTTTTGCTGCCATTGTGGATAGTTCAGGGGTCACTCCAAGAGCCCGAGCAAGCTGCGTACCACCGTAATCTAGGATACTCCTAGGAGAGAGGAATTTGTTGGGATTGTTCTTCCATGTCAGAAGCTTCCATTCTCGGCCCCACTTAACCCAAAGGTCACCTTGTTGAGACAATCTAAACTCCAGAGTGGCCTGCAGCCCATGCTTAGACACTGCCTTTTCCCACCTCGTAACTAAGACTTCAGTTTCTTCTTTGGAACCCACCTGATCTTCTGTTAACCCAGCAGGCATTTCAGCAAAAGCCCAAGGTGGAATAATCGTACTCGACGTATCTAAAGTTTCGTCAATCAGGTTAGTCTCCTCCTCATCAAAGTTAGTCTCATTACTCTCCCATCCCATAGCCCCCTCCTCATCTGCATCGTCAAATCCGGGGTTATCATACTCCATGTCTGTGTGTTAAAGATATAAGTGTAATTAAGCATTCAACATGACGAGTACTTACGGACGCAAACTAAACCCACACCGTCGGATACGCGAACCCCTTGGGGTAAAGGGCGTGCGACAATCTGTAGTCGTTACAAACAATCCAAGCACTATTGATCAGAACCAACAACTGCTGGTTCGCTTCCCCAATCTAGGTGCAGAAGACGTCATTGTTCCATGGACAGCACGGCTGTCCTTTACAATCACGCTGACCTCGACTAATGTTAACCGCAGCGTTGTGCAAAACTTGGGTCGCGCTGTGGTTAAGAAACTGACAATCAAGATTTCTGGCAATGAGGTCATGTCTATTGATGACAGCGATATGTACCACTGTTACCACGACTTGTGGCGGACAGCACAGGAGAGACAGGGCCTTCAGTACCAGGGCATTGACACATCAGATGATAGAAACGCAACTAAGATACGAGTGGGGGCAGGAGACAAGGTTGATACCGAGGAAGAGGACAAGGCCGTAGCCGATGTGTATGGTAACAGGTTCTATGTTCCGCTTGATTTTGAACTCCTCGAGAGCCACATGCCATTCTACCAGAGCGCGCTTAATGACAGATTGGAATACGAGCTCACGTTCAACGACTACAACCGCGTGATTCACGCAACAAGCGACTCCAGCTACAAAATTGATGGCATCTCGCTGGAGTATGACATGGTTACCCAACCAGAGTTGGCCCGTATAATACGCACCCAGTACACAGGTCGACTCTCAATTCTGTATGACCGTGTGCTTCGTCACAGGAAGCTTGTATACAATAAAAGAGATACACTATGGAACATCAACCTGAACGTGCCGGCTCGCAGCATGAAGGGCATCCTACTGCTCTTTGAAGACTCAGCCAATGTCTCATACGCCAGGAAGACAGAGTCGTTCTACAACCCAAAGATTACGAAGGTCAAGGTGACCATTGAGGGCATCCCCAATGAGCTCTATGCCCAGGGCATGCGTGGCTACCAGCAGTGGGACGAGGTGAAGAAGGCCTTTGCAGCAACGAGTAAACGAGACCCCAGTGTAGCAATAGCTGCAAAAGACTTGGCATTGTCGGACGTGTCCCTAGGAGAGTACCTAATCACTAAGTATGCTCTGTGGCTCGACTTAAGGACGAGTGATGACGACCAGCTGCACGGTAGTGGCAGGGCTGTGGATAATGCGTCTGAGGGCATCACCATACAGATCACGAAAAAGGCAGAGG
>CM067357.1:25808007-25835123 GCA_034190875.2 Urechis unicinctus | reverse complement strand
TCCATTATGCCCTACGTGACTGCTGCTAACACGAATGCACCGACCATTATGATAGCCGAGAAAGCCGCTGATATCATAAAAATTAACCAGAAAGCGAATTGATAGTGGAACGCATTCGCTCATTCGATGGCGTATTCAAATAACCACAGTCAATACTGATCCAGGGATCTAGCTTAAATCCGGAAAGGGTCGTTAAAAATTAATTACGAATGCAAATATAATCCATGATTCCTAATCTGGTTCTTTTTCATCGGTGTAGAATATGAATGATACTCCAGACTGCAGTATAGCTACATGGATTGCTTCGCTTGAATCAGCTGTTTTAATTCAGAGACATTATTCATCTCTTAGCTTTGCATGGAGACTGCACTATAAAATTAAAATAATATCATGTTCATAGCTTGACTGAATATAATCGTCCGTGACAAAGCACGGGTTCAGTTAAATATTCTGCTATAGAAGATGGGTTGGTTTACTAACAGCGTCAGTTCATGGCGAGTATTTAGTAAAACCGTCTGCTATCGAGCATTGAGTCAGTAAAACAATCTGCTATAGGGCAAGAATGTAGTACTGGTACAAAGCATTGATCCAGTGAAGTAATCTGCTGCAAGGCATGGATTCAGTGAAATTATACACAACAGCATGGATTCAATGAAATCTTACACAAGAGCATGGATTCAGTGAAGTAATACACAAGAGCATAGATTCAGTGAAGTAATACAGAAGAGCATGGATTCAATGAAATCATACACAAGAGCATGGATTCAGTGAAATCATCCACAAGAGCATTGAGTCAGTAAAACAATCCGCTATAGGGCAAGAATGTAGTTCTGGTACAAAGCATCGATCCAGTGAAATAATCTGCTGCAAGGCATGGATTAAGTGAAATTATACACAAGAGCATGGATTCAGTGAAATAATACACAAGAGCATAGATTCAGTGAAGTAATACACAAGAGCATGGATGCAATGAAATCATACACAAGAGCATGGATTCAGTGAAATCATCCACAGGAGCATTGATTCAGTGAAATAATGTGCAAGAGCATAGATTCAGTAAAATAATACGCAAGGGCATGGATTCAGTGAAATCATACACAAGAGCATGGATTCAGTGAAATCATGGATTCAGTGAAATCATCCACAATAGCATGGATTCAGTGAAATGATACACAAGAGCATGGATTCAGTGAAATCATACACAAGAGCATGGATTCAGTGAAATCATACGCAAGAGCATAGATTCAGTAAACGCATTTTATGTTATGTTATGTTATGTTATTACGGCCGCTCCGCATGTCGTCTGGGCTTTGTTGGGGGTAGCTCCGGTAGAACGGTAATATGAATATATACCGTTCTACTTCGATCCATTTCCGCGCGTTGCAGAAAACGCGTTAGGGTTAATGTGCTCTATCCCGCATCTAGAAAATAACATATTTCAAGAGCCAGTACAACAAAAAGTCATCACTCACCAAAAAACTTACCCCCAATCGACGGTAGTCTTCAAGGAATGCCATCGATATATCATTTCTGACAAATGGCGATACGATGACCGCCATTTTGGAACATATTGTGTCGCGTGATTTCCCCTCGCCTCATCCACATTGCCTTCCGGTGTGGTGGGGCACTTGGCCTTAACTCGGTTAGGGGTGTGCCGTGGCGCCTCAAAAACCCGTACCCGTTGTACATGTTGAGAATGGCAAAAAGTATACCCCGTCGTACAAGGAATTATGCGGATGTATAACCCGTCGTACAAGTCTGGATGCCGAAAAAACATACCCCTTCGCGCGGCAAATGTATACTACCTGTATACATTTAAATGACCCTCCCGGGCCTAGCATGCGCGATGTACGTGGGCTTGAACTTGTAAACAAACGTGGTGCTGCGTTTCGGACTTTCTACCGCTTCCAAATTGATCGAACTATAACTAATTACCATGGATGAAATTCCCCGCCACAAAGGGATAAAATTGTCAGTGATCATCATTACATTCTAAATCTCCATCACTTGGGTATGTTTGGTGTTTGGTAGTTGTCTGAATCGATCTCAAAATTTATACATTGCGTCGGCTTAAGAGAAAGAAGGACGTCTACTCAGACGTCTTGTAGGGCTACGTTGGCGGTTGACCCGTTTCTCTTTTGACCTTCATTCTCTTAAAACACCTGTGTTTAACACCCACAAATACATCACAACGATTCATGAATTTGAATGAGCTTCACCACACTGAGAGTGGATCCTTGCAGTGAAACAGCAAGGTGCTTAACAGTTTGACTGGGGTACACAACTCATAAAGTCAAGTAAATAGAAGTAGTTTTCCGTCACCGTGCCCGATATCCTGGACCTTAGAACCTCTGACCTTGTAAGTTCTGTGTCGGATATAATGGGCTCAGCTCTTGTGATATGGTACAAAACAGCGCGAAGCTCGGTTGTTATCGTTTGTGTTGGTGGTCACAGTGACAGTTTTTCCAAGCGCCTCAGGTCGAATCATCGTTGTATCGGTACAAATGTCAACAAAAGTTTCACGAATATTTCGAGCGCTTATAAACCCGTCAACACATGGTCGATAGTAATACAATTGGGTCACATGTTGTCCGCAACAGCTTAATATGCATCGCTAGATTTTATGGATGTCGATGGCGTCACTTCCGGTTACAAAAGCATCAAGTTTAAAAAAAAATAACAATGCTTCATATCTCCGTTTGAAATGATTTTATTTCGAAACAGTTTGCATATTCTTTTTTGTATATATGTAATTGTAAATAATGCATTGTTAAAAGAATTCTAGCAGGTCGCAACATGCTGGTAGCCAACATCTCGCAATTGTTTAACCTAATATCGTCCGATTGTAAAAAAAACTATCTAACTTTTATGATGGACATGTTGTATGCGTTGAGTCGGAAAAATCCATTCCGCATGGACATTTTCGATAGTTTATATAATCGTAAAAATCGGTCAAACGGTCATAACAATTTTGTCAGTTGTTGTCATGGACTGCGTTAATGGTAAGAAGAAAATTTCATGAATGTCGATGACGTCACTTCTGGTTACGAACTGAAATCTGAAGTTAATGCGTCGTTTCTCCGTCGTTGATTGGTTTCCACTCGAAGGAAGCCCATTCAATTCTAAATATATCGCTTAATATAATCTTTTCCAAATCATCTATAGATTTCTCACAAAGTGAGCTTGAAGTACAGCGGGTGTTATTTCTAATGGCTCTCCACTGGTTTGTTCACAACATTCAACTTATCGCGCTCTCTGCTCACCTCATGTGATGCCCGCAAGTATGGTACGCCGCGGTGCTATTTAATAAACTAATCTTTTCCTTGAGTCAGCAAAATCATTGTCAATCTATCATGGCCCCAGACAGCAAGATTTCTCTAATAAATGTGATTGTTTTTTGGGGTCTCGTGATACAGGTCGCATTTTTTAACAAAAATGATTTTTTTTTTAAATAGAAGATATATTTATGCGCTGAACCGAGAGGTTCTTTTTCACCTTTATCTTAGACTAAGGTCACAGTCATCGAAAATGCGAAATTGTTATATCCTGAATATCTCAATGGATAATAGTCCGATTGTTATGTCTGCTAATAAGCAAATCCAGGGCCTAATGGCGCTATAAGCGCACGATTGTTTTATTCAAAAGGACTCATCTGTGAATAAATGTATATTTATGAGCATAACTAACAGAGAGTATGCTTTTAGAGTATATCCCAGAGAGTGGACAAAGCTGATGAGATAATAAAGGAGATAATTTCGTTAATACTGCAATGTTAACACATCTTCCAGCTAGGACTGATAACCTAGTGTGCACCTAATCAATGTTGTCATAAATGGAATGTGAGGTATAGGCTATATTTTCGTCGTCATTGTTTTTAAAGCAGAATGTCTTACAGTATATATCTATCCCACGTTGTAATATCTCACCTCGCACCACATTCCAGTGAGTTCGAGTCACGACCTATTTAATGATCATCCTCAACTGAAGAGTTCCGCTTTTGTCTTTGTCGATCAGCTTTATTTCATGATCGTTTACCACAACTACCGTTGAAGAAAAGCATTCAAAGTTAGTATGCACTAGACCGCTATTAAGCGTACCTTACGAGCGACGCTTGACATCAGCCCGCATTATACGCTGTGTCAGTGTTGTCAACATCAAACATTTCTGAATATCTACACTGAGATCAAACGCTTTCATGTATACATATACCGAATGATTATAAAAGAGATCACTGCTCCATTGCAGTAATAGTTAAGAAGATACATCTTTAGTGTGTGGTTTTGAGTAAGTTATGTTTGTCTTATACTTAATTTTCTTGCTTATTATATCGCTCCTTCGTTTATAGGAAACGTTGCTGCCTGTAGTTGCGTAAGTGGGGACTAGCCCGAGAAATCCAGGAGTAGAGTTCTTGTTGTTTTATTCAAGTTTACCTCATAAGCTTTTCTGAAGTTCCGATCAGAATCTTAGTCAGATACCTTCGTCTCTTCGCTCGCTAGTTAGCTCTCCATGAAAACTAGCGTGGGTAGCCGTTATATCGTGGTTCCGGGCTTTGGATTATGCGCCAAACCGCTCGATCAGCTGACACCTCATTGGTTCAGGTAAAGCCGGCGCATTCGGCCCAGGCTTATCCCAACGTTCCACATGGGGCATGGACTCGTAAGGTCATTGTCCGATGGGAACGGTACCAGCCAAGACTGCTTATCAGGGTCACACCCCCACCTTATGGGCAGAGGGTGACCCGCAGCTAAATAGTCATTCATTCCCCCAAGTATTTATTATTCAGCGACGGTTCATTCCATGGGTGGAAGCAACATCAACTTTGCTTGGTCGAAATGCTGTGTTGTAATATAGCGTGTAATCTATACTCACTACAACACACACATCACCTGTCTTCTATATCCACTGTAGCCCAAATAACATTTCCTCTGCATCCAAAATTTGTCAAACAACCTATCACTGAATAATCAGATACTAAATATCAAAGCAATTTGAAAAATATACTCAAATGAGTCATAAGTTATCCTACAGGGAGCAGGAAGTGGGAATATTGGCGTGGAGTAATGGCAGCAAAAATGAAGATCAGGTTAGCGCTCTAGCAATTATGCTACATATAAAGTAAACAAATCAGTGTCAGGCAGTAACAAAAAGCCAGCCAGTGTAAAAACTTAACCCAGTATAACAACTCTACCTTATGCAACAACTGTACACAGGGTTACAACTTTACACAGGGAAACAACTATAATCAGGGCAACAACACCTCTACCTAATTTAACAATAGTAACAACTCTACCCAGCTTAACAACTGTATCGAGTTAAACAACTGTACCCAGTTTAACAATTCTATCCAGTGTAGAAACTGTATCCAGGCTAAATACATCACCACTTTAGCAATGTAACAACTGTACTAAGGGTAACAGCCATGGAACAAACGGCACCCCATTTAACAACTGCACCGACAGTAACAACTATATCCAGTACCGCTGTAGAAGTTTACCCACCACAATAGCTGTACTAAGGGTAACAACTGTACTGTTCACAAACTGTACCTAGTGTAACCACTGCACTCAATATGACAATTGTGCCCAGTTTAACTACTGTACCCATGGTCACACTTGCACTCAACATAACAAATTTTACCCAGGGCAACAAATGTACCCAGTGCAATAACTGTAACCTGTGTAACAAATGTACTCACGTTAACAACTGTACCCAGGGTACATTTTATTTGTCCGTCTCTCTATCTGTGTGTCAGTCTGTCTGCTGTCTTGTTTGTTTGTTGCTCCTTCTTCCTGTTTGTCTGTCTGTCTGTCTGTCGGTCTGCTACTTGGTCTGTTTGCCATACTCCTGTCTGACTGTTGCCCCGTGGCCTTCCCGTTTGTTCGACTCTGGCCTGGATAGTCAGCTGTCCGTTCCCCTTATGCTGCCCATGATCCTTACACACCCTCTACTCCACAACACTCCACCACCACCACCACTCCCAGTCTGTTTGTCCGTATTAGTTACTTACCCCATTTTTTAGTGGTTAGTTAACTTAAAGTATGCCCAGAAAGAACTATTTGGTATCTGTAATGGCAATTCGCGCCTATAACGCTGTTGTTTGTACTCACAGTCGGGGCCGGGTCAGCTGGCTGTGTGCTGGCTGCAAGGCTGACTGAAGACGCTAGCATCAAGGTGCTGCTCCTGGAGGCTGGAGATGTAGAGACGAAAAACCCCGCTATCGACGTACCTGGTGCCTCCATATCACTGTTGACAGACGAAAAGGTCACATTGACCGACCACACAGTGCCACAGAAACATGCATGTGGTAGCAGCGTGCACAATGTGCGTTGGTTATAGCATTCTGATATGTAGAAATGCTGGGGTTAATGTTTAGATCATATCACCATTCCGCTATGTAACAGTTTGACAATATGTCAAGAAATTTATAATCAAAGAATGATTTCCTCGCTTCAGCAATGTCAGCTACCCCATGGTAAGACGCTAGGTGGCAGCAGTGGCGTACATCGGAAGGACCGGAAGACTATGACAACTGGTCCTCCATGGGCTGCGAAGGGTGGGGCTATAAGGAGGTGCTACCTTACTTCCAGAAAGCTCAGAAGATGTCAGATCCCAGCCTCAAGATAGATCCAGGTAATAAAAGTGCACCATGAAGGCTTTGTGAGTGTTGATGGTGAAAATAAAATGTTGCGTGTTTTCGGGTAAATGGCTTTATAGAGCGGTGATAAGGTAGGTGTTGATATGATAGGGTATGTATGTGATGTGATAAGGCAGTTGTGGGGCAAGATAAGATTATGATTAGGTAGGTATGGAATGTGATAGGTTAGGTGTGGGATATGATTAGACAGATACTGGATATGGTTAAACAGGTATGGAATGTGATAAGGTAGGTGTTTGGATATGATATAATACTGGATATGATTAGGTAGGCATGGAATGTGGTCAGGCAGGTGCTAGATATCGGGAGGTAAATGTTGGATACGATAATGTAGCTATGGGATGTGGCGAGGCAGGTATAGGGCGTGAAAAGGCATGGGGGATGATAAGGCTTGAATGGAACGTGATGGGGCAGGTATGGAACATGAAAAGTTATGGGAAATTATAAGACTGATATGGGACGTAATAAAGTAGGCATTGAGCGTTAAAATGTATGGGGAATGATAACGCTTGTATGGGAATGATTAGGCAGGTATGGGGTGTGAAATGATAAGGCTGTTATGGAACGTGATAAGGCAGTCATTGGGCATAAAATGATATGGGCATGATAAGGCTGGTATGGGATGTGAAACGGTATATGGCACCATAAGGCTGGTATGGGGCGAGGTAAGGCAGGTATGGGGCGTGCTAAGGCAGGTATTAGGCGTGCTGATGCCTAATAGCTGTTCTGGATTTAATGGAAGCCGTTCGCTATATTTATTAAGAGCAACCCTTACATTTTCATAACATCAATAGCGTCCATCGTAACCAATCTATCGCACTCTGTCTGTGTGTCGTACCCTCACCCACCGCAGACGCGATATCGCCTCGTTGTTGAAGATGAAGGATTATTTCATTTTATTTTCCTCTAGGTAAGACTATCTTGGATATGAAGGACCATTAGTGGTCGAGCAGAGAGCAGTCTCGCCGCTAGGAGGTATGAGTCGATGAGTTACCTCAGCGAGAAACACAAAGGAATTGTGAACACACCTAAGTCGGATTTAATTAACTCCAATACCTATAACTGAAAACCAGTGACAGTACAAATGCTTGGCTTGACTTGGTGCAGTATGTTGGCAGTGAATTTGGAATCGATGCTCTGTATTATCATCAGTATGCATTATTTATATCTGTCGAAGGGTTTTCGAAGATACACCACACGATAAAGCAGGGTACACGATGGGGCACAGCCAAGGCGTACCTGCGTCCTGCCATGAGTCGAGATAACCTCTACATTGCTGTACTCGCTCATGTCCATAAGGTTGGTGACTCAATTGATGAATTTATAAAGAACTATGGGATATTTTGTGCTAACATTATCCAGTTTGCTTCTGGACGATTTTAAGAAAACAAAAGGGCCACGGGCGTAGGGTTAACAAAATGATCGACTCGCCTACATGTTTTTGGCTTTCGTTACACAATGACTAACTTTATCAAAATGATAAAGTCTACCTTCGTGTTTTTGGCCTGCGTAGTCCATAGTCTCGTATCCCATTTCCGCACCAGCTTTAACATAAGCTCTAGCTAATGGGATTGTTCCTTTCTGCTCCACTACGAGTGGACCGTCGTATCCATGGAATTCTGTCACAACCAGACCGATAAAGACTGATAAGATTTATGAAAGACAGAAAAGCTAGTAAGAACTTGAAACAAAAATTACCATGAAATATTCAAAGTTGTTTATCAAACTACAATAGATGATATGTTGATGACGTTTTTACCTGGATCAAACTTGAGGTTTGGATCAGACATTTTCTGTGCTTTTTTGAAATATGGCAACACATCCTTGTAGCTCCATCCCTCACAACCCTTGACTGACCAATGATCAAAGTCCTCTTGGCTTCCCCGAACGTAGGCCATAAAATTAACGCTGCTGCTGCCACCGAGTACTTTACCATGAGGTAGTTGACATTGCTGTAATCAATGCAATACTCTGTCACTGTGTTTAGCTTAAGATGGAATGTTCGGAGTTTTCGTTGGGGAACAATAATACACGTGTATCCATTTTTGTAGATGTCAAATTAAATGTTGGTGCTTACATTATTGATGGAACCCCAGCATGCATGCTTCTGTGGCACTGTCTGATCAGTCCACGTTACTGTAGGATTACTCCATAGAGGCAACGCTCCTCCAGGAACTTCCATCAATGGGTTTTTGTCTCCACATCGCCCGCCTCTAATAGCAACACCTTGATGTTGGAATCTTCAGTCAACCTTGCAGCCAGAACACTTCCAGCTGACCCGGCCCCGACTGTAAACATGTTGACAACTATTAATGGCGGTTAAAGCGATCCTGAGCCTGAACTAGTCCATGTCATCTCCAAAACATATATCGAAATCTTGGAAATTACATTTGTGTATCAACTCCTCGTATACAGGCACAAACACAATGTTGTTTCAGATGCAATATTTGTGATTATAGAGCACAGTAATCTTTCATAAGCGCGCACATATTTATGGAGTATGGACAAGACTTTACGATGAACTCTGTTCGGCGACTTTAATATACCTCTATATAACACAAATTATTTTAATCGTACATTTGAATTGATGGAAGGGATTATCCACGCATGAACCAAATATTGGCTGTATTTTCGATATTCTGTTAGATGTATCATGTGTGCTATGTACGAAATATCCGGCTAATTAACCAAAACAAAGGTTATTTGTTGATGTTGTCACTTCGTCTCAGTTTAAAACATGTTACGAACTTACCGATAATATAGTCATATGCGCTGTCAAGCTGTAAGGCGACTTGGCCTGTTGCCGTATAATATCTGCTGAGATAGTACGCTACTACTATTGATACGACCACTAATCCTACAAGACGTGTACCCATCTCGGTGTCTGCGTTGCAAATGAAGGCTCCGACATCTCGATCTGTTAAGCGCGGCCGTCACGGACTTCGGTCTTATAATCATTATTGTTTTGTTCAAGGTTGCAGGGCGAACTTTGTTTGAGTGTTTTTATCATGTTTTGTTCAGATTGAAAAAAACAATGTAATTGACTTGCAAACATTATGGAAACCAGGTCAATCTCAAACGAGACAGCGTTGTCTGGTTGTCAGGTTGAGCAAGTCTCAAGTAGACAGCCATTTGTAGCGATAAAGGATAAGAGCGTACTCGGTACTGATAAAAATGAGGTCTGTAAGGTGGGTGGGAGTGGGGTGTTCAGTGTAAGACCTGTGGCAAACACATGACTTGGGTCTCGAGGCCATGCCAAATTAAGTAGCGGATATTTGAAGTATGTACACATCATTTTATAGGATATTCACCACAGCTAAATTGTGTCACTCGGGCGTTCAATGGTCGACAAAAAGCTGGGCCATGTCATCAATCTCTAGTGATGGCGTTGTGGTGACAATGCAGTTTCCATAAGTGCGATTGAGCGATATCTGAGTGATTTTCCATAACACAATAGTTCTTAACCTAACAATCAGTATCCAAATAACTGGTCACTACCGTCATGCCGTAAGTGTAGCTATGCTACAAAAGAGCTGGCAACAATAGACTGTCAATCGTATGTCAGTCCGACAATGTTGGAAAAAAAATTCGGTTGGATGCTTGGTTCGACATAAGAACAAAAAAAGCAGATTGTGACACTTTGCAAAGGTAAGCAAAATAATTGTCAGAAATCAACTATATCGGTTATGGTAAGCCACTGATGTTTTTAACACGCAATATGGCTGGCCAATGATATTTTAAAAAGGGGGAGATATATATATATATATATAGATATATATATATATAGAGATAGAGAGAGATATATATATATAGATATATAGATATATATATATATATATATATATAGAGAGAGATATATATATAGAGATATAGAGAGAGAGAGAGAGATAGAGAGATAGAAGAGAGAGATATAGAGAGATAGATATAGAGAGAGATAGAGAGAGAGAGAGAGAGATATAGATAGATAGAGAGAGATATAGAGATATATATATATATATATATATATATCTCTATATGTATATATATATGTATTTATATATATATCATATATATAAATATCTCTATATATATATATATATATATATATATATCTATATATATATATATATATATATATATATATATATATATATATATATATATATATATATATATATATATATATATATATATATAAAATTATATAAATTCAGGGCTCGAAATTACCACCCGTCTGCCCGCCAATGGCGGGTGAAATTTGAGTCGGGCGGGTAAATAATCACAACTAGTCGCCTGGCTTGCGGGTAGATTTTTCCGCGCTAATACGACGCGCCCAGTTCAATACAACAGCAGCGGGGCTCGCGTGATTAACCGCCGCTTGAACCATGAACCCGACTAGCACATGAGATAAAAAACTACTCGGCTGTATACTATCATATCTTACGTAATTTATTGACCCATAGTATGTACACTGTTGAATAAACCAATGTCATAGATTGGCTCACACAAAAAGTTATACAACTTGCCGGCCTCGATTGTTTGTGAAGACTTTGTAATCCAGGTCAGGGATCAGTTGGCTGCGGTCGGTGATAACTTTTGGACCCATCACGATATCTGGTGTGAGACAAGAACATGAACATTAGCCCACTGCAAGCTATCTAATGGCAGCCTCTCATATTTGAATACAACATGCACCTACTGACCTGAATAAGTCAAACGGTTACTTGGGAACAACGAATCTCCCCATTTCCTGTCTGTTGACAAATTTTATGTAACCACTTTTCCATCGCATAAAGGCATTTTTAATTGAATTCATTAATTTGATTTACCATGTATCATTGTGAATGGTATTCATATAAATTGATATAAAAGCCAGGTTATGCAGAAAAGCTGAATTCATGCATACAAGAACATTTGCAATGATTATCTAGAATCGTTATAACTACAACAAAACAAAATTAATACGACTGTGAAATTAAGCAAGTCAACTCTTCTCGCGCAAGTAACATTTGTAAGTGATGCGACGGAGAGACGTAACATCACCAATACGCGCGCGATGTTTTCTTTGCGCGCTTCTCGAGACTTTTCTTTCCTCGTGACTATTCTTCCGCGTATAATTTGTGATTGCAGTGCGCATTTAACGATAGGCCTACCAACAGTTGTACAACTTACGTAACGCGCGTGGCTTTCTTTCTTTAAGCCTTTCTTGCGAGTTGACTTCCATGCCGTAGGTAAGCAAGCCTATATAAATTTTTTAACAGTACACAATTTCTGAAGATGTCGATGTGGCGTTATGTTCACGGTTCTAAAACGCAAATTTGAAGAGCACGAAAAAGCTCAGCGAGCACTGTATGAAAAAGAGAAGCGTTGCAGACGCTGGAATCCTGCCTGGTTAATTAATGGAGGAGAAAAACGCGAATGGCTTTCGCATGACAACGAGTAGGAAGTGACTTTTTGTTCTTTGCCGTCAAAGAAGGTCAATGTAAAGGACCATATGACTAGATATAGAATAATAGAAACTACAAGTTGGAGAGTGTCAAGGATTATGAAAAATTGTATGTTTTGACAAGTTTGTAAATATTGATTTAAATGTAGCATTTAATATAAAAATAAATATTAAAGAACAATAAAAACTTACCATTATTTATAATTTTAAATGTAGAGCCGGTAGAAAATTTGTAGAACCAGTAGAACTTCAAGGTTACCGGCCCGCCTGGCCGGTGAAGAATCTGGCTAATTTCTAGCCCTGCCTTGAATTTTAAGACGTATGGGAGCAATATGCCGGCGCGTGTATATGATCCTGCGGGCCATAATACGCACGCCGGCGTGTGTTGAAGAAGGCTGTGGTGTATTAAGGAGCAAACCTCCTAATATGCACGAGGCGTGCCTACTAGCTCTTTTGAACCAAGTGGAGCTTGCGCTCCCTCTTGGGTCTTGAGGAAGGCGTCGCCAATGTAGAAAATTCGCTCATATGATCTAACCTTCACGATGTCCACTTAATGTAACTTATTCAAAGTAATAAGTAATCAGTATTATGTAAAAGACTGGTTGTTGACACCGGAAGTTGCAGGTAATTCTTCCCACCAGAATATGGAGTGGAATATCTCCGAAAAGCTTCAATAAAGGGGAGGAAAGGGCAACTAGGTCGAAAAGTTATAAGGTATAAATTTAGTATAAATTGACTCACCTGTGAAGTGTATTAGCAGGCAGATGACGACAATGATGGTATGATAACAACTCAGCATATTCCGCGCGGTCGCTTACGACAACGACATGCGAAAAAAATGTTTGTTGACACCGGAAAGTGGCAGGTAATTCTTCCCACCAGAATTCGGAGTGGAATATCTCGAAAACCTTAGAATTAATCGAATATCAAGTGTTCTCTCGGATATTGGTAAAAACAAAAACCATCGCAATTACATTCAGTCAATACTCACACCGATTGTGGCTTTAAATTCTCCTCAGTACGTATTTTTAACGTAATAAGTGATGATAAGTTAAGCATGTTTGTCAATCTACCGATAAAGGTGGGTTTTCCTGTTTTACCAACAAAGAGTACCCGATTCACTGCTGATCTGTTGGGCTAGTGCCTACAGCCATTCCGCTGCAATGGCTGGCACTTCGCTGAGAGCGATAATAATGGTTTCAAGCACCAATTAGCATAACATTATAAACCATGGACAAATTATATACAGCAAGCAGTTTTTGCACAGCAACTTTCATTAAAAGAATATCATTTAAATACTACTCACTTGTAAACCTAGAAACTGTCAAAAAATATCCTCAAATGAATTCTCAACTTTCCAGAACTGCAGCAAATCGCGTCAATCGAATATTGCGAAAAATGTTGGAATTAGTTTCGTATTTTCTTTACTGCTCTTTATCAAATCTTTCTAGTCCAGTATGACGAATAAATTAAAAACAATCTCGTCTTTATAATAATAATAATTCATACCGTGTATGTTTCGATATTGATCATAATTATGCAAAATAAAATGGTACGAAACTAAAGTGAAGAAAGCGGTTTCTCAAGGGCTCGATGAGGCCCGTGGCAGCGCTCTCCCCCCCCCCCCCCCCCCCCCCGGGTCTCAACCCGGCGGGGGTCTCAACCACAGACCAGCAGGACAGGGGTTCAAGCCTCGCCTACGTCTAGAGTTTCTCACATGAATTCCGACACATTATCCTTGGAGACCCCACTCCCGATAGTAACCAAGCAGTTAAAAGCCACAAATCATCATCATCCCCTGAGCTCATCGATAGCAACAAAAGTTGTGAAACACACTAGCTTGTCATATCTAGCACATGTCTAGCTGGGGCTGTCAGGTTAGCATATGCCCATATTTGTGGTATAAAGTGAAATAAGAATATATATAATTATTTACAAATGGGTCTTTAAATTCTCCGTCTTTTCCATGTGTCTTTGACACATCTATTCCATGTGATTAAATATTTGTTGAATCCACGTGTATATCATGTAGAAGGTCGTGGATCCACCACTTTACCAAAAATACACATGATTTCCACTTGGATTCTACATGTCGTACCCACTGGGAAGACGCCGTGCACGGCTAGGTAGGGGTGTTCTGCGGGAGCTCGGAAACCCGTACCTGTCGCACAAGCTAGTATTTAAATGCATAACTCATCGTAAGATGTGAAAATGGGGTATGGGGCTTGGATCAGAAATAAGATATGATGGCGCCTGTGACAAGAATGCCGTAGACAAAGAGGCACGAAACTAGATATACCAGGCCCAACAAAACCCGTCGTAAAAGCCGATAGGCCGAAAAAAACATACCCCGTTGCGCGGCACATGTATACCACCCCTATACACTGAAGTGCCCCCTCCACGGCCCGATGCCAGCCAGCCAGAAACATCCCAGGACATCATGGCGCTGCTGAAGATCGGTGTCGTCTTCTTCGTCGTCGTCGCCATATTCCTCGTCACCAGAAATCATGACCCAAGTCTCCAAGTCGCACGCCACGTCGACACTACGTACGACTATATTATTGGTAAGTGTTTTCGTCCATCTTTCCATACCAATTCACAAGCGTTTACACTGACCATGTGCCTACATAAACAGCGAAGCACAACTAGGGCTGAAGTCTGGGTGTTTTTATTAAAGCCAGCTCAATACATAAGGCCTCGCCCCCAAGGTCGCAATGATCTGCCCGTCTACATCAAAACACCTTTTAATGGCACATCAAACTTAAGACAGGTTCTGTCTTTGCAACGCCGAATAGTTTATGTATTTTTGACTGGGTAAGTAACATTACCATTCCACTCTACTCCAATTCACTCTATTCCACTCCTATCCACTCCATTGCATTCCACTCCACACCACTTTACTCTTAGCCACTCCTCCTCACTCAACCTCATGCCACTCAACTCCATTCCACTCCATTCCACTCCTATCCCCTCCTCACTCCACTCCACACTTATCCACTCCTCCTCCTCAATCCACTCCACTCCTTTCCTATCCACTCCTCCCTTCTCTACTCCACTCCACTCCACATCACTCCTCACTCTACTCCAATCAACTCGACGCCCTGCCATGTTCTGCCCTACCCTGTTCTACTCTACCCTGCACTGCCCTGTTCTGCCCTGCCCTGTCCTGCCCTGCCCTGCCCTGTCAATTACATGTCAATGTCTACAGTTGGGGCCGGGTCAGCTGGCAGTGTGCTGGCTGCAAGGCTGACTGAAGACACTAACATCAAGGTGCTACTCTTGGAGGCTGGCGATGAGGAGACGAAAAACCCTTTGATTGAAACTCCTGGAGCTGCTGTTTCTCTTTTCAATGACCCCACCGTGATGTGGTCCGATAAAACAGTTCCCCAACAACACGCCTGTCTAGGAGCCGTTAATAATGTATGTCAAACCCTACATCTCTAGAAAGGGGTATAATGGTACGTGGTCCGTCTTTTCGTTTGTTGTTTATCAAAACCCGAAACCCTAGACGTACAACAGGCACGTTGAACTTGTTTCCTAAGCGACAACAAACGGATAACACTAAACTGATTCGTTTTTCGTTCGTTTTGCTTTTGATGAACGAAATAACTATAAACATTATATCATGTCGCTAACGAAGGCCCAACATTATCAGCTTATATTGCGGTTTCTCGGGAATGCATCATCTATCATGGTAAAGCACTAGGTGGCACTAGCAGTGTTAACTTCATGGCGTACACCAGGGGTGTACAGCCGATTATGATGACTGGTTCGCTAAGGGCTGTGAGGGATGGATTTACAAAGAGGTGCTGCCCTACTTCAAAAAGTCACAGACAATCTCTGACACGGACCTCAAATTTGATCCAGGTGCATTGACTCGAAGAAGATCTGTATTTAGATGTTATTTTTTAAGGCACATTTACCATGTAGATACTATACCATATCTACTACCTATTTCCAGCCTTTGTGCGATTATACCCAAAACATTGCCAATATGATTTACTTCAATTTACAGATGTCCATGGCTATGACGGGCCTCTGGTAGTCGAGGCAGGAACAGCTACTCCCTTAAGCGACGCTTGGGTCCAAGCCGGGGCCGAAATCGGATTCCAACCATTGGACTTCTTGGAAGAAAAAGACACAGGTTTGATATGTATTTGATATGTATTTGTTACTACATATTTTCTGGAGCTATTAACACGATAAGCTCAATACAATGATTTGTTACCTGATATTTTCTGGGGCTACTAACAGGATGAGCACAATACAATGATTTGTTATCAGATATTTTCTGGAGCTATCAACGCGATGAGCACAATACAAAGTCCTGTAATCTCATTCCTATGAGTCCTTAACATTTTCCTATAATCTACACCTATTAAATTTTTCCACAGGGTTTTCCAAGTTCCACCACACAATTAACAAAGGTAAGAGGTGGAGCACAGCCAAGGCGTACCTGCGTCCTGCCATGAGTCGAGATAACCTCCACGTTGCTGTACTCGCTTATGTCCATAAGGTTGATGACTCAATTGATGAATTCATAAAATGCTATAAGACATTTTGTAGCTAACATGATCCTATTTGCTTCTCGTAGGTTATTTTAGAAAACAGAGGGCTATAGGCGTGGAGTTTAGCTGGAAGGGCGAGGTTCGCAGGGTGTCTGCATCACGTGAGGTCATCCTATCAGCAGGTGCCATAGACTCACCGAGGATCCTCATGTTGTCTGGAGTTGGTCCCAAGGAACACCTGGCAGAAGTTGGGGTAGATGACACTATGAACACATTTGTACAATCACCTTATTTCAACGGCCAAATCCATTTGCGTAGTTGTTGATACTTTTAGACGTTTCAGGGTGTTGATCATAGGATATATTCCAATGAATGAGACTTATGTCACTAGCAGAGTGGTTTTTGTTTGGCAGGTGCCTGTCATCCATGACCTTCCGGTGGGTAACAACTTTCACGACCATTTCATGAGTGACGTCATGTTTTCAATTACTACACCAGTATCGATCACCAGCAAGAAGGCGATGAACCTAGCTTCTTATCTGGAATACTCTCTCTTTGGCAGTGGTAAGCTAACGTCAAATCTGCCATGGCTAGTTTTATGGCATGTAATGACGAATATGATATAACAAACTACCGCCCTCACCACAAAATGATCTCTTGCCACGCAGTGAGGTGTCAGTGCTGTGAAAAAAGCAACTTGGGTTTAACATTAACTTGTTTGTGATCAGTACCGTATGTTCCCATAGTTGTATTCATTGTGGGTGTACACATTGTATTACCTACGATACTATTTAACGCACATGGCATATGAGTTGTACGGGCGCATAAGGTTTGCGTGTGTCAGACCAAAATCGCTGTGTGCGCCAAATTTCGCAGAACTAAAAAACTGTACGAGACAAATATTGCTGACCAAAAATGCTGTAGGAGAAGATTTTCTGACCACAATTGCTGTATGAAACGTGTCACATATTAACATACCTCTTTCTCTCCCCCAAAAAGGTTCGCTGTAGCTAAATGAATTTGATATTTTATGTGTCAGTAAAACTTTGTCTTGAAATTTATATTTTAACAGAAAGAAATATTTAGTAAATGATCTGTTGTTTTTCACAGCACAATGCATTTAAGTTGTATTTTTTATAAGACTAGTTACTCTTTCAAACAATGTACCACCCTTATGTAGGGGCACATAGCACATAGCGTTCGACCATTAGGGTTGTAGCCAGATGAGCCATCATATTTGTGTTCGCTACATGATCAAGAGACGCCAGTAGCAGCTGTACCATGATAGACTGTCTCTATTGTGTCTGTCCCTTTGGCTCTCCATTCATCACAGAATATAGTGTCTGATTATCATTATAGCGACAGTCTGAGCATATTGTGATAGACTGTCTCTACTGTGTCAGACTACATTATCCACAGGTCATTGTGTTTTATTATCTATATTGTGTCAACCTCCATTCACCACAGGATATTGGGTTTGACTGTCTCTATTTTGTCTGTTTCTTTGGCTCACTATATATTGTTTTACTGTCTCCATGCTGTCAGTCATAATGGCTCTCCTTTCACCACATGATTCTGTGTTTGATTATCTCTATAATGACAGTCTGAGTGGCTCTATATTATCCACAGGACATTGTGTTGTACTGTCTATGTTGTCACAGCCTCATTTTCTCACTATATTGTGTTTGTGTTTGACTGTCTCTATTGTTTCAGCCTTCATTCGCCACAGGATATTGTGTTCGACTGCATATAGTGTGCCATTCAGCGTGGCCTCCTAATCGTCATTGGACGTCTACTGGGACGGTCTCTATTATAGTTTACTAAACGTCATCTTATTTGACGTAGTGTGCTGACATTTCATTTTCACATCGTATGACATATGTACGTGTTGGAACCGCTTCACAGGTTACCTAGGAATGTCAGGTATTGACGGTGTAGCTATTCTCCACTCACCTGTCGAGCCTCCAGGAACCACAATGCCTCACCTGCAGCTCATGCTGTTAGCCACATTGTCAGGTGTTGATGACGGGTCACGACACATGATCACGAATGCTTTTGGATATCGACCCGAGTTTAGTTTCTCTCTGTCTTGTGTTATCGAAACTATGCGATATTGTGACATATCTTTCTATATGCTACATGTACAGTGTTTATTCTTTCACTTCATTGGTAATGTTAATGTGACATAAGTGTCAATTTGAAGGAACACGACCGCAATATCGATGGTTGATTGTAATATAGATAAGTGAACTGAAGTACGGGTCATTTAACAATACAGAGGGCTACACAATTTATTCTAACCTCCTCCATCCTCTGAGTCGTGGAACTCTGCACCTGCGCAGTAACAAGACGTCAGAAAGACCACTGCTCGACCCACGTTTTCTGGAACATCCGCAAGATGCAGCAGTTATACTCTCAGGTACATATATGCTTACTTATGTACATATTACGTCATTATTTCTTTGCAGATATGTTTGTTTTCAGTTTTTGAAGACATTTTTCTGTTTAATGAAGGCATAAGAATTGCAGAGAGAGTGCCAGTGACGCTATGAAAGCATTCGTTTCTACGCCACTGCGACATCATAACGTCTACTGCGATGACAAAAGAATATGACAGCGATGCTTATTGGCTATATATCATTCGTACGGGCGTCATTGGCTATATATCATTCGTACGGGCGTCAATGGCTATATATCATTCGTACGGGCGTTAATGGTATCCATCATCCGGCCAGTACATGTAAGATGGGGCGCAGTGATGGCGTCACAGCCGTGGTCGACCCACAGCTGAGGTAAGCATAACTGTATTATCTATTGGGTATGGTCATCGCTAGTGGGTCATCAGAGCGCAGCAAATCAGATGTGGTTTGTAATATTATCCCCTCACTATGGGTCTGTGTATGATGATCGCACATTCAGTTCAACACAAATGTAAACTAGTTTCAGAGCCCTGTCAATGCTTTAAATGGAGTTAACTACAATTCCTAAATGGCTGTCTGCAATACACTACGGCTTCATTGTGTCATATCGAAAAGTAATATGGTACTGAAAGACATAGGTACTTATTTGGCAAAGAGACTTACCATACAACGATTCTATTCGGAGTTATGTCTTCAGAGTACATGGAATAAAAGGCCTCCGCGATGTGGACGCTTCCATTATGCCCCTACGTGACTGCCGCTAACACGAATGCACCGACCATTATGATAGCCGAGAAAGCCGCTGATATCATAAAAATTAACCAGAAAGCGAATTGATAGTGGAACGCATTCGCTCATTCGATGGCGTATTCAAATAACCACAGTCAATACTGATCCAGGGATCTAGCTTAAATCCGGAAAGGGTCGTTAAAATTAATTACGAATGCAAATATAATCCATGATTCCTAATCTGGTTCTTTTCCATCGAAGTAGAATATGAATGATACTCCTAGCCTGCAGTATAGCTACATGGATCGGTTCGCTTGAATCAGCTGTTTTAATTCAGAGACATTATTCATCTCTTAGCCTTTGCATGGAGACTGCACTATAAAATTAAAATAATATCATGTTCATAGCTTGACTGAATATAATCGTCCGTGACAAAGCATGGGTTCAGTTCAATATTCTGCTATAGAAGATGGGTTGGTTTACTAACAGCGTCAGTTCATGGCGAGTATTTAGTAAAACCGTCTGCTATCGAGCATTGAGTCAGTAAAACAATCTGCTATAGGGCAAGAATGTAGTACTGGTACAAAGCATTGATCCAGTGAAATAATCTGCTGCAAGGCATGGATTCAGTGAAATTATACACAACAGCATGGATTCAATGAAATCTTACACAAGAGCATTGATTCAGTGAAGTAATACACAAGAGCATAGATTCAGTGAAGTAATACAGAAGAGCATGGATTCAATGAAATCATACACAAGAGCATGGATTCAGTGAAATCATCCACAAGAGCATTGAGTCAGTAAAACAATCTGCTATAGGGCAAGAATGTAGTTCTGGTACAAAGCATTGATCCAGTGAAATAATCTGCTGCAAGGCATGGATTAAGTGAAATTATACACAAGAGCATGGATTCAGTGAAATAATACACAAGAGCATAGATTCAGTGAAGTAATACACAAGAGCATGGATGCAAAGAAATCATACACAAGAGCATGGATTCAGTGAAATCATCCACAGGAGCATTGATTCAGTGAAATAATGTGCAAGAGTATAGATTCAGTGAAATAATACGCAAGGGCATGGATTCAGTGAAATCATACACAAGAGCATGGATTCAGTGAAATCATACACAAGAGTATGGATTCAGTGAAATCATCCACAATAGCATGGATTCAGTGAAATGATACACAAGAGCATGGATTCAGTGAAATCATACACAAGAGCATGGATTCAGTGAAATCATACGCAAGAGCATAGATTCAGTAAACGCATTTTATGTTATGTTATGTTATGTTATTACGGCCGCTCCGCATGTCGTCTGGGCTTTGTTGGGGGTAGCTCCGGTTGAACTAGGTAACATATTTGAGAGGCATACCAAAAAACGTCATCGATCACCAAAAAACTTACCCCCAATCGACGGTTAGGGTTCAAGGATGTGCATCGATATATCATTTCTGAAAATAACATATACGAAGACCGCCATTTTGGAACATATTGTGTCGCGTGATTTCACCAAAAAACTTCGCCCAAATCCGCATTCGATATATCATTTCTTGACAAATGGGATACGATGACCGCCATTTTGGGGGTGGGGGGGGGGGTGGGGCACTTATCCTTAACTCGGATAGGGGTGTGCCGTGGCGCCTCTCAAAAACCCGTACCCGTTGTACATGTTGAGAATGGCAAAAAGTATACCCCGTCGTACAAGGAATTATGCGGATGTATAACCTGTCGTACAAGTCGGGGATGCCGAAAAACATACCCCTTCGCGCGCCAAATGTATACTACTACCTCTATACATTTAAATGACCCTCCCGGGCCTAGCATAAGTGGTCGATGGGTCACGTCATTCTGAGCATACGCGATGTACGTGGGCTTGAACTTGTAAACAAACGTGGTGCTGCGTTTCGGACTTTCTACCGCTTCCAAATTGATCGAACTATAACTAATTACCATGGATGAAATTCCCCGCCACAAAGGGATAAAATAAAATTGTCAGTGATCATCATTACATTCTAAATCTCCATCACTTGGGTATGTTTGGTGTTTGGTAGTTGTCTGAATCGATCTCAAAATTTTTACATTGCGTCGGCTTAAGAGAAAGAAGGACGTCTACTCAGACGTCTTGTAGGGCTACGTTGGGGTTGACCCGTTTCTCTTTTGACCTTCATTCTCTTAAAACACCTGTGTTTAACACCCACAAATACATCACAGCGATTCATGAATTTGAATGAGCTTCACCACACTGAGAGTGGATCCTTGCAGTGAAACAGCAAGGTGCTTAACAGTTTGACTGGGGTACACAACTCTTAAAGTCAAGTAAATAGAAGTAGTTTTCCGTCACAGCGCCCGATATCCTGGACCTTGGAACCTCTGACCTTGTAAGTTCTGTGTCGGATATAATGGGCTCAGCTCTTGTGATATGGTACAAAACAGCGCGAAGCTCGGTTGTTATCGTTTGTGTTGGTGGTCACAGTGACAGTTTTTCCAAGCGCCTCAGGTCGAATCATCGTTGTATCGGTACAAATGTCAACAAAAGTTTCACGAATATTTCGAGCGCTTATAAACCCGTCAACACATGGTCGATAGTAATACAATTGGGTCACACGTTGTCCGCAACAGCTTAATATGCATCGCTAGATTTTATGGATGTCGATGGCGTCACTTCCGGTTACAAAAGCATCAAGTTTAAAAAAAAATAACAATGCTTCATATCTCCGTTTGAAATGATTTTATTTCAAAAACAGTTTGCATATTCTTTTTTGTATATATGTAATTGTAAATAATGCATTGTTAAAAGAATTCTAGCAGGTCGCAACATGCTGGTAGCCAACATCTCGCAATTGTTTAACCTAATATCGTCCGATTGTAAAAAAAATACTATTTTCTGAAAGCAGAATCAACTATCTAACTTTTATAATGGACATGTTGTATGCGTTGAGTCGGAAAAATCCATTCCAACATGGACATTTTCGATAGTTTATATAATCGTAAAAATCGGTCAAACGGTCATAACAATTTTGTCAGTTGTTGTCATGGACTGCGTTAATGGTAAGAAGAAAATTTCATGAATGTCGATGACGTCACTTCTGGTTACGAACGAATCAAATTTGAAATAGAACTCAAATCTGAAGTTAATGCGTCGTTCCCCCGTCGTTGATTGGTTTCCACTCAAAGGAAGCCCATTCAATTCTAAATATATCGCTTAATATCATCTTTTCCAAATCATCTATAGATTTCTCACAAAGTGAGCTTGAAGTACAGCGGGTGTTATTTATAATGGCTCTCCACTGGTTTGTTCACAACATTCAACTAATCGTGCTGTTCAAATGTCACCACTGCTCTCTGCTCACCTCAAGGGGTGCCCGCAAGTATGGTACGCTGCGGTGCTATTTAATAAACTAATCTTTTCCTTGAGTCAGCCAAATCATTGTCAATCTATCATGGCCCCAGACAGCAAGATTTCTCTAATAAATGTGATTGCTTATAAAATCTTCAATTTTGCCAATTTTTCTATGGGCTTCGTCGTGATACAGGTCGCATTTTTTAACAAAAATGATTTTTTTTTTAAATAGAAGATATATTTATGCGCTGAACCGAGAGGTTCTTTTTCACCTTTATCTTAGACTAAGGTCACAGTCATCGAAAATGCGAAATTGTTATATCCTGAATATCTCAATGGATAATAGTCCGATTGTTATGTCTGCTAATAAGCAAATCCAGGGCCTAATGGCGCTATAAGCGCACGATTGTTTTATTCAAAAGGACTCATCTGTGAATAAATGTATATTTATGAGCATAACTAACAGAGAGTACGCTTTTAGAGTATATCCCAGAGAGTGGACAAAGCTGATGAGATAATAAAGGAGATAATTTCGTTAATACTGCAATGTTAACACATCTTCCAGCTAGGACTGATAACCTAGTGTGCACCTAATCAATGTTGTCATAAATGGAATGTGAGGTATAGGCTATATTTTCGTCGTCATTGTTTTTAAAGCAGAATGTCTTACAGTATATATCTATCCCACGTTGTAATATCTCACCTCGCACCACATTCCAGTGTGTTCGAGTCACGTCCTATTTAATGATCATCCTCAACTGAAGAGTTCCGCTTTTGTCTTTGTCGATCAGCTTTATTTCATGATCGTTTACCACAACTACCGTTGAAGAAAAGCATTCAAAGTTAGTATGCACTAGACCGCTATTAAGCGTACCTTACGAGCGACGCTTGACATCAGCCCGCATTATATACTGTGTGTCAGTGTTGTCAACATCAAACATTTCTGAATATCTACACTGAGATCAAACGCTTTCATGTATACATATACAGAATGATTATAAAAGAGATCACTGCTCCATTGCAGTAATAGTTAAGAAGATACATCTTTAGTGTGTGGTTTTGAGTAAGTTATGTTTGTCTTATACTTATTTTTCTTGCTTATTATATCGCTCCTTCGTTTATAGGAAACGTTGCTGCCTGTAGTTGCGTAAGTGGGGACTAGCCCGAGAAATCCAGGAGTAGAGTTCTTGTTGTTTTATTCAAGTTTACCTCATAAGCTTTTCTGAAGTTCCGATCAGAATCTTAGTCAGATACCTTCGTCTCTTCGCTAGTTAGCTCTCCATGAAAACTAGCGTGGGTAGCCGTTATATCGTGGTTCCGGGCTTTGGATTATGCGCCAAACCGCTCGATCAGCTGACACCTCATTGGTTCAGGTAAAGCCGGCGCATTCGGCCCAGGCTTATCCCAACGTTCCACATGGGGCATGGACTCGTAAGGTCATTGTCCGATGGGAACGGTACCAGCCAAGACTGCTTATCAGGGTCACACCCCCACCTTATGGGCAGAGGGTGACCCGACCATATAACAGATGCAAGTGGCAGCTAAATAGTCATTCATTCCCCCAAGTATTTATTATTCAGCGACGGTTCATTCCATGGGTGGAAGCAACATCAACTTTACTTGGTCGAAATGCTGTGTTGTAATATAGCGTGTAATCTATACTCACTACAACACACACATCACCTGTCATCTATATCCACTGTAGCCCAAATAACATTTCCTCTGCATCCAAAATTTGTCAAACAACCTATCACTGAATAATCAGATACTAAATATCAAAGCAATTTGAAAAATATACTCAAATGAGTCATAAGTTATCCTACAGGGAGCAGGAAGTGGGAATATTGGCGTGGAGTAATGGCAGCAAAAATGAAGATCAGGTTAGCGCTCTAGCAATTATGCTACATATAAAGTAAACAAATCAGTGTCAGGCAGTAACAAAAAGCCAGCCAGTGTAAAAACTTAACCCAGTATAACAACTCTACCTTATGCTACAACTGTACACAGGGTTACAACTTTACACAGGGAAACAACTATAATCAGGGCAACAACACCTCTACCTAATTTAACAATAGTAACAACTGTACCCAGCTTAACAACTGTATCGAGTTAAACAACTGTACCCAGTTTAACAATTCTATCCAGTGTAAAAACTGTATCCAGGCTAAATACATCGCCATTTTATCAATGTAACAACTATACTAAGGGTAACAGCCATGGAACAAACGGCACCCCATTTAATAACTGCACCGACAGTAACAACTATATCCAGTACCGCTGTAGAAGTTGTACCCACCACAAAAGCTGTACTAAGGGTAACAACTGTACTGTTCACATACTGTACCTAGTGTAACAACTGCACTCAATATGACAATTGTGCCCAGTTCAACTACTGTACCCATGGTCACACTTGCACTCAACATAACAACTCTACCCAGGGCAACAAATGTACCCAGTGCAATAACTGTAACCTGTGTAACAAATGTACTCACGGTAACAACTGTACCCAGGGTACATTTTATTTGTCCGTCTCTCTATCTGTGTGTCAGTCTGTCTGCTGTCTTGTTTGTTTGTTGCTCCTTCTTCCTGTTTGTCTGTCTGTCTGTCTGTCGGTCTGCTACTTGGTCTGTTTGCCATACTCCTGTCTGACTGTTGCCCGTGGCCTTCCCGTTTGTACGACTCTGGCCTGGCTAGTCAGCTGTCCGTTCCCCTTATGCTGCCCATGATCCTTACACACCCTCTACTCCACAACACTCCACCACCACCACCACTCCCAGTCTGTTTGTCCGTATTAGTTACTTACCCCATTTTTTAGTGGTTAGTTAACTTAAAGTATGCCTAGAAAGAACTATTTGGTATCTGTAATGGCAATTCGCGCCTATAACGCTGTTGTTTGTACTCACAGTCGGGGCCGGGTCAGCTGGCTGTGTGCTGGCTGCAAGGCTGACTGAAGACGCTAGCATCAAGGTGCTGCTCCTGGAGGCTGGAGATGTAGAGACGAAAAACCCCGCTATCGACGTACCTGGTGCCTCCATATCACTGTTGTCAGACGAAAAGGTCACATTGACCGACCACACAGTGCCACAGAAACATGCATGTGTGGTAGCAGCGTGCACAATGTGCGTTGGTTATAGCATTCTGATATGTAGAAATGCTGGGGTTAATGTTTAGATCATATCACCATTCCGCTATGTAACAGTTTGACAATATGTCAAGAAAATTTATAATCAAAGAATGATTTCCTCGCTTCAGCAATGTCAGCTACCCCATTGTAAGACGCTAGGTGGCAGCAGTGGCGTCAACATCGGAAGGACCGGAAGACTATGACAACTGGTCCGCAATGGGCTGCGAGGGGTGGGGCTATAAGGAGGTGCTACCTTACTTCCAGAAAGCTCAGAAGATGTCAGATCCCAGCCTCAAGATAGATCCAGGTAATAAAAGTGCACCGTGAAGGCTTTGTGAGTGTTGATGGTGAAAATAAAATGTTGCGTGTTTTCGGGTAAATGGCTTTATAGAGCGGTCATAAGGTAGGTGTTGATATGATAGGGTAGGTATGTGATGTGATCAGGCAGTTGTGGGGCAAGATAAGATTATGATTAGGTAGGTATGGAATGTGATAGGTTAGGTGTGGGATATGATTAGACAGATACTGGATATGGTTAAACAGGTATGGAATGTGATAAGGTAGGTGTTTGGATATGATATAATACTGGATATGATTAGGTAGGCATGGAATGTGGTCAGGCAGGTGCTAGATATCGGGAGGTAAATGTTGGATACGATAATGTAGCTATGGGATGTGACGAGGCAGGTATAGGGCGTGAAAAGGCATGGGGGATGATAAGGCTTGAATGGAACGTGATGGGGCAGGTATGGAACATGAAAAGTTATGGGAAATTATAAGACTGATATGGGACGTAATAAGGTAGGCATTGAGCGTGAAAATGTATGGGGAATGATAACGCTTGTATGGGAATGATTAGGCAGGTATGGGGTGTGAAATGATAAGGCTGTTATGGAACGTGATAAGGC
>CM067357.1:25762678-25800523 GCA_034190875.2 Urechis unicinctus | reverse complement strand
ACCGGAAAAGGGAAAATTTTTGGTTATTTTTTGGAAAAAAAAAGGTTTAACATAGGTTACTTAAAAAATTTGGGCCGCCAAAGAGATTTAAACCAAATAAAAACGATTCTATTGGGATATTCTTCGAGTACAGGGAAAATAAAAGGCTCCGGATGGGGACGCTTCATATGCCCTACGTGACTGCTGCTACACGAATGCACCGACCATTATGATCGCCGAGAAAGCCGCTGATATCATAAAAATTATTAATTACGAATGCAAATATAATCCATGATTCCTAATCTGGTTCTTTTCCATCGAAGTAGAATATGAATGATACTCCTAGCCTGCAGTATAGCTACATGGATCGGTTCGCTTGAATCAGCTGTTTTAATTCAGAGACATTATTCATCTCTTAGCCTTTGCATGGAGACTGCACTATAAAATTAAAATAATATCATGTTCATAGCTTGACTGAATATAATCGTCCGTGACAAAGCATGGGTTCAGTTCAATATTCTGCTATAGAAGATGGGTTGGTTTACTAACAGCGTCAGTTCATGGCGAGTATTTAGTAAAACCGTCTGCTATCGAGCATTGAGTCAGTAAAACAATCTGCTATAGGGCAAGAATGTAGTACTGGTACAAAGCATTGATCCAGTGAAATAATCTGCTGCAAGGTATGGATTCAGTGAAATTATACACAACAGCATGGATTCAATGAAATCTTACACAAGAGCATTGATTCAGTGAAGTAATACACAAGAGCATAGATTCAGTGAAGTAATACAGAAGAGCATGGATTCAATGAAATCATACACAAGAGCATGGATTCAATGAAATCTTACACAAGAGCATTGATTCAGTGAAGTAATACACAAGAGCATAGATTCAGTGAAGTAATACAGAAGAGCATGGATTCAATGAAATCATACACAAGAGCATGGATTCAGTGAAATCATCCACAAGAGCATTGAGTCAGTAAAACAATCTGCTATAGGGTAAGAATGTAGTTCTGGTACAAAGCATTGATCCAGTGAAATAATCTGCTGCAAGGCATGAATTAAGTGAAATTATACACAAGAGCATGGATTCAGTGAAATAATACACAAGAGCATAGATTCAGTGAAGTAATACACAAAAGCATGGATGCAAAGAAAAAACATTATAAATAATAATTCGAGTAAGATGTACAAAGTTTGTTGTGACAATGAGGACGAGACATCATTAGATGTATATGTCCTCGTAACATGTTCAAAAAAAATAAATTGCTTTTAAGAGAAGGACATTCAACAGAATAAATTGCTTTTAAGTGAAGGACATTCAACAGAATAAAAAATAATTTATCACACACTTATGAGTATAGTACTATAAAAATAAACAAAACCATGTGCCAGGAGAGCATACTTCATACAACGTATTTAGCAAGAAAATGAATTCGAAGAGCTATTTTAAAAGAATGCAATGAGCAATATACATTAAACTTAGTGCAATTTGCGTTCCAGATATTCACGCCTTTCGAGCGCACGCTATTATAGGCAACCTTCGATTTAAATAACGGTACAATAAAATTTCTAGATTGTCTTGTAGTAATTGTTTGATTAGAGGATTTTCGTCGAAACATTAATTTGAAAACATTAGGCAAATCACCTCTATATAACTTAAACATAAACAACATGATACAATATTCATACAACTCAGTAAAACGTAACATATTTAAGGATTTAAATAATGTCAATGAACATGTGCGCTTTGGCGAACCGGTAATTACTCTACAGCATAGTTTCTGTAATTTGACAATAGAGTTTGTATATTTCTTTGCAGCTGTACCCCAAACTTCGAGACAATATATATGTATGGGTATATAAACGAATAATACAGAGTATTTAAGGTACTTGTTCTAAAAATATTTTTCGCCTTACAAAGTAAGCCGATATTTTTTAGCAATTTTCAATTTTATATGTTGAATGTAAGACTGCCATGTCAATTTGCTATCTAACTTGACTCCCAAAAAGGTTGTCGAGTTCTCTCTCCTTATAACCTGATTATTGATATAAAGTGGTTGAGTTGGTGTTGGGCTATAGCGCCCAGGTGCGAATATCAGGTAATGTGTTTTGTTGACATTCAACGAAAGCTTATTGGCATTCAGCCATAGTACTAAATTTTTAAGCTCCACATTTGCACAGTTTATCATATCATCAATGTTATTACCAGTTACAAACATATTAGTGTCATCTGCATACAGTATAGGATGCATACATTTCGAAACATTAACAATGTCGTTGACATAGATTAAAAACAAGAGTGGCCCCAAGATTGAGCCTTGTGGAACGCCACAAGTAATACGCCCTCGTTCAGAGTGGACACCGTTGTAAGTAACATATTGGTATCTTTCGAGCAAATAATTTTTTATCCACTCTAATGCGATGCCTCTAATGCCGTAGTGTTCCAATTTTCTTATAAGAATACGGTGATTGATGGTGTCGAACGCTTTACTTAGATCAATGAAAATCCCTAAAACATTTTTATGTTCTTCGTGAGCATTAATAATTTTATCAACCAAGTAGCTTATAGCTTGAGTGGTACTGTGTTTTTTTTACGAAAACCAAATTGATAGTTATATAATATATCATGCTTACATATAAATTCAGTAAGTCGTGTATGCATGAGTCGTTCTAGTATTTTAGAAATACACGGAAGAACTGATATTGGTCTATAATTACTAATCTGAGAGGAGTCGCCATTTTTAAATATTGGTATAACTCGAGCGATTTTTAGTTCTTTTGGAATAATTCCACTTATAAGTGACATGTTAAGCGTGTGAACTAAGGGTTTTATAATGTGTGTTAAAGTGCTTTTTATTATGGTTGGAGATATGTCATCCCAACCTGGACTTGAGTGTTTCAGGGATTTTACTATATTAGTTACCTCTATTTCATCTGTGTTTCTAATAAATATAGAGTCAGCATTCGTATACTTTAAATATTTAAGAACATCTGCATTACAAGCAGGGATCTGTTTTTCAAGCGTAGGTCCTATATTTAGATAGAATTGGTTGAACTTGTTAGCAATTAATTTTTTATCAGTGGTAGTTTTACCATCAATGATGAATTCTTCTGATAGTTTGGTCTGCTTTTTCTTATTTAGGACATTTTTAATCAACTCCCACGACTTCCTCATGTTACTTTTGTTTTTAGAAAAGGCATTTTCATAGTAGTTTTGTTCACAGGTCTTCATTAGTGAACGCAATTTACATTTGTAGCGTTTGTATTGTGTTTGGTTGGTCAGCGTGGGGTATTTGATGCTTTTTATATACAATTTATTTTTTACTTTGATAGATTGTTTAAGTCCCGATGTTAGCCATTTATATCGATGTTTATATTTCGATTTTGATAGTTGAATTGGGAAGCATGCATTGTATGGATCTTTAAGAGTACAATAGAACCTTGTGTATGACTCCTGTGCGTCATTGGTGTCTAAAACATCCCTCCATTCAATTTTTCCAAGTTTCGCAGAGAATTTATCTACTTTTCGGGCCGAGATTTGTCTGTAGTAAAATTGGTCACATTCAGTATTAGTTTTAATGCCGTGGTCGATACAGAACACTGGAAAATGGTCACTTACATCTGTACACAAAATACCGGATATATAATTGTGCTGTGGTTGAAAATTGGTAAAAAATATTGTCTATAAGTGTGGCGGAACGATTTGTTACTCTCGTGGGTTTGGTAATGAGTGGGGTAAAAGAGAAAGAATACATCATTTCAAGGAATTCTGCTGTAGCGACATGGCTATCTACATTTAACAAGTTAATGTTTACATCGCCCATTAAATAGCAGATTTTGTTTTCATGCTTTATAGTAGACATTATATCAGATACATAATCTATGAAGTCACTGATTGAAGTGTTCGGTGGTCGATAGACTGCACCAATTATTATATTCTTACGATTATTGTGAGATTGAAGAGACGTACATTTAGGAATTTCAACGAAAACACATTCAATATTACAGTTGCAGATCGAGAGGTCATCTCTATTACGATAATGTAATTGATCATTAATCAGGAGAGACACCCCTCCACCTGGTTTATTTGTTCTGTAATAATTGACTGTATTGTAGCCGGCTGGACTAAAATTGCCAACTGTTATATCTGTCAGCCATGTTTCAGTGAGAGCAATAATGTCAAATGAATATTTCAAAGAATTAATATAGGCATCAAGATTGGCATAGTTTTTTTTGAGCACTGCGAATATTCACGTGCATAAGTGATAACATATCAGAGTTAACTGAGAAGCTTTACAAAGTGCGTTGAATTGATCTTCTACATAATAATTACAGTTTGCTATGGTATAGTCTTTTTGATTTCCATTGTAGTAATTCATATCTGGATCAAAAGCGGACAGCGGATTTCTTGTTCAGTATCATTAAGTTCATGTACATTCAAAATCATGCCCTCTACATTTGCCATGTTATGTGGCCCACATTCCACAATATCATTAATAGCATCCATAAAGTCTCTATCATCATTAAAATGATTAAATGGGAATATACATTGCACACAGTTAACACAAAACCAATTGTTGCATTTTCTGGAGGTGTATAGTGAATCATTTCTACATACTTGTGACAGACAATTTAAATGAGTAAGCCGACAACATATGGAACATTTTAGATAAAAGGAATGAATGTGCACACGTTTGTTACATATGATACACAAATGTGATCTTATAGTTGATTCCATAAGTGTACAAAATGGTAGTGCTGGTGTAAATAGTACACAATATATGGATATAAAGAATGGTGATGAGACTTACATAAAGGCGGTTTCGTACAACGTTATTTCACAGTTTCTCGAGATCTGTCATCTCGCGTATATGGAGGATTTTCGCCTTCAAATCTTTCACGAGTACTTTTCCATCATGTGTCCAAGTGTCGGCTACTTTTCCGTTCTTTTTCAGCTGTCTTGCTTTCCAAAGTAATTCGGAGCGTGTTTTGGTCAAATCCTCGTTAATAAAGATCGGCGTGGAACAATGCCTTAGGCTGGTCCGCTTTTTGTAGATTTTCTCACGTATTCTGTATGTCGCCAGTTTCAGTATGACAGGACGGGATCCAGGTCTGCTTTCTGTCGGCGGTATGCCGACTCGGTGCACCCTGTCGATGTCCGATGTTGTGATTGGTGGAGACATATTGAGATCCTTATTCACAAGTTTTATTATCTCTTCACAACAGTCCTCATGTTTATGTTCAGGAATGCCGTAAATCCTAAGACTGTTCCTGCGAGTATACTGTTCAAGAGTGTCGGCTTGAGTTTCAAGACCGAGCACCCGTTTTTCTAGTCGTTCAATGGAGTCGTCTTTTCTCTTTATTATTATTTCTTTCAGCGCAGTGATTTCCTTGTGCAATGGATCACAAATTGTGGACTTTAAAGTCTCAATGACCGCAGTGTCACTGAGAGCGGCTTTAAGTCCTTTAATAAATTCATCCATTTCCAGGCCCCATGCTTCGCGAAGACTTCTCGGCCACCTTGTGGTCATTAGAGATTATGTAACTGGTAGTCGCGCCTGGTCCGGCTGTAGAGGGGAAATGGTGCGCTGCTTGACAGAAAATTGTTGATAACGTTGACTTCAGGTGTACACATAAGTTGCAATTTTCGCTTTTTAGAAACACTGTAAGCCTATAACACTTCACTATGGTCTTCTCGCCACCATTATATATCCATGTGGCGGGTTACATTTAGACGTTGTAACCAGAAATACGCTAAAAAGTTATGTTATGTTATTACGGCCGCTCCGCATGTCGTCTGGGCTTTGTTGGGGGTAGCTCCGGTTGAACTAGAAAATAACATATTTCAAGAGGCAGCACAACAAAACGTCATCACTCACCAAAAAACTTACCCCCAATCGACGGTAGTCTTCAAGGAATGCCATCGATATATCATTTCTGACAAATGGCGATACGATGACCGCCATTTTGGAGCATATTGTGTCGCGTGATTTCCCCTCGCCTCATCCGCATTGCCTTCCGGTGAGGGGGGGGGGGGGGTGGGCACTTATCCTTAACTCGGATAGGGGTGTGCCGTGGCGCCTCAAAAACCCGTACCCGTTGTACATGTTGAGAATGGCAAAAAGTATACCCCGTCGTACAAGGAATTATGCGGATGTATAACCCGTCGTACAAGTCGGGATGCCGAAAAAACATACCCCTTCGCGCGCCAAATGTATACTACCTCTATACATTTAAATGACTCTCCCGGGCCTAGCATAAGTGGTCGATGGGTCACGTCATTCTGAGCATACGCGATGTACGTGGGCTTGAACTTGTAAACAAACGTGGTGCTGCGTTTCGGACTTTCTACCGCTTCCAAATTGATCGAACTATAACTAATTACCATGGATGAAATTCCCCGCCACAAAGGGATAAAATTGTCAGTGATCATCATTACATTCTAAATCTCCATCACTTGGGTATGTTTGGTGTTTGGTAGTTGTCTGAATCGATCTCAAAATTTTTACATTGCGTCGGCTTAAGAGAAAGAAGGACGTCTACTCAGACGTCTTGTAGGGCTACGTTGGGGGTTGACCCGTTTCTCTTTTGACCTTCATTCTCTTAAAACACCTGTGTTTAACACCCACAAATACATCACAGCGATTCATGAATTTGAATGAGCTTCACCACACTGAGAGTGGATCCTTGCAGTGAAACAGCAAGGTGCTTAACAGTTTGACTGGGGTACACAACTCTTAAAGTCAAGTAAATAGAAGTAGTTTTCCGTCACAGCGCCCGATATCCTGGACCTTGGAACCTCTGACCTTGTAAGTTCTGTGTCGGATATAATGGGCTCAGCTCTTGTGATATGGTACAAAACAGCGCGAAGCTCGGTTGTTATCGTTTGTGTTGGTGGTCACAGTGACAGTTTTTCCAAGCGCCTCAGGTCGAATCATCGTTGTATCGGTACAAATGTCAACAAAAGTTTCACGAATATTTCGAGCGCTTATAAACCCGTCAACACATGGTCGATAGTAATACAATTGGGTCACATGTTGTCCGCAACAGCTTAATATGCATCGCTAGATTTTATGGATGTCGATGGCGTCACTTCCGGTTACAAAAGCATCAAGTTTAAAAAAAAATAACAATGCTTCATATCTCCGTTTGAAATGATTTTATTTCAAAACAGTTTGCATATTCTTTTTTGTATATATGTAATTGTAAATAATGCATTGTTAAAAGAATTCTAGCAGGTCGCAACATGCTGGTAGCCAACATCTCGCAATTGTTTAACCTAATATCGTCCGATTGTAAAAAAAATAATATTTTCTGAAAGCAGAATCAACTATCTAACTTTTATAATGGACATGTTGTATGCGTTGAGTCGGAAAAATCCATTCAACATGGACATTTTCGATAGTTTATATAATCGTAAAAATCGGTCAAACGGTCATAACAATTTTGTCAGTTGTTGTCATGGACTGCGTTAATGGTAAGAAGAAAATTTCATGAATGTCGATGACGTCACTTCTGGTTACGAACGAATCAAATTTGAAAAAGGACTGAAATCTGAAGTTAATGCGTCGTTTCTCCGTCGTTGATTGGTTTCCACTCGAAGGAAGCCCATTCAATTCTAAATATATCGCTTAATATAATCTTTTGCAAATCATCTATAGATTTCTCACAAAGTGAGCTTGAAGTACAGCGGGTGTTAATTCTAATGGCTCTCCACTGGTTTGTTCACAACATTCAACTTATCGCGCTGTTCAAATGTCACCACTGCTCTCTGCTCACCTCACGGGGTGCCCGCAAGTATGGTACGCCGCGGTGCTATTTAATAAACTAATCTTTTCCTTGAGTCAGCCAAATCATTGTCAATCTATCATGGCCCCAGACAGCAAGATTTCTCTCATAAATGTGATTGCTTATAAAATCATCAATATACATGCGTTGTTGATGAAAATTAGTTTTTTTAACTTCCTTATACAGTTCGCCAGATTTTTCTATGGGCTTCGTGCGAATAACATTGGTCAGCTTCTAATCAAATGCTTTAGTTTTTTTGGGTCTCGTGATACAGGTCGCATTTTTTAACACAAATGATTTTTTTTTTAAATAGAAGATATATTTATGCGCTGAACCGAGAGGTTCTGTTTCACCTTTATCTTAGACTAAGGTCACAGTCATCGAAAATGCGAAATTGTTATATCCTGAATATCTCCATGGATAATGGTCCGATTGTTATGTCTGCTAATAAGCAAATCCAGGGCCTAATGGCGCTATAAGCGCACGATTGTTTTATTCAAAAGGACTCATCTGTGAATAAATGTATATTTATGAGCATAACTAACAGAGAGTACGCTTTTAGAGTATATCCCAGAGAGTGGACAAAGCTGATGAGATAATAAAGGAGATAATTTCGTTAATACTGCAATGTTAACACATCTTCCAGCTAGGACTGATAACCTAGTGTGCACCTAATCAATGTTGTCATAAATGGAATGTGAGGTATAGGCTATATTTTCGTCATCATTGTTTTTAAAGCAGAATGTCTTACAGTATATATCTATCCCACGTTGTAATATCTCACCTCGCACCACATTCCAGTGAGTTCGAGTCACGTCCTATTTAATGATCATCCTCAACTGAAGAGTTCCGCTTTTGTCTTTGTCGATCAGCTTTATTTCATGATCGTTTACCACAACTACCGTTGAAGAAAAGCATTCAAAGTTAGTATGCACTAGACCGCTATTAAGCGTACCTTACGAGCGACGCTTGACATCAGCCCGCATTATACGCTGTGTGTCAGTGTTGTCAACATCAAACATTTCTGAATATCTACACTGAGATCAAACGCTTTCATGTATACATATACCGAATGATTATAAAAGAGATCACTGCTCCATTGCAGTAATAGTTAAGAAGATACATCTTTAGTGTGTGGTTTTGAGTAAGTTATGTTTGTCTTATACTTAATTTTCTTGCTTATTATATCGCTCCTTCGTTTATAGGAAACGTTGCTGCCTGTAGTTGCGTAAGTGGGGACTAGCCCGAGAAATCCAGGAGTAGAGTTCTTGTTGTTTTATTCAAGTTTACCTCATAAGCTTTTCTGAAGTTCCGATCAGAATCTTAGTCAGATACCTTCGTCTCTTCGCTAGTTAGCTCTCCATGAAAACTAGCGTGGGTAGCCGTTATATCGTGGTTCCGGGCTTTGGATTATGCGCCAAACCGCTCGATCAGCTGACACCTCATTGGTTCAGGTAAAGCCGGCGCATTCGGCCCAGGCTTATCCCCAACGTTCCACATGGGGCATGGACTCGTAAGGTCATTGTCCGATGGGAACGGTACCAGCCAAGACTGCTTATCAGGGTCACACCCCCACACCTTATGGGCAGAGGGTGACCCGACCATATAACAGATGCAAGTGGCAGCTAAATAGTCATTCATTCCCCCAAGTATTTATTATTCAGCGACGGTTCATTCCATGGGTGGAAGCAACATCAACTTTGCTTGGTCGAAATGCTGTGTTGTAATATAGCGTGTAATCTATACTCACTACAACACACACATCACCTGTCATCTATATCCACTGTAGCCCAAATAACATTTCCTCTGCATCCAAAATTTGTCAAACAACCTATCACTGAATAATCAGATACTAAATATCAAAGCAATTTGAAAAATATACTCAAATGAGTCATAAGTTATCCTACAGGGAGCAGGAAGTGGGAATATTGGCGTGGAGTAATGGCAGCAAAAATGAAGATCAGGTTAGCGCTCTAGCAATTATGCTACATATAAAGTAAACAAATCAGTGTCAGGCAGTAACAAAAAGCCAGCCAGTGTAAAAACTTAACCCAGTATAACAACTCTACCTTATGCAACAACTGTACACAGGGTTACAACTTTACACAGGGAAACAACTATAATCAGGGCAACAACACCTCTACCTAATTTAACAATAGTAACAACTCTACCCAGCTTAACAACTGTATCGAGTTAAACAACTGTACCCAGTTTAACAATTCTATCCAGTGTAGAAACTGTATCCAGGCTAAATACATCACCACTTTAGCAATGTAACAACTGTACTAAGGGTAACAGCCATGGAACAAACGGCACCCCATTTAACAACTGCACCGACAGTAACAACTATATCCAGTACCGCTGTAGAAGTTGTACCCACCACAAAAGCTGTACTAAGGGTAACAACTGTACTGTTCACAAACTGTACCTAGTGTAACCACTGCACTCAATATGACAATTGTGCCCAGTTTAACTACTGTACCCATGGTCACACTTGCACTCAACATAACAACTCTACCCAGGGCAACAAATGTACCCAGTGCAATAACTGTAACCTGTGTAACAAATGTACTCACGGTAACAACTGTACCCAGGGTACATTTTATTTGTCCGTCTCTCTATCTGTGTGTCAGTCTGTCTGCTGTCTTGTTTGTTTGTTGCTCCTTCTTCCTGTTTGTCTGTCTGTCTGTCTGTCGGTCTGCTACTTGGTCTGTTTGCCATACTCCTGTCTGACTGTTGCCCCGTGGCCTTCCCGTTTGTTCGACTCTGGCCTGGATAGTCAGCTGTCCGTACCCCTTATGCTGCCCATGATCCTTACACACCCTCTACTCCACAACACTCCACCACCACCACCACTCCCAGTCTGTTTGTCCGTATTAGTTACTTACCCCATTTTTTAGTGGTTAGTTAACTTAAAGTATGCCCAGAAAGAACTATTTGGTATCTGTAATGGCAATTCGCGCCTATAACGCTGTTGTTTGTACTCACAGTCGGGGCCGGGTCAGCTGGCTGTGTGCTGGCTGCAAGGCTGACTGAAGACGCTAGCATCAAGGTGCTGCTCCTGGAGGCTGGAGATGTAGAGACGAAAAAAAACCCGCTATCGACGTACCTGGTGCCTCCATATCACTGTTGTCAGACGAAAAGGTCACATTGACCGACCACACAGTGCCACAGAAACATGCATGTGGTAGCAGCGTGCACAATGTGCGTTGGTTATAGCATTCTGATATGTAGAAATGCTGGGGTTAATGTTTAGATCATATCACCATTCCGCTATGTAACAGTTTGACAATATGTCAAGAAATTTATAATCAAAGAATGATTTCCTCGCTTCAGCAATGTCAGCTACCCCATGGTAAGACGCTAGGTGGCAGCAGTGGCGTACATCGAAGGACCGGAAGACTATGACAACTGGTCCTCCATGGACTGCGAAGGGTGGGGCTATAAGGAGGTGCTACCTTACTTCCAGAAAGCTCAGAAGATGTCAGATCCCAGCCTCAAGATAGATCCAGGTAATAAAAGTGCACCATGAAGGCTTTGTGAGTGTTGATGGTGAAAATAAAATGTTGCGTGTTTTCGGGTAAATGGCTTTATAGAGCGGTGATAAGGTAGGTGTTGATATGATAGGGTATGTATGTGATGTGATAAGGCAGTTGTGGGGCAAGATAAGATTATGATTAGGTAGGTATGGAATGTGATAGGTTAGGTGTGGGATATGATTAGACAGATACTGGATATGGTTAAACAGGTATGGAATGTGATAAGGTAGGTGTTTGGATATGATATAATACTGGATATGATTAGGTAGGCATGGAATGTGGTCAGGCAGGTGCTAGATATCGGGAGGTAAATGTTGGATACGATAATGTAGCTATGGGATGTGGCGAGGCAGGTATAGGGCGTGAAAAGGCATGGGGGATGATAAGGCTTGAATGGAACGTGATGGGGCAGGTATAGAACATGAAAAGTTATGGGAAATTATAAGACTGATATGGGACGTAATAAGGTAGGCATTGAGCGTGAAAATGTATGGGGAATGATAACGCTTGTATGGGAATGATTAGGCAGGTATGGGGTGTGAAATAATAAGGCTGTTATGGAACGTGATAAGGCAGTCATTGGGCATAAAATGATATGGGCATGATAAGGCTGGTATGGGATGTGAAACGGTTATGGCACCATAAGGCTGGTATGGGGCGAGGTAAGGCAGGTATGGGGCGTGCTAAGGCAGGTATTAGGCGTGCTGATGCCTAATAGCTGTTCTGGATTTAATGGAAGCCGTTCGCTATATTTATTAAGAGCAACCCTTACATTTTCATAACATCAATAGCGTCCATCGTAACCAATCTATCGCACTCTGTCTGTGTGTCGTACCCTCACCCACCGCAGACGCGATATCGCCTCGTTGTTGAAGATGAAGGATTATTTCATTTTATTTTCCTCTAGGTAAGACTATCTTGGATATGAAGGACCATTAGTGGTCGAGCAGAGAGCAGTCTCGCCGCTAGGAGGTATGAGTCGATGAGTTACCTCAGCGAGAAACACGAAGGAATTGTGAACACACCTAAGTCGGATTTAATTAACTCCAATACCTATAACTGATAACCAGTGACAGTACAAATGCTTGGCTTGACTTGGTGCAGTATGTTGGCAGTGAATTTGGAATCGATGCTCTGTATTATCATCAGTATGCATTATTTATATCTGTTGGAGGGTTTTCGAAGATACACCACACGATAAAGCAGGGTACACGATGGGGCACAGCCAAGGCGTACCTGCGTCCTGCCATGAGTCGAGATAACCTCTACATTGCTGTACTCGCTCATGTCCATAAGGTTGGTGACTCAATTGATGAATTTATAAAGAACTATGGGATATTTTGTGCTAACATTATCCTGTTTGCTTCTGGACGATTATTTAAGAAAACAAAAGGGCCACGGGCGTAGGGTTTAACAAAATGATCGACTCGCCTACATGTTTTTGGCTTTCGTTTACCAATGACTAACTTTATCAAAATGATCAAGCTACCTTCGTGTTTTTGGCCTGCTTAGTTCACAACCTCGTATCTCATTTCTGCTCCAGCTTTGAAATAAGCGTCAGCTAATGGGATTGTTCCTTTCTGCTCCACAACGAGTGGACCGTCGTATCCATGGAATTCGGTCACAATGAGACCGATAAAGACCGATATAATTTATGAAAAACAGAAAAGCTAGTAAGAACTGGAAACGAAAATTCCCTTGAAATATTCAAATTTGTTTATCAAACTACTATAGACGATATGTTGATAACGTTTTTACCTGGATCAAACTTGAGGTTCGGATCAGACATTTTCTGTTTTCTTTAAGTATGGCAACACCTCCTTGTAGCTCCACCCCTCACAACCCTTGACTGACCAATGATCAAAGTCCTCTTTGCTCCCCCGAACGTAGACCAAAAAGTTAACGCTGCTGCTGCCACCGATTACTTTACCATGAGGTAGTTGACATTGCTGTAATCAATGCAATAGTCTGTCACTGTGTTTAGCTTTAGATGGAAGGTTCGAAGTTTTGGTTGGTAAAAAATAATGCATGTGTATCTATTTTTGTAACTGTCAAATTAAATGTTGGTGCTTACATTATTGATGGAACCCCAGCATGCATGCTTCTGTGGCACTGTCTGATCAGTCCACGTTACTGTAGCATTACTCCATAGAGGCAACGCTCCTCCCAAGAACTTCCGTCAATGGGATTTTTGTCTCCACATCGCCCGCCTCTAATAGCAACACCTTGATGTTGGAATCTACAGTCAACCTTGCAGCCAGAACACTTCCAGCTGACCCGGTCCCGACTGTAAACATGTTGACAACTATTAATGGCGGTTAAAGCGATCATGACCCTGAACTAGTCAATGTCATCTCCAAAACATATATCAAAATCTTGGAAATTACATTTGTGTATCAACTCTTTGTATACAGGCACAAACAAAATGTTGTTTCAGATGCAATATTTGTGATTCTAGCGCATAGTAATCCTTCATAAGCGTGCACATATTTAGGATGCATGGACAAGACATTACGATGAACTCTGTTCGGCGACTTTAATATACCTCTATATAACAAATTATTTTAATCGTACATAATTGATGGAAGGGATTATCCACGCATGAACCAAATATTGGTTGTATTTTCGATATTCTGTTAGATGTATCATGTGTGCTATGTACGAAATATCCGGCTAATTAACCAAAACAAAGGTATTTATTGATGTTGTCACTTCGTCTCAGTTTTTAAACATGTTACGAACTTACCGATAATATAGTCATATGCGCTGACAAGCTGTAAGGCGACTTGGTCTGTTTCCGTATGATATCTGCTGAGATAGTACGCTACTACTATTGATACGACCACTAATCCTACAAGACGTGTACCCATCTCGGTGTCTGCGTTGCAAATGAAGGCTCCGACATCTCGATCTGTTCAGCGCGGCCGTCACGGACTTCGGTCTTATAATCATTATTGTTTTGTTCAAGGTTGCAGGCGAACTTTTTTTACGTGTTTTTATCATGTTTTGTTGAGACCGAAAAAAACAATGTAATTGACTTGCAAACCTTAAAGAAACCAGGTCAATCTCAAACGAGACTGCGTTGTCTGGTTGTCAGGTGGAGCAAGTCTCAAGTAGACAGCCAGTAGTAGCGATAAAGGATAAGAGCGTACTCAGTACTGATAAAAATGGGGTCTGTAAGGTGGGTGGGAGCGGGGTGTTCAGTGTAGGACCTGTGACAAACACATGACTTGGGTCTCAAGGCCATGCCAAATTAAGTAGCGGATAATTGAAGTATGTACACATCATTTTATAGGATATTTACCACAGCTAAATTGTGTCACTCGGGCGTTCAATAGTCGACAGAACGCTGGGCCATGTCATCAAACTCCAGTGATGGTGTTGTGGTGACAATGCAGTTTCCATTAGTGCGATTGAGCGATATCTTAGCGATTTTCCATAACACAATTGTTCTTAACCTGACAATCAATATCCAAATAACTGATCACTACCGTCACGCCTTTAGTGTACCTATGATACGAAAGAGCTGTCAATCGTATGTCAGTCTGACAATGTTGGAAAAATAATTCGGTCGGATGATTGGTTCGACAAAAAAACAAAAAAAAACAGAATGTGAAACCTTGCAATCTTAAAAGGTGATATATAAATATATATATATATATATATATGTATACATATATATATATATACGTATGTATATATATACGTATATCAATATATATGTATATATATATATCAATATGAATATATATATATATTTATATATATATATATAAATATATATATATGTTATTATTAATGTATATTTATATATATATATGTATTTATTTATATATATATGTATATATATATATATATATATATATATATATGTATTTATTTATATATATATATATGTATATATATATGTATATTTATATATTAACCATCGCCCGATTGTCCCAGGCAAGTATGTTAAGCCGTCGGTCATGTGAAGCTGCCATCTAACTTGTCCGAAGGGACAAGACGTTTGTTATATTCAATATTTTTTAAACAAAGCATATTAAAATCGATCGGCGATTCCTGGGAACATGCGCTCAGTTTACCGAGAAAGATTACCCCAATCGTCTGTATGCGAGCTCAAGGTCTAAACTAACTGCGTTGCGAGTCTCATCAACTCAACGCGTGATCGGCGATTCCGGTAAATTCCACGTTAGTCATATTTTCATACTATGACCGGGTAAGTAGGTTTTTCTATCGGACAAGTAAAACTTAGCAGGACTTGCCCGAATGGACATGCATATATATATATATATGTAGCGTGCGAGTGGTAGGGTTCAAATAGTGAAATGGGATCGTTATCAGACTTTCCGTTAGCTTAACTAGTTCTGATTCAGCCACAACTATTGGCGATAATACGTGACAGTCAAATTTGGTGCGTTTATAGGTCCCGCTTTACAGGACCTCCACAGCACCTCTGGCTGCCTCGAATACCCGCAATATGGTTTCACTTAATGGAACTCACCAATAAAACTTCAAGAAGGCTTATGTGACAGAACTGCAAGTCTTTATTTCAGCTGCGAAAATGTTATCTGTTGTCTGCGGAAGATGCCACAGCTTATATATATACAAGGTCACGTGACCTCGCGGTTTTTATGCAAAATGTCAACCTCATAATAAATGCACAGACATAAAAATTCTATGCAAGTTATACATTATATAAAAACACAGGAAACATCAATATACACAGGAAACATCAATATACCTACAAGGAAACATCAATACAAAAGTACATTAATTCAAAAGTGCAACTAATGAACAAAATATCTCACCCATCATTTACTGCGCGACTCCTAGAGCGGGAAGCAGTTTGGCGCGAAAACACGCTACTGCCACACTGCCCCCACATTACCAAATGTTTGGCCCAAACATGCCACATACAAGCATACCCACACAAACATTTCATGCAACAACACAAAGAGAAAAGAAATTCCACAAATAACAGAAAATTCATGCTGAGTTTCGGGTGGTTGGCTTTGATGTTCATGCCGCGGAAAGTTTCTGACAAATGCCGCTTGGTAACACAGTCTCCTCAATCTGGCCGATAATCTCAAACACCTCAACAAACAGCTCACCAAAGTCACAATTAGCCTGTTGATTCATTCTATGAATAGCAAACATGCGCCTCTTCAAGGGTGGATCATCATCATTTTTCATGGGGGTGTGGCTGCAGTCGGAGGCCCCATTTCGGTTGTCAGCATCACTTTTAACACCCTTCACTCTAGGACACTTGTCATAGCTGCTATTTCTATTCGAGTATGATGCGTCACCACCAGGTGGCGGTGGAAGATCACGGATGCTGGGTCTCCTGCGAGGGGTGTCAGCTCCCGAACCATCACTGTAGGGGGTCTTCTCTGTATCACTATCAAACTCCCCAACAGGCTTCATGGGAGGTGGCATGGGTAGTCTTGTGAGCATTCCCCCACGTGTAGGAGGTGGCGGCGCCGGCAGAGTGGCCACGCAACTCTCATTGATCACAATAGGCTGACCCATCACACTGGGCTCATGCACAGAACTAGACATATCCTGAGTGACTAGAGCAGATAAAATCACATGCATGCTATGCGGCACAGGCACTGCCAGCTTGTCTGTCTGTAGGTCAGGCACAATGGAGATTTGAGGTTTGCTGACCATGACAGGCTCAGGTTTGGCATTGGAGTAAGCAGCTGCAATATTTTTGGGTGTATCGTTTGACTGGTGGGGACACCCCGATGCCTAATCACTATCCCCGAAACTGCTGATGAGGTGGAATACTTGTCACTTTTAACCGCGTCTCTGGGCAAGGTGCTTTGAAGCTCCACTAGACGGGCTCGTACCTTCTTCCTTTCATCCCTCAGCTTCTTAACGCATTTGGCAACAAAGTGCCCTTTTTGGCCACAGTAGTGGCAACTACCGTTCACCTGACCAACCCTTGTCTTCTGAGAGCCTGAAATGTTAGTACTCTGAGACAACCGATCTAGCTGCGCTTTAACCCATGCCAACTCAGTTTGCAGCTCATCTACTGGGCTACGCTTACAGCTATTTTCCTCCCACTGCATACGTTCATTGTGTAGCTTATGGCCACCTGTTCTACGCGAACAGAAAAGCCTCATAATTTTGCGCTGACTTCAGCGCCTCATCAATGTTTCTAGGCTTTGCTTGAAATACAAACAACTCGATATTTGGATCCCCTAAAGAATCCATGAAGCAGTCCTTAGCTAGAGCTCCCCTGAAATCTAATGAAGCAGAAGGGTATGCAAGCCTGACTAGCCTCTTGATATCCTGCACCAATTCACTGAGTGGTTCAGACCTGTGTCTCGTCCTCCCTTTCATCCGGACCCGATACACCTCAGACTGATTGTCCGGGTCGAACCTAGCCATTAAGACACCAGTGAGGACTTTGTAGTCCATCTTTTGACTCATCTGCAAGTCACTTAGAAAACTCTGTGCCTGGCCCCTCAAACTAATAGCCAATTCTGAGGCACTCTCATGACTAGTCCAGCCATTCACGTAAGAAATGAGTTCAAACTGCGCTAGATAATCCTTATAACTGGATTTGCCATCATACACAGGGGGTCTTCTGATCTCTCTCCTTGCAGGTACTAAGAGGACAGCACAAGGAAGGGTCGTATGAGACTGAGTTCCAATCTGTGGCATATTGTCTACATTACCAGCCCCGGCAGGCAAGTCCCATGGAGTAAGCGGAGCTGGCTGGGTGGACCCAACAGGCCCTGATCTGGCCGCTTCACAGCCAAGAACAGAAACCAGCTGAGCACCCACTTGCTCCCCACCACCAGTTTAATTTACCTTGCTGATCTGGGACACCTCATCATCAACTAATTTCCCTGGAACCTGTTTTGATAGAGTATTTTGTCTGGGTATTTCTGGCAAGCGAGACTGAGACTGAGTTCCCTGTCTCTCAGGAGCTTGACTGGAACTAAACCCTGTCTGGCTGTAACCCCAGTAGGGGTTCAACAAACTAGATTCAAAACTGTTGGTGTACTGCATAGAAGCAGGGGGGTAGTAACCTTGCATTGCACAAGGCATTAACACAGCATGAGGGAATAAATGAGGTGGCAACAAAGGCTGATAGCCAGGAAACTGACCAAATTGTGCTAGATGCAAATTCATATCAGCTGGCCTATTCACATTGGTTGAGGGGTACTGAGCACCAACCATACCTAGTGGAACTTGAGCCTGAGGGGCTCCATCACTATAGGTTGATGCAGGTTGGACCAGTGCCGGTGTACTAGTACTGGTGGTACTGACGGATGGCCCGCTCACACCAACAACATTACAATCACTTACTGAAGTCGCTGCTGTAGCTAACATGTCTAGATTACCTACAGAGTCTGGTCTAACCCTGGTTCCATCAATGTCACCATTGGTAAATGAACCAACCTGAGCCCCTGCTAACCCATTGAACATCTGTGACATTCCAGAGCTATCACGACAAATAAAGTAATCTCTCTACGGATCTCTCTATATGTATTCTATATCTATATATATATAGATATATGTCTATAGAGAGATAGACATATATATAGAGAGAGAGGAGAGAGAGAGAGAGAGGATATAGATAGAGGGATAGAGGATAGAGAGACAGATCTCTCTTCCTCTATCTCTCTATCCAGAGATACATATATATATAGATAGGCAGAGAGAGATAGATCTAGGGGTAGATGACCACCACATACCCCCCATTTAGGTTCTTCTACACTTGATTCCGTCACTCATATTTCCACATTATGATGAGTAGATATATCGAAACACTACCACTGTTACGGGACCAGACTTCCATTCGTACTTGCCGCCGCGCATAATGACCTCCTCCTCACACAAAAACAACCCCTCCCGTTGTCGCCTAAATTTTAACCTCCCGTAAACCGCAAGCATTATGAAAAGAACGGAAAGACGCTAAATTTGTAAAATTAATCGCGTTCAAATTACCTCCCTATTCAAATTATAATATCACGTTTGTTGGCGGATAATATGAGTTGGACTTCGAGGACGCAATTTTGAAACCAATACCGATTTATGACATCATCTACGGTTTAATTTACCTAGCCTCATTGATACATTTTCATAGCATTCTTCGCACACATTTGCCTTTTCATTAATGTTTCCCACCAATGTCATGTAAATTTTAGCCGTATACAGGCCTGGAATTTCACGGCGGCCACGTCCTGGCCCTTCAAGTGGCCGTGATGCCCCTTGAAAATGACCCAATATTACGGCCAAGTTTGCCGTGCCCTTTCCCCACATGGCCGTAGTACCCTTTTTCACCTTTTGCATCCAAGATCCACCGCGGCCGTCTACCAGCAACCTGACCGCGCCGCCTACCGCATCTTCATTCTTGGACCCAATTATTAAATCCCCACCATCCAGCCACTGTTGCATTGAACACAACACACAACCAAACTTCACCACGCGGCCTCATTTCCGCTGACAGATTGACCTCTTTAATGTTGGCCCCTCCGAAAATTAAACGCAACACACATGTAGACAGCATTGAACTCATTGCTTTCCAGCGGGAGTAACATCATTAAACGAAGGCAGCTGCTATCCAGAACTAAATGAAGACTGGTCGTTACTCAGTTTCTCAAACTATTCTAAATAGTGACGTCTAGTCTTCGGGCTAGGAGAGCGAACCAGATCATCCCTGGAAACGAAGTTGCTGCTGTGTGCGATGTTAACGGGGACCAGAGGTTTTAACAACCAAGGTTGTGAGAACTTCTGTTGTTTATTGAACACCCTGACAGCACATGATTGGTAAAAGTTTGACATCGCGTCCTCGTTGGACATCGCGTCGTTAGATTGTTGTCAACGAAAATACACACGTATCCTGTCACTTCTATTCCTTCATGTTTTTGAGTCCTTACTAAATAACATCGAAATGCCACGAAGGGATCGTTTGAAACGTTCGAGACAAGTTGGCCTTGGTGCCCTTCCCTTTGGCCTTGGTACCCTTCAAAATTTGCACCTATCGAAGGCCAAAGTGGCCTTGCCCTAAAAATAACGTAATTCCAGGCCTGCATATACTATCTACTCAGAACAGGACGCCTATATTCATATTATACGTATAACCATTTGTCCATGCAATTATATAACCCAACATATATATTTCTTTCATTATTCTAATCATACAACATTTTACCAACAATACCATCTCAGCCACGTGTCAAATACATTCACACGCAAGAACCAGAAGGTGAGACAAATTCAAATTATCAATGCGAACACAAAGAACAGCTTAAGTGTCAGCGACAACAAAGCCATTCCAATTCAAGTTTCAACAGTCGCAGGCATGCTACACCCTGACATCCACATGGACAAGCGACCCTCATCATGCGTCGGCCAAGTATCAAGGATCACAGGTATCAGATGTTCTTTCTGGTCAGCTCTTACAATAACTCCTAAAGTCAACAATAGGGACCAAGTTGGGGTACTTGATTGGTATGTGAGAATTATTTTTACAGGATTGATTTTAATATAGCATGTTGAAGTGTTGCGCGGGTGGTTTAGGTGGGGTTGAGTGTAAGTTCATAACCAGTAGAATTTATCCAGGGCCAGTAGAGGCTCACGAGTATTAGACCAGAGGTTGAGTGAGTCCAAAAGTTGAGGTCTAACACGGCGGCCATTTACCACAAGTGAACGTTACCGGGCGCATGTCACCACTCAATGCCATGAATTGTTGAGCTGTGAGGTTCTGAACCAAATCATGCAGCCCTCACTGAACACGCTTTCAAGGCAATACAGGGCCTGTTGTGGATAAGATATTGACGCTATGATTCCTAATATCCTTGGCTCATTATGGAGTCCTTATGGTCATACAAAAAGTATTCGAATCATCACCACACCTGTGGGTGTCAAAGAGATATCTGGGGCTGACCACCTATAATCACCATCTGCATGTGATAGTGGGCCTCACGTTAGCGTATATAGGCCAGATGCTACAGAGACTGGTCACCGATCTCCGTCACATATACACGAGCATCTATTGAACACAGCCGTAAGGGGCAGACGCCGCTGGGGTATGTCGATTGGCATCGCTGCTTGACTGCTATGTTTACAATACACAACCAGTGAATTTGTCATGTGAATAAACGCAGTTAAGTGCCACTGCGTTTGTGTTTCTAAGACAATTCATCAGTCCACAGTTGATAATCAAAGCTGGTTATATCCGTCCTACACAGACTACGCCAATGGGATTATCGCAAGTATTGATATCGGTTGGACAAAACATGTTCAAAAGCTTCACCATACCCTGAAAAGAGAAAGGTGCTACGGTCATATGACAAGGAACGCTTGGTTGATAACTTTATTCTGCACTATTATATCGACTTAGTACCATTTTATTTTCACCCACATTTGCCTCAATACCCTTTGTTATTTATATTAGTTTTGACTCTTTTTGATGATATCGGCGGCTCTTTCTGCGATCATAATGGTGGGTGCGTTGGTATTTGCGGCAGTAATCTGCGGTATAACAGAGGCGTCGACCACACGAAGGCCTTCTAGTCCCCGTACCCTGTTGACCGGAAACAGAGAAGAACAACCTTAAACCCTGTCTTAAAGCATCAGCCATCAAATGGTGTATTGCTAGAAGAAGACATCGCACCTGAGCTGTGGATCCACTACAGCGTTGTTGTCGTCGGGAGCTCCCATTTTACATGAACCGACGTAATGGTAGATCGTTTTGGAGTCGTGCCGAATGACACACTCCCAGAATGCATCAGTGTCGACTGTCTCATGCGAGCAGTAGTAGTGATTTGGTATGGCGTGTTTCGTTCCGATCGACTTCATGGCATCGCTGGAGGCTATTTTCTGGGCTATCCTTATTCCTATGGAAAACAGCACATACGTGTATTCAGTGTCGGCCATCCTCCACCGAGCAGGCTGAGGTCACATTTAACCAGATATAGAGGACCCCAATCCATTGCAGCCGCGTGTATATAAAGTCTTGCGGTTGCACAGATCATTGGACAAGGTGTTCTATCCAACTAGTACCAGGCGGTCTGTGTCTCACCCCTTTGAGTGTTGGTTACACAACTGTTGGTAAACACCTCTATATAGCGGCTGTCTTTGTCGCATCTCTTTGAAGGTAGGTTTCACTGTTGTTGACAAGCACCTACCTATAAAGATTGTCTGTGTCTTATCCCTTTGAGTGCCTGTTTCACTTTAAGTCCGACTTGTTATCACATTCGTATTCGCCAGCCAGCTATCTCAGCATCATGATATGTACTTACCTGAGAGAATGACCGCAACGTCTTGTGGATGTTCCAGATAATGAGGATCAAGCAGAGGTCTGTCCGACACCTTGTTACTGCGCAGGCGCACAGTTCCACGGCTCAGTGGTTGATGAAGTCCAGACAGTATTAACATCCCTTCAGTGTTATTGAACTTCCCGTAAGTGGATTCAGTGCTCTGGAAAACAAGTCACGTGGATGAGTTTCCTCTCTAATGCTCTCATAACGTTGATGAAAACGAGTGGTTTATCTATTACGTTGATGACAGTTGCACATTGGTTTAATTAAATGAATTCAAAGAAATTATTATTTCAGTTAAATATGAATCTCGTTAGGAGAGATGTAGTTAGGAGTGTTGAATTAAGCGACTATGCAGAATATTAAACCCCCTTTGTGATAGTAGTGGTAATATTTGGGTTTTACGTCACTGTTAACAACTAGGTGATATTGCGGCGGTGATGGATGAGGAAGGTTGTGATAGCTCCCCTTAAGTGCCAGTGCCCAATTGTCACAAACCCACTGCCCAGACCGGGCTGCAAAATCCTCGCCGCTGGCACGATACCATTGAGCAGATCGGGTCGAGGGCATATACTTTTAGATTTGGAGATGGGACCGCCATTTTACGTTATTATTCGAGTCACAAGTAAGCTGTCAGATTCACACCACATGATCAAACTCACAATCTGTGGGTCGAAAGCCGAAACAGTTTACCACATAGCCTTGATGTCCCAATGAACGAAGAATGAATTACGCCCACATGAACGAAGGATTAATGACGTCCCCATGAACGAAGGATGAATTAGGTCCCCGTGAACAAAGGATAAATAACGCCCCCATGAAAAAGAGAAGAACTAGTCCCCAATGTGGGAATGTGATGGATGTCTACGCGTTCAGAGTGACAATTCATAGCAACATGTGAGAGAGTACTATTGTCAAATGAAGACTTAATATTGACTATTTTTTCTCTTGTTAATGAGACGACCTAGTATACGTTAGCCGTGACTCCCACTCAGTCTGTTATCTAACCTGAAGCCGTCAAACAGAAGCTTTAGTTACCTCAGGACGAACGTTCATTCCGTATTGTAACAACTGCCTAGACTCATCGTCCACACCTACGAGCGAGGAGATGAAGTTGAGTTGTAGATGCGGTATGGTGGCGCCCTCTGGTTCGGCCGGCGAGTGTAATATAGCCATACCGTCATATCCGGTCGATCCGAGATATCCTGCACACACACCAGCCGTATACTTGTGTTGTTCACATTCAACAAAACGAATCATGTTCATTGACGGGGCGATGGATCAACACAAGACGTGGTGGTTTTTTCGTTGAGATATGTTGCACAGTTTACAGCTAATCAAAGGCATTACTGTGTCACGTAGGAAACATCGTAAAACCAAAACACGTGGCTGCCTTACCGCTGCCCAGCAGCATGTACTGCAGCATTGTGGGTATACTCTTAATCTTCTCTGCAGTTATAGACATTGCTTTTCCAATGGTAAATGTCAGGTCTAGCTGTAGGTGATCATGGAAGTTGTTGCCGACCGGCAGGTCGTGAACAAAAGGAACCTGCAAAGCAATTCCAAAGTGATATAATCCGTCCACCTTGGATCGGGATGGGAGTCAATAAACTTACTTACCTTGACATTGGCCAGGTGTTGCTTAGGACCTACTCCAGATAACATAAGGATCTTCGGGGAGTCTATAGCTCCTGCTGATAGGATGACCTCACGTGATGCAGACACCCTACGAACCTCGCCCTTCCAGCTAAACTCCACGCCCGTGGCCCTCTTGTTTTCTAAAATAACCTACGGGAAGCAAACAGGATAATGTAAGCCCAAAATTTCCCATAGTTCTTTATAAATTCACCAATTGAGTCACCAACCTTATGGACATGAGCGAGTACAGCCACGTGGAGGTTATCTCGACTCATGGCAGGACGCAGGTACGCCTTGGCTGTGCTCCATCGAGTACCCTGCTTGATCGTGTGGTGTATCTTCGAAAATCCTTTAACACGATATAATATATTAATGCATACTGATAGTAATACAGAGCATCGATTCCAAATTCACTGCCTACATACTGCCCCACCTTAAGTCAAGATTTTTTACTTTGATTAGTTTTCATTTATAGGTATTGGAGTTTAATCAATACATAAAAACACGAGTTGATTAAATCCGACTTAGGTGTGTCCAAATTACCTTCGTGTTTCTCGCCGAGGTAATTCATCGACTCATACCCTATTTCAGCACCAGCCTTCACGAAGATATCTCCTAGCGGCGAGACTGCTCTCTGCTCGACCACTAACGGTCCATCATATCCATGATAGTCTTAGACAAAGGAAAATGAAATGAAATATTACTTCATCTTCAACAAAGAGGCGATATCGCGTCTGCGGTGGGTGATCGTACGACACACAGACAGTGCGAAAGATTGGTTACGACGGACGATATTGATGTACTGAAAATATAAGGGTTGCTCATCACAAAGAACATCTATTGGGCATCACCACGCCCAAAACCCGCCTTATGGTGCCATATACAGTTTCACACCCCATACCAGCCTTATCATCCCCATATCATTTCATGCCCAATGACTGCCTTATTACGTCCCATGGCAGCCTTATCATTTCACATCCCATACCTGCCTTATCATTCCCCATACAAGCCTTATTATTCCCCATACATTTTCACGCCCAATGCCTACTTTTTACGTCCCATATCAGTCTTGTTATTCCCCATAACTGTTCATGCTCCATACCTGCCCCATCACGTTCCATTCCAGCCTGATCATTCCCCAATACCTTCCTCATCACATCCCATAGCTAACTTATCACATCCCATAGCTACATTATCGTATACAACATTTACCTTATCATATCTAGCACCTGCCCGACCACATTCCATACCTACCTTATCATATCCAGTAATATATCATATCCAAACACCTACCTTATCACATTCCATACCTGTCTAACCATATCCAGTATCTATCTAATCATATCCCACACCTGCACTATCACATTCCATACCTACCTAATCATAATCTTATCTTGCCCCACAACTGCCTTATCACATCACATACCTACCCTATCATATCAACACCTTCCTTATCACCGCTCTATAAAGCCACTTGCCCGAAAACACACAAGAATTTCCCCATCAACACTCACAAAGCCTTCACGGTGCACTTTTATTACCTGGATCTATCTTGAGGCTGGGATCTGACATCTTCTGAGCTTTCTGGAAGTAAGGTAGCACCTCCTTATAGCCCCACCCCTCGCAGCCCATTGCGGACCAATTGTCATAGTCTTCCGGTCCTCCACGGATGTACGCCATAAAGTTGACGCTACTGCTGCCACCTAGTGTCTTACCATGCGGTAACTGACATTGCTGAAGCGAGGAAATCATTCTTTGATTATGAATTTCTTGTAATATTGTCAAACTATTACACAGTTGAATGGTGATCGGATCTAACTACACATCAGAGTGCTATAACCAACGCACATTGTGCACACTGCTACCACAGGCATGTTTCTGTGGCACTGTGTGGTCCGTCCATGTGACCTTTTCGTCTGACCACAGTGCTATGGAGGCACCAGGTACGTCAATAGCAGGGTTTTCCGTCTCTACATCTCCAGCCTCCAGGAGTAGCACCTTGATGCTGGTGTCTTCAGTCAGCCTTGCCGCCAGCACACTGCCAGCTGACCCGGCCCCGACTGCAATTGCAAACAGTGGTGTAATATGCCCGAATAGCCGTTATAGATACCACGTAGTTCTGTCTGGGCTTACTTAGAGTTAACTAACCATTAAACAAATGCGGTAAATAACAAAGACGGGCATACAGTCTGGGAGTAATAGTAGTGGTAGTGGTGGGGGTGGTTAGAGATTGAGTGAAATGGAATTTTGTGGAGAAGAGGGTGTTGGAACAAACAATACGCGGGCAGAGAGCACACGGGGAGACTTACAAAAGGACAGCTGACTATCCAGGTCAGAGTCGGGCAAACGGGTAGGCTACGGGGCCACAGACAGACAGACAGACAGGGGGGGGGGTGGTCAGACAAACAGATGAAGTAGCGAGAACAGAAGGGGAAGGACACACAAAAAGGGGGAAACAGAAAGACACACAGGGGGGGGGGAGGATATAAACAGACGACGAAGAAGCAAACAATCAGACCGACAATCGTGGGTAAGGACAGATAAACAGACGAGGAAACAAACAATCAGACCGACAATTAGAGAGAAGGACAAATAAATAGACGAGCAAGCAAACAATCAGACTGACAATCACGGGTAAAGACATCTAAACAGACGAGGAAGCAAACAATCTGAGCGACAATCACGCGTAAGGACAGATAAACATACCTGGCAACATACAGACAGAGAGAGAGGTACAGACAAATAAGCATGCATAAGCAGCAGACAAACAGTGACAGGGACAAAAACAGACAATCTAGCAAACAGACAGAGAGATGGCGAGAAATATGAGGCAGCTAACAGACAGAGAGACAGGGAAAGGATCATCAAACAGGCAGCGGATAGACAAACTGAGGAGGGAATGACTAACTAATAAACGAGACACCGGATAGACAGGCAGACAAGAGAATGGACAGACAAATAAACGAGACAGCAGATCGACAGACAGGCAGAAGAACGGACAAACAGCCTAGGCAGCAGACAGACGATAATCAAGCAGGCTCGCCATAATACTCAGCTAGTAGGTAAATTCAGACACTGAATTCCAATGTACTTACCAATAACATAATCGTATTTGCTGTCGAGCTGTGTTACAACCTGACCCAAGTCCTCTGGTTTCCTTGCCAGCAAGTATGCAGCTATAACTGACCCTGCGATTAGGGCTACAAGACGGAGTCCCATACTGATGTCTGTCACTCTGACCACCAACACAAACGATAACAGCCGAGCTATAACTTCGCGCTGTGTTATACCATGTCACAAGAGCTGCGCCCATTATATCCGACACAGAACTTACAAGGTCAGAGGTATCAAGGTCCAGGATATCGGTCGCGTTGACGGAAACCTCAGTCAAACTTGTAAGCACCTTGCTGTTTCACTGCCAGGATGCACTCTCAATGTGGTGATGATCATTCAGATTCACGAACCGTTGTTATATGTTTGTGGCTGTTAAACACAGCTGATATAAGCGTAAGGAGGCTAACAGAGAAACGGGTCCACACCCACGGGATAAGCAAATGTAGCTGTCAAGCTCTGATCGATAATCGCGTGTGACGCAAGTGAAATTCCCATAATGTGAATAATATAGGATCGAGACTCGCAACATTCTGTGAAAAAGCGAGTGAAAATGAAATGGTTTTCTATCACATCGCCGATGTGTTCATCCAGCGCACACTGGTGTATTATTGACCAATGGCAGACATCCGTCATGTTCCACTCAACCCCGCACATTGACCATTCATTTAGCCCACCCATGACAAGATTTGTACCACACGATGATGAATCGGTCATCGTCCGCTGTTACTAGATAAGCAATAGCAGATACGACCAACTGATCACATCTATGTAGAGCGACCACAGGCCCGCATTATGACACTTGAAATCACTGTCCTCGTCCGTTATCGTCACCAGTCATCCTCGCCTCATCGACGTTATCTAGGCTGTTGCGACGATGGTGAACTTATCTGACGAGACTTTTCCATTGTCTTTGTAACACTCTGTATCACAAAAACAGTTGGAATGGTCCGATATATGAATTTTACTGAAGCTATGCGCTGCAGCTTGGGAACTCAGTGACACATTGCTCTGTAGATGAAGATATTACTGAATCGATGCTTTTGTATGTGATTTAACTGAATCTATGCTCTTGTGTATGATTTCATTGAATCCATCCTCTTGTGTATGATTGCGCTTAATCCAGGCCCTTGTGTATGATTTAACTGAATCTATGCTCTAGTGTATGATTTCACTTAATATTTGCTCTTGTTTATGATTTCACTGAACCGATGCTCTTGTGTGTGATTTAACTGAATCCCGGCTCTTGTGTATGATTTCACTGGGCTGTTGTGTATGCTTTTACTGAATCCATGCTCTGTAGCAGATTATTTCTTTTTTATTAAATTCCCCCCCCCCCTTTAGCAGATTGTTTTAGTGACTTGTTGCTCGATAGCAGACGGTTTCACTAAATACTCGCCATGAACTGACGCTGTTCCATGTTCTATATTGAACTGAACCCATCCTCTGTCGCGGACGATTCTATTCCGTCAAGCTATGAACATGATAGTTTTTGTAATTATATGGTGCAGTCTCCAAGCAAAGGCTCCGAGATGAATAATTATAGCAGATGATTCCAGCGAACCGTGCGGTCCATGTAGCTAAACTGCAGGCTAGGGGTATCATTCATATTCTACATCGATGGAAAAGAACCAGATTAGGAATCATGGAATACGCCATCGAAACAGCGAATGCGTTCCAATTTTAGTTCGCTTTCTGGTTGATTTTTATGATGTTAGCGGATTTCTCGGCGATCATAATGGTCGGTGCATTCGCGTTAGCGGCAGTCACGTGGGTCATAATGGAAGCGTCCACAACGCGGAGGCCTTGTATTCCACGTACTCTGAAGACATCACGTAGAATAGGATCGTAGTATGGCAAGTCTCTTTGCCAACTAAGAACATATGTTTTTCAGCACCATACTTTTTCATAAGAAAATTCGATATGACACAATGAAGCCATGGTGTATTGCATATAGCCATTTAAGTTGACCTTTGTTCTGCCTCAGATACAATTCAGCTGCTCATGGTTTATACAGTCACACGGAATAGAAGCCATCTGTCGATGCAACACAATGAGCAACATTTGTCCTCTGGTGCACTTTAAACATAATAATTCAATGGTAGTACCTTTCGCAACAAATCGTACAATAGCTATTTCATGGTGAACTGCTTATCGATGTGTTCGCCCGTAAACTGGCTGTTCGTGGTTGAAATGACTGGGAACTGTAATGTCAGTTGGTGGATTAGAGTAAACTTATATCAATTGTGTCCCTGCATTCATATTCTTCCACATATGAAAGCTGGTAAATAGTGGTTTGCGTAAGAAACTAGAAACAGAATATACAAAATATGAAAGGCATCGACGGCAAAATTAGTTCTAAGATATTTCTTGTCCACCTTAAGGATCTAATGAACCAAATATTCGTTTTGTGTATACATTGAGCGTTTCTGAAAATACAATATGGATCCTGCAACAAGTTTCTGATGTCTGCGTTAAGAACTTCCAAATAGAACATGCAAAATGGCATCACCAGTTACGCAGCTTATATGCTAGTAGGGTACATAATGGTTCCGCCATGAATTTGATTGTGCTGAGTGAGATATCCTAAATGAATTATTACAAACTCTTGAAATATTCTGTATTGTTCAATAGTCTTTATTGTGGGTCGAGAGTTTTCACGTTAATTAACATTCAAGCGATTCATCGAGCATAGTTCCTGTATGCTGATTGAGTTCGTAATTTGAGCGTCTTGCAGCTAAGAAATGGATTTAACAATGATATCAGAGATGGGCTCAAATCTACACCTCATTTACATCGTGATCATGTTATCGAGAGGATATATTTAAACAAGTTCGTGTACAGGCGAAGCAATATACCAGTCACATTGGAAGCCTTTTTGCAATAGCATGGTTATGAATTATTAAAAAATTTCAATTCAATAACTGAGTTTGCAAAAACTAATGAACTGAAAAATATAATCATGACAATAGAAGTCAGAGGATCTTGACTGACATTAGCATATAGAGAATTGACGGGTTTTCAATGTGGCATTATTTGTGGCTGTTGCTGACTTGATCCAATGTTACAAATTACAAGCACCAGCGCAATAAGTTCCGCCAAAGATTTGTTGATTGAAAACGCCATATATAATCGCATCATAGCATTCAGCGAAAAGATTGGTGCCGTGATAGTTACAAGGATGGAATCCCGTCCACCTGTGGTGGCTCAATATGACAAGAATTGCAATACCATTAGATGCTCATTAATGAATATATTTCGATCGCTGACTCTTTTTGATGAGCTCAGCAGCTTTTTCTTTTCAAAATTGTGGCATCGTTGGCGTTAGTAGCTGGCACATGTGACATTACGGACGTATCAACAACGCAGAGACATATTATGCCTCGCACTCAGTCAGCAAAAATGTACAAACAGTATCAATGAATGGAGGTTCTCTGATTCGTCGAAAGCAAAGTCGTAATTTGGCATGCCCCCATTAACTTGCCAACACACATGCACTGTGATGAAACATCCAACCAGTATCACACAGTACCTGAGTTAAGGGTCGACGACGGCTGTAGCATCATTTGCAGCACCCATCTTGCACGTTCCACTATAGTGGAAACTAGTTTTGACATGATGGCGAATTATACACTCCCAAAACTCGTCACTGTCATAAATCACAGTAGATGTTCTCTCAGCATGCTCGTGTAGCTCCATGCGCTGTCTTTGCGTTGGTGGTTACAACTCTTTGGGCAATGCGTAAACCTATACAGATGATATACAATGAAATAGATATTTACCAAATATAGATATACCGATACAGAATAGGTGCAATAACATAGACATGTTCCTCTAACACCTTCAGTTGTATTTACTAACATTTCTAATATAAATATTTCATGCTTCGAATATCACAATTTACTTGCATGCCTCATTTGTCGAGAATTGTGCCTCTTTTGTCCACATTTCAATGAAATAAGCGTTCAGGTCATAGCAGTGCGGACTTTCCTGTCTCTATATAACCAGCTCTAATCTCCCCAAAACGTCCGTATAACCGTATAATTTAAATACCTTCAATACTTGGAAGCGATTATATTAAAAGCAACAAATTTAAAAACAGAAAGAAAATTGTTCACACCGGAGAGAATAACCTTGATATCTTGTGGATGTTCTAAATAATGTGGATCAACCAGAGGTATGTCTGACACCTTGTAACTTCGCAGGCACACGGTTCGTTGACTTAATGGGAGACTGAGGACCGTAAATATTAAAAATCCTTCGGTGTTGCTGTATTTCCCAAAGGATTGTTCGACGGTTTTTGGTAAAAGGTTGTTAAAAGAACATACATTATTAAAATGCATTTTTATAAATGCCAGCAATCGCTGAGGTGTAATTAAAGATTGACTAAAATATGTCTTCAAGAAACTAATCTACTAATCTACCACCCAACTTTGTCGATGGTGAATTCCTGATTTACCATGATATGATCTTGTAAATTGTTTCTAACAGGTAGATCGTGATAAGAGGCATATGTGGAAAAGTCCATTCGAACCATCACTCTTAATTTCCTTCGTACTGATTTAGTGAAGCGAATACATGCTATTTTGTGAGACACTAGGAATGCAACATGATACATTATTCCATTCAGCAACAAAACTTCTTACCTTGACATCGACCAGATGTTGTTAAGGACCAACTCAAGACAACATGAGTATCTTCGATGAGTCTATGGCACCTGCGGATAGGATGACCTCACGTGATGCAGACACCCTGCGAATCTCTTAAATGATAACTTTTTCATACAACAACTTAATGTTTTACTTTGCAAGTTGCAATACGAATCTCTGAAACTTATGGACGTAGGCTAGTTAAGCCACATGTAGAATATCTCGACTTCTGGATGGAATCAAATAAGCTCGAGTTGTGCTGCACCGTTCACCCTGGTCGGTTGTATGATGAGTAGACGAGAATCCTGCAATAGGATAGAAGACGAAATCACGAATAATTCACGCAACGTTTACCATTGACTAACTCTGTCTAAGTGATCAAGCTACCTTCGTGATTTTGTCATTTGATTACCAATTACTAGATTAGTAAAAGTGATGGAGACACCTTCGCGTTTCTGGCCTACGAAGTCCATAGTCTCGTAACACATTTCAGCTCCTGGGAAAAGGGGCGCATGCATGATTTGGGACTGCTCACTGGCTTAATAATGTGCCATCACAATATGAGCTGATATGACTTTGGACTGTTACCTGAGCCAAAAGTAAACATGTGTATGGTTTGCCGCCATGTTTGATAACACATATCACATATATGACGGTTCTTTTGTCATATTTACTGCCTCACATGAATGTGCAAAAATTATCTGTGAATGGAGGGTTTTGTTTGTGGGAAACGCATCAATTGCGTCACAGATTAACATGCACAAATTGACCTGCGAAAGCGAAGATATGAGTCTTCTTGTCTGAAAGAATAACCTTGAGATCCTGTGGATGTTCAAGATAATGCGGATGAAGCAGAGGTCTGTCTGATACCTTGTTACAGCGCAGGCGCACAGTTTCACGGCTTAGAGGGTGATTGAGGACTGTCTATATTCAAAATCCTTCAGTGTCGTTGTATTTGCCAAAGGATAGTTTGATAGCCTGTGGAATAGGGCTTATCAATAATATATACATAACAGATTACTCCTTTAAATCTCAGCAAACAGGGCTAAGCTCTTCGTAATAATTGCAAATTGATAATTATCTGCCGCTAAAGACCATCTGAATTATGCTTAACTACCACGTGACAAACAGATGTTGATTGTTTTATCAACTGATTACCTCAGCGCCCCATGAGAATGTATATCTATACAATTGTCTTCTGTCATCATTAAGGCCTAGCAGAGATGAGACAGAGGTAAGCAGAAAATGAGAGATATGTGTTTTGTTGCTCTCGGCAGCAAAATGTAGGATGTCGAGGGCGTCGATTCCAGCAGGTAGATTATGGATAGAGGCGCATGTGGAAAAGTCAATAGGAGTCATCACTCTACGGTCTTTGGTTTCTATCAGAGGGATGTAGTGAGGTAAATAATCGGCCTTTGATCTATCAGTGCAATATAAAACATTATTAGAACGACTATGATCCACTTCCTTACCATGACTTTACCCAGGTGTTCCTTAGGCCCCACACCAGACAACAGAGGATCCTCGGTGAGAGAATGACCGTATGTGAATCAGATACCCTGTGGACATCACCCTTCCAACTGAACTCCACTACCATGGCTCTCTGGTTTGTTTTAGAAACACCTACTCAACAACACACCTTAGCACATTTACCCTAAAAGTTAACCCCTTGGTACAAGTTTATGCCTTGCTTTGTTATTCTTGCTGCAAACTTGACTTGCATCATTATGGACATAAGCAAATACAGACACATGTAGATTATTTCGACTTCTGACGGAATCAAATAAGCTCGAGCTGTGCTGCATCGTTTAAATTTGTCAATTGTATGATGAGTCAATGAGAAACCTGAAATAGGATAGAGGATCATTATTTATTCACGTTAGATTTAACAATGACCTTCTTTATCAAAATGATCAAACCACTTGCTTGTTTTGAGGGGCCTTCGTTTACCAATGACTAGATTTATCAACATGATAAAGCTACCTTCGTGTTTTTGGCCTTTATCTTAATGATCGAGACACCTTCCTTTGTTGGGCCTTCGAAGTCTAGCTGTTTCGAACTAAGTACGGTAGTATTGCATGCACTCCCTCTTAGTTCTGGTGTCTAACTGTATTAAGGTTTGTGAATTTAACAGAATGATCTGAGTTCCCATGTTTTATCTAATAAAATCAACTCACCAGACATTTTGCGGAACAGAGGGAGAATTTCAGCAACAGAAGACTCCTGTGAATTAGTATATCGGCCTTAAATCACACCAAGCGGTTATATCTGGCCCCGACTTGACAACATGAGGGTAGGCGGCGGAAACTGACCATCGGAAGCTTTCACCAATTGGAACATAGGCAAGACAGCTCGCAAGACGCGGGTTCGTAGGGACTATTTGTGGCACGAAGCTAAAAGACATTTAATTTCTGATTTCCAATTAGCAAAAGGTGTCCGCTGCCTATAGTACGTAACGTACGATTTCAGGTTTACGCGATAATAGGGTAGAAAGTGATTACTATATGACATTGGTTGAGTTAAGTGAGATACCCTGTGTAGCTCATCACTGGATGTAGTACTATGCATAGAATGTATGAATTATTAATCACTCTTAAATCATTACACATTGTTCAGTAATCTTTATTGTGGTTCTAAAATTAACATTTCAGAAATATCACTCATCATAACATCAATTCTGCTCTAAGACAAACAGCAACTTATGCAGTGTAACTCTTGAGGGCTATATTGATTGAGGTTCATGGAGCTGTCATGTCCAAGTAAAAAGTAATGACCGTGTTTTACCGATCAACATCACGGTATGACTTCCATTATATAATTGGTGTCAAGGTGCTCAGCAGAAGGATACAGGTCGATTGGATACCTCAGTCCCAACCAGTCATTTTAACAATCAGAACAAACCAATGGTATTTCCAAGAAGAACAACGTAATCACGACAATTCTTTCGGTGAGGTTTAAATTATATATTCATGTGACAGTGTTACAAGTTTGTAATATATCATTGTTTCAGCAGCAGCAGTTTGAAACCTAGTCACAACAACCATCGCAATAATAGCAGCAAAATGATTTAATATTATTGAACATTATTCACGGTAAAATGGCAATAAAGGACAATTTCCTGATTCATGGATGATGGTTCATTTGGAAAGGAATTTTAGAAACGTAAGCTAGCCAGTAATGTCTATTTCGACAGCTGACTCATTTTGATGAGGTCAGCAGCTTTCTCCGCTATCATAATTGTGGCTGCGTTGGTGTTAGCCGCTGGCGCATGTGGCATTACAGACGCATCAACAACGCGTAGACCTTTTATGCCTCGCACTCTGTCAGCATAAATGTAAAAACAATATCAGTGAATGGAGGTTTTCTTATTCGTTGAAAACAAATAAATAGTGTCATAGTTTAACATGCACCCATTGACTTGCCAACACACATGCACTCAGTTGAAACATCCAACCAGTATCACACAGTACCTGAGTTGAGGGTCGACAACGGCTGTAGAATCATTAGCAGCACCCATCTTGCACGTACCACTATAGTGGAAACTAGTTTTGACATCATGGCGAATAATACATTCCCAAAACTCGTCACTGTCATAAGGGTTGTGGTCACAGTAGATGTTCTCCCGGCGTGCTCGTGTAGCTCCATACGCTTTCATGGTCTCGCTGGCTCCGACTTTCTGAGCAATGCGCAAACCTGTTCAGAGGATATACAATGCTATACACACAATACAAGCTGATATAAATACATAGACCTCGCAAATCATAGAAATGCAGATACAACTTATTCCACCGACGTTTATTAACATTTCTACAAGAAATATTTCATGCGTTAAAACATTACTTGCAATAATAAATGAACTTACACATCCACGCATGGAATACCTTCAGTGACCTTTACTGAGTTCGCAGTATAATTGATATAACTACATATAAAGTGGAATCGGTCCTGCTAGCAAAAACATTAAATATTTATACCTGATAGAATAACCTTAATATCTTGTGGATGTCTAAGGTAATTTGGATCTAGTAGTGGTCTGTCTGACACCTTGTTACTACAAAGGCGTACCGTTCCACGGCTCAGAGGATGGTTGAGGACAGTATATATTGAAAAGCCTTCTGTGTTATTGTATTTCCCAAAAGATTGTTCGATTGTCTGTGGCAAAAGGTTTGTAAATATAACATACATTTCTGACAATTACCTTTAAATCTCAGCCAACAAGGTTTAACATTCGGTAAAATTTCACAATTGATTATGATATCCCTAAGGACGCACTGAATTATGCTAAACAATTGTGGGGCAAATTGACATTGAGCTTGAATAACGTGCTTACCTCAGGGCGCAATGAGAATGCATATCTATATATTTGTCTACTATCATCATCAAGGCCTAGTAGAGATGAGATAAAGTTGAGCTGAAGGTGAGGGATATTTGTATCTTTGCTTTCGGCAGGAGAATGTAGGGTAGCCAGAGCATCAAACCCATTCATTGACTGATATCCTGAGAATAAACAAGTAAGCTATTGATCTTTTTGCATGTTAGGGATAAATGAGTACATTTAATTTATAGGAAGGAAGAGCACTTTTCAATATACTCCTGCACTTACCAGTGCCAAACAGAACATATTTCAGATTGGAAAATATACTAGTAGCCTTATCAGCCGTAAGTGACACGGGTTTCTCGATGGTGAACTCCTGGTTTACCATGATGTGATCATTGAAATTGTTTCCAACAGGTAGATCGTGGATGAAAGGCACCTGGGTAAACGACCTTTGGAATCATCACTTCATGTTCTTTTAATTCTATCGTAAGGATGACATTTGCTCTTTTTTTTCTTTGTGAGATAAAATCAATGCAATTTAATAATTATTTCTTTAGCAGAGCAAATTGGATTCACTTCCGTACCTTGACATCGGCCAGGTGTTGTTTAGGACCTACTCCAGACAACATAAGGATCCTCGGTGAGTCTATGGCACCTGCTGATAGGATGACCTCACGTGATGCAGACACCCTGCGAACCTTGCCCTTCCAGCTGAACTCTACTCCCAATGCTCGCTTGTTTCCAAGTATAACCTACTCAACATATCTATACATTTACCCTAAATGTTACAGGTACATCACTTGAATTTCTAGCATTTTAAGTTGTACAAACAATTGACTTGCAACCTTATGGACGTAGGCGAGTACAGCCACATGCAGATTATCTCGACTTGTGGACGGATTCAAATAAGCTCGAGCTGTGCTGCATCGTTTACCCTGGTCGATTGTATGATGGGTCAAAGAGAATCCTGAAATAGGATAGCAGACGAAATCATTATTTATTCACTCTCTGTTTACCAATGACTAACAAAATGATTGACTCACCTTCTTGTTTTTGGCTTTCGTTTACCAATGACTAACTTTATCAAAATGATAATGTTACCTTCGTGTTTTTGGCCTGCGTAGTCCATAGTCTCGTATCCCATTTCCGCACCAGCTTTAACATAAGCTCTAGCTAATGGGATTGTTCCTTTCTGCTCCACTACGAGTGGACCGTCGTATCCATGGAATTCTGTCACAACCAGACCGATAAAGACTGGTAAGATTTATGAAAGACAGAAAAGCTAGTAAGAACTTGAAACAAAAATTACCATGAAATATTCAAAGTTGTTTATCACTACAATAGATGATATGTTGATGACGTTTTTACCTGGATCAAACTTGAGGTTTGGATCAGACATTTTCTGTGCTTTTTTGAAGTATGGCAACACATCCTTGTAGCTCCATCCCTCACAACCCTTGACTGACCAATGATCAAAGTCCTCTTGGCTTCCCCGAACGTAGGCCATAAAATTAACGCTGCTGCTGCCACCGA
>CM067357.1:25722678-25757678 GCA_034190875.2 Urechis unicinctus | reverse complement strand
GTAGTCCATCTTTTGACTCATCTGCAAGTCACTTAGAAAACTCTGTGCCTGGCCCCTCAAACTAATAGCCAATTCTAAGGCACTCTCATGACTAGTCCAGCCATTCACGTAAGAAATGAGTTCAAACTGCGCTAGATAATCCTTATAACTGGATTTGCCATCATACACAGGGGGTCTTCTGATCTCTCTCCTTGCAGGTACTAAGAGGACAGCACAAGGAAGGGTCGTATGAGACTGAGTTCCAATCTCTGGCATATTGTCTACATTACCAGCCCCGGCAGGCAAGTCCCATGGAGTAAGCGGAGCTGGCTGGGTGGACCCAACAGGCCCTGATCTGGCCGCTTCACAGCCAAGAACAGAAACCAGCTGAGCACCCACTTGCTCCCCACCACCAGTTTAATTTACCTTGCTGATCTGGGACACCTCATCATCAACTAATCTCCCTGGAACCTGTTTTGATAGAGTATTTTGTCTGGGTATTTCTGGCAAGCTAGACTGAGACTGAGTTCCCTGTCTCTCAGGAGCTTGACTGGAACTGAACCCTGTCTGGCTGTAACCCCAACTAGATTCAACACTGTTGGTGTGCTGCATATAAGCAGGGGGGAGTAACCTTGCATTGCACAAGGCATTAACACAGCATGAGGGAATAAATGAGGTGGCAACAAAGGCTGATAGCCAGGAAACTGACCAAATTGTGCTAGATGCAAATTCATATCAGCTGGCCTATTCACATTGGTTGAGGGGTACTGAGCACCAACCATACCTAGTGGAACTTGAGCCTGAGGGGCTCCATCACTATAGGTTGATGCAGGTTGGACCAGTGCCGGTGTACTAGTACTGGTGGTACTGACGGATGGCCCGCTCACACCAACAACATTACAATCACTTACTGAAGTCGCTGCTGTAGCTAACATGTCTAGATTACCTACAGAGTCTGGTCTAACCCTGGTTCCATCAATGTCACCATTGGTAAATGAACCAACCTGAGCCCCTGCTAACCCATTGAACATCTGTGACATTCCAGAGCTATCACGACAAATAAAGTAAATAACTGATAAATATATATATATATATATATATATATATATATATATAGAGAGATTATATATATATATATATATATATATAGATAATATATATAGATATATATAGCGACAGATACTATAATATATATATATATATATATATATATATATATATAGTATATAGGATAGATGTATATATATATATATAGGTTACATATATATAGATATATATACTATATATATAGATATATATATGATATCTATATCTATATTAGATATATATAAATATATATATGAGATATATATAGATATGAATATATATATAGTATATATATAGATAATATAGATATCTTATATATAGATAGAGAGATATATATATATATATCTATAGAGTATATCTATAGAGATATATAGATATATATATATAGAGATATAGAGAGAGATATCTATAGAGATATATATAGATAGAGGAGATAGAGAGAGATATATAGAGAGATGGATATAGAGATAGAGTATAGATATAGAGATATATATATATATAGAGAGAGGATATCTTATAGATATATATAGATATATATATATATATATATATATATATAGATATAATACATGTATATATATACATATATATATATGCTTATATATATATATCTATACATATATATCTAGATATATAGAGATATATATTAGATATATATAGATATATATAGAGAGATATATATCTATATATAATATATATATATATATATATATGTATATATATTAGAGATATATATATATATATATAGATAGATATATAGATATCTATATATATATATATATATATAGATATGAGATATATATAGATCTATATAGATATATATAGAATATATAGATATATAGAGAGATAGATAGATATATATAGAGAATATATATATAGAGATAGAGAGAGAGATAAGATAGAGATAGAGATATAGACTATCTCTATATATATAGATATATATTATATATATATAGAGAGATATATATATATATATATATATATATATATATCTCTATATATCTAGAGATATAGATATATCTATCTCTATATATATATCTATATATATCTCTATATATCTATATATCTCTCTCTCTATATATATATATATATATATATATATATATCTCTCTATATATATAAGGCATGCTAGCTTCCTTGTGCTACGGGACCAGACTTCCAAGATGACCACCACATACCCCCTTTAGGTTCTTCTACACTTGATTCCGTCACTCATATTTCACATTATGATGAGTTGACGGAAACACTACCACTGTTTATTCGTACTTGCCGCCGCGCATAATGACCTCCTCCACACAAAACAACCCCTCCCGTTGTCGCCTAAATTTTAACCTCCCGTAAACCGCAAGCATTATGAAAAGAACGGAAAGACGCTAAATTTGTAAAATTAATCGCGTTCAAATTACCTCCCTATTCAAATTAAGTGTTTAATATCACGTTTGTTGGCGGATAATATGAGTTGGTCTTCGAGGACGCAATTTTGAAACCAATACCGATTTATGACATCATCTACGGTTTAATTTACCTAGCCTCATTGATACATTTTCATAGCATTCTTCGCACACATTTGCCTTTTCATTAATGTTTCCCACCAATGTCATGTAAATTTTAGCCGTATACAGGCCTGGAATTTCACGGCGGCCACGTCATGGCCCTTCAAGTGGCCGTGATGCCCCTTGAAAATGACCCAATATTACGGCCAAGTTTGCCGTGCCCTTTCCCCCCCATGGCCGTAGTACCCTTTTTCACCTTTTGCATCCAAGATCCACCGCGGCCGTCTACCAGCAACCTGACCGCGCCGCCTACCGCATCTTCATTCTTGGACCCAATTATTAAATCCCCACCATCCAGCCACTGTTGCATTGAACACAACACACAACCAAACTTCACCACGCGGCCTCATTTCCGCTGACAGATTGACCTCTTTAATGTTGGCCCCTCCGAAAATTAAACGCAACACACATGTAAACAGCATTGAACTCATTGCTTTCCAGCGGGAGTAACATCATTAAACGAAGGCAGCTGCTATCCAGAACTAAATGAAGACTGGTCGTTACTCAGTTTCTCAAACTATTCTAAATAGTGACGTCTGGTCTTCGGGCTAGGAGAGCGAACCAGCAAGGGCGCAGCGAGATCAGTGAGCGAGATAGATCATCCCTGGAAACGAAGTTGCTGCTGTGTGCGATGTTAACGGAGACCAGAGTTTTTAACAACCAAGGTTGTGAGAACTTCTGTTGTTTATTGAACACGCTGACAGCACATGATTGGTAAAAGTTTGACATCGCGTCCTCGTTGGACATCGCGTCGTTAGATTGTTGTCAACGAAAATACACACTTATCGTATCCTGTCACTTCTATTCGTTCATGTTTTTGAGTCCTTACTAAATAACATTGAAATGCCACGAAGGGATCGTTTGAAACGTTCGAGACAAGTTGGCCTTGGTGCCCTTCCCTTTGGCCTTGGTGCCCTTCAAAATTTGCACCTATCGAAGGCCAAAATGGCCTTGCCCTAAAAATGACGAAATTCCAGGCCTGCATATACTATCTACTCAGAACAGGACGCCTATATTCATATTATACGTATAACCATTTGTCCATGCAATTATTTCCCCAACATATATATTTCTTTCATTATTCTAATCATACAACATTTTACCAACAATACCATCTCAGCAACGTGTCAAATACATTCACACGCAAGAACCAGAGGGTGAGACAAATTCAAATTATCAATGCGAACACAAAGAACAGCTTAAGTGACAGCGACAACAAAGCCATTCCAATTCAAGTATTCAATATTTATTTTGATGTTATAATGTTACACACAAGTTACACACTCACACATTAATCACATAAAGCACTCATTACATAATATATGTCACACATAATCAAGACACATTGGTCGTTGCCTAAGTTTATTTGTTCCCAGGTATATTTACGCCACACAAGTGGGAGATAGTGCCTTCATCCCACGCACCAAGCCCCACGTAAGTCAAATCTGAAGTCTTCCTGACAAGGGATACAGTGGAGACACTCAGCGGCTCAACCAAGCGCTGGATAACCGAGATCTCCCCTTAACCCCAAGAATCATTCCACGCTCGTATATCCGCCAGATCTTAGCAAAAGTATAGGAAAAATACTAAGCTTCTCAAAGGAGGATATTTAAGGAACACGGGTATTCTCTTTTTCCTGGAGAGTCAAACAACAGTGTTTCCATACCGTTAGAATGAGCACAAAGTTATTGTTTATAGAACAAAATTATTGGAAAAATGTAATCATCCAACTTAAAAGTGCCAATCAAGCAGTTAAACTCGTTAAGGGTTTTTGGATAATATGTTGCATTTTTTTCTATTAGCAGTGATTAGAGGATTGGCTTAGCTAAATATGATGCTTTCAAAAGGAATGGATGAATTTGTTTATACACCACCTATTTTCACTGCTTGGGTTGGTGTAGGTGGTGGGAGGGGGTGGTGGTGACGGGGACTTCATTACCTTTCTGGGCAAACCAAAGCATATTTGATGCATTACATTATTAAGTCAGCTCTCCATTTGGTGTAACCTCTCATGGCACTTTAATATTCACTAAGGGTTGATGGTATCGTGTAAATAACTAACATGGGACAAATACTAACGATCAATCACTATTTACATATGAATCAGATGTTTTTTCTGGTCAGCACTTACAATAACTCCTAAAGTCAACAATAGGGACCAAGTTGGGGTACTTGATTGGTATATGAATTTTTTTTACAGGATTGATTTTAATATAGCAGGTTGAAGTGTTGTACGGGTGGTTTAGGTGGGGTTGAGTGTAAGGTCATGACCAGTAGAATTTATCCAGGGCCAGTAGAGGCTCACGAGTATTAGACCAGAGGGTGAGTGAGTCCAAAAGTTGAGGTCTAACACGGCGGCCATTTACCACAAGTGAACGTTACCGAGCGCATGTCACCACTCAATACCATGAATTGTTGAGCTGTGAGGTTCTGAACCAAAACATGCAGCCCTCACTGAACACGCTTTCAAGGCAATACAGGGCCTGTTGTGGATAAGATATTGACGTTATGATTCCTAATATCCTTGGCTCCTTATGGAGTCCTTATGGTCATACAAAAAGTATTCGAATCATCACCACACCTGTGAGTGTCAAAGAGATATCTGGGGCTGACCACCTATAATCACCATCTGCATGTGATAGTGGGCCTCACGTTAGCGTATATAGGCCAGATGCTACAGAGACTGGTCACTCGGGAGCATCGATCTCCGTCACATATACACGAGCATCTATTGAACACAGCCGTAAGGGGCAGACGCCGCTGGGGTATGTCGATTGGCATCGCTGCTTGACTGCTATGTTTACAATACACAACCAGTGAATTTGTCATGTGAATAAACGCAGTTAAGTGCCACTGCGTTTGTGTTTCTGAGACAATTCATCAGTCCACAGTTGATAATCAAAGCTGGTAACATCCGTCCTACACAGACTACGCCAATGGGATTATCACAAGTATTGATATCGGTTGGACAAAACTTGTTCAAAAGCTTCACCATACCCTGAAAAGAGAAAGGTGCTACGGTCATATGACAAGGAACGCTTGGTTAATGACTTTATTCTGCACTATTATATCGACTTAGTACAATTTTATTTTCACCCACGTTTGCCTCAATACACCTAGTTATTTATATTAGTTTTGACTCTTTTTGATGATATCGGCGGCTCTTTCTGCGATCATAATGGTGGGTGCATTGGTATTTGCGGCAGTAATCTGCGGTATAACAGAGGCGTCGACCACACGAAGGCCTTCTAGTCCCCGCACCCTGTTGACCGGAAACAGAGAAGAACAACCTTAAAACCTGTCTTAAAGCATCAGCCATCAAATGGTGTATTGCTAGAAGAAGACATCGCACCTGAGCTGTGGATCCACTACAGCGTTAGCGTCGTTGGGAGCTCCCATTTTACATGAACCAACGTAATGGTAGATCGTCTTGGAGTCGTGGCGAATGACACACTCCCAGAATGCATCAGTGTCGACTGCCTCATGCGAGCAGTAGAAGTGATTTGGTATGACGTGTTTTGTTCCGATCGACTTCATGGCATCGCTGGAGGCTATTTTCTGGGCTATCCTTATTCCTATGGACAACAGAACATACGCGTATTCAGTGTCGGTCATATATGGCTCACAAATACTTACACACTGACGTAAATACACACCTATACACTGACGTAAATACAGCTTGACAATGGACGGATCATTGGGAAGGTGTTCTATCCAACAGAGTACCAGGTCAGCAAATTGAGGTTACGTTTAACCAGTTATAGCAGACGCCAGTCCATAGTAGCCACTTGTATATAAAAGACGTCTTCGTGCGGTTGCACCGCTGTTTACAAACACATCCCTGTAGCAGCGGCATGTGTCTCACCCCTTAGAGTGCCTGTTTCACTTTAAGTCCGACTTGTTCGCACATTCGTATGCGCCAGCCAGCTATCTCACCATCACGATATGTACTTACCTGAGAGAATGACAGCCACGTCTTGTTGATGTTCCAGATAATGAGGATCAAGCAGAGGTCTGTCCGACACCTTGTTACTGCGCAGGCGCACAGTTCCACGGCTCAGTGGTTGATGAAGTCCAGACAGTATGAGCATCCCTTCAGTGTTATTGAACTTCCCGTAAGCGGATTCCCTGCTCTGGAAACAAGTCACGTGGATAAGTTTCATCTCTAATGCTTCTCATAACGTTGATGAAACGATTGGTTTAATCTACATTGCAAACTGTAAGAAGTTTCGTAGTTGCACATTGGTCATTGGTGCCTGTGTACCAATTCAATGAGAAACTTATTATATTCAGTTAAATATGAATCTCGTTAGGAGAGATGTAGTTAGGAGTGTTGAATCAAGCGACAATGCAGAAGATTCAATCCCCTTTGTTATAGTAAGTCAAGAGTAAACCGTCGGATTCACACTACAGGATCGAAAAGATGAGGCAGTTTACCGCTTAGCCAAAGGGACCAGCTAAATATATCCCCACGTGGGAAAATCAATAAAGTCCCCTTGCAGGATTGTTTCAATATGTCCCCATTGAAGTTTGTTCAATTCAATACCCCTGTTGAATAGTTGAAACAAGTACCCATTGAGGTGCGCTCAATTCAGATCCTATGAAGGAAGGATGAAAGACGTCCGCATGAACGAATGATGAATAACGTCCCCATGAACGAGGAATTAATGACGTCCCCATGAACGAAGGATGAATTACGTTCCCATGAACGAAGGATAAAGAACTAGTCCCCAATGTGGGAATGTGATGGATGTCTACGCGTTAAAAGAGCCAATTCATAGCAACATGTGAGAGTGTACTATTGTCAAATGAAGACTTAATGTTGACTATTTTTTCTCTCGTTAATGGGACGAACTATTAGAAGTTAGCCGCGACTCCACTCAGCCTGTCATCTAACCTTAAGTCGTCAATAGAAGCTTTAGTTACCTCAGGACGAACGTTCAATCCGTATTGTAACAACTGCCTAGACTCGTCGTCCACACCTATGAGTGAGGAGATGAAGTTGAGTTGTAGATGCGGTATGGTGGCGCCCTCTGGCTCGGCCGATGAGTGTAATATAGCCATACCGTCATATCCGGTCGATCCGAGGTATCCTACACACACACACAGGCCGTATACTTGTGTTACTCAAATTCAACAAAACGAATCATGTTCATTGACATTGGATCAACACAAGACGTGGTGGTTTTTGGTTGTGATTTTTTGCACAATTTATGACTAATCTAAGTCATTACTGTGTCACGTAGGAAACGACCCTACATCTAACACCAAAGCACGTGGCTGCCTTACCGCTGCCCAGCAACATGTACTGCAGGTTTGTGGGTATACTCTGAATCTTCTCCGCAGTTACAGACATTGGTTTTCCAATGGTAAATGTCAGGTCCAGCTGTAGGTGGTCGTGGAAGTTGTTGCCGACCGGCAGGTCGTGAACAAAAGGAACCTGAAAGCAATTCCAAAGTTATGAAATCCGTCCACTTTCGATCGGGATGGTAGTCGATTAACTTACTTACCTTGACATCGGCCAGGTGTTGTTTAGGACCTACTCCAGATAACATAAGGATCTTCGGGGAGTCTATAGCACCTGCTGATAGGATGACCTCACGTGATGCAGTCACCCTACGAACCTCGCCCTTCCAGCTAAACTCCACGCCCGTGGCCCTTTTGTGTTCTAAAATAACCTATGACAAGCAAACAGGATAATGTCAGCCACAAAATTTCCATTGTTCTTTATAAATTCATCATTTGAGTCACCAACCTTATGGACATGAGCGAGTACAGCCACGTGGAGGTTATCGCGACTCATGGCAGGACGCAGGTACGCCTTGGCTGTGCTCCATCGTGTACCCTGCTTGATCGTGTGGTGTATCTTCGAAAATCCTTCAACACGATATACATAATGAATACTGATGATAATACAGAGCATCGATTCCAAATTCACTGCCTACATACTGCATCACGTCATGCCAACCCTTTGTACTGTCATTGGTTGTCAGTTATAGGTATTGGAGTTTAATCAATACATAAAAACACGAGTTGATTAAATCCGACTTAGGTGTGTTCACATTACCTTCGTGTTTCTCGCCGAGGTAATTCATCGACTCATACCCTATTTCAGCACCAGCCTTCACAAAGATATCTCCTAGCGGCGAGACTGCTCTCTGCTCGACCACTAATGGTCCATCATATCCATGATAGTCTTAGACAAAGGAAAATGAAATGAAATATTACTTCATCTTCAACAAAGAGGCGATATCGCGTCTGCAGTGGGTAATGGTACGACACACAGACAGTGCGATAGATTGGTTACGATGGACGCCATTGATGTATTGAAAATGTAAGGGTTGCTCATCACGAAGCTAGTGAACGCCTCCTATTCAACCCAGAACCGCTTATGGGCATCACCACGCCCAAAACCTGCCTTATGGGGCCATGTACCGTTTCACGCCCCATACCAGCCTTATAATGCCCATACCATTTCACGCCCAATGACTGCCTTATCAAGTCCAATAACATCCTTATCATTAAACTTACCATTTCACACTCCATACCTGCCTAATCATTCCTCATACAAGCATTATCATTCCCCATACCTTTTCACGCCCAATATCTGCCTCATCACATTCCATAGTTACCTTATCACTTTCCATAGCTACATTATGGTATCCAACATTTCCCTTATCATATCTAGCACCTGCCCGACCACATTCCATACCTACCTTATCATATCAAGTATCATATAATATCCCACACCTACCTTATCACATTCCATACCTATCTAAACATATCCAGTATCTGTCTGATCATATCCCACACCTACCCTGTCACATTCCATACCTAACTAATCATATCCAGTTTCTATCTTATTTTGCCCCACAACTGCCTTATCACATCCCATACCTACCCTATCATATCAACACCTTCCTTATCACTGCAATATAAGGCCACTCCCCACACAAAACACACAGCATTTTAATTTCACTATCAACACTCACAGTGCACTTTCATCACCTGGATCTATCTTGAGGCTGGGATCTGACATCTTCTGAGCTTTCTGGAAGTAAGGTAGCACCTCCTTATAGTCCCCACCCCTCGCAGCCCATGGCGGACCAATTGTCATAGTCTTCCGGTCCTCCACGGATGTACGCCATAAAGTTGACGCTACTGCTGCCACCTAGTGTCTTACCATGCGGTAACTGACATTGCTGAAGCGAGGAAATCGTTCTTTGATTATTAAATTTCTTGTAATATTTTCAAACTGTTACAAAGCTGAATGGTGATCGGATCTAAACATTAACCCCAGCATTTCTACACATCAGAGTGCTATTACCAACGCACATTATGCACGGAGCTACCACAAGCATGTTTCTGTGTCACTGTGTGGTCTGTCCATGTGACCTTTTCATCTGACCACAGTGATATGGAGGCACCAGGTACGTCAATAGCAGGGTTTTTCGTCTCCTCATCGCCAGCCTCCAGGAGTAGCACCTTGATGTTAGTGTCTTCGGTCAGCCTTGCAGCCAGCACACTGCCAGCTGACCCGGCCCCGACTGTGAGTACAAACAATGGCGTAATAAGCGCGAATTGCCATTACATATACCAAGTAGTTCTGGACAGCTGACTAGCCAGGCCAGAGTCGGACAGACGGGTAAGCCACGGGGCAACTGTCAGACAGGGGTATGGCAAACAGACAAAGTAGTGGCAAACAAAGTAGTGGACCGACACCGACAGACAGGCAAACAGAAAGAAGGAGCAACAAACAAGCAGACAGACCGAAACACAGATAGAGAGACGGACAAATAAAATGTACCCTGGGTACAGTTGTTACCTTGAGTACATTTGTTACACAGGTTACAGTTATTGTACTGGATACATTTGTTGCCCTGGGTAGCGTTGTTATACTGAGTGCAAGTGTTACCATGGGCACAGTTGTTACACTGGGTACAATTGTCATATTGAGTACAGTTGCTACACAAGGTACAGTTTGTGAACTGAGTACAGTTGTGCTGGGTACAAATTCTACACTCTATGCAGCGGTACTGGATATAGTTGTTACTCTCGGTGCAGTTGTTAAATGGGGTGCCGTTCGTTCCATGGCTGTTACCCTTAGTATAGTTGTTACATTGATAAAATGGTGATGTATTAAGCCTGGATACAGTTTCTACACTGAATGGAATTGTTAAACTGGGTACAGTTGTTTAACTCGATACAGTTGTTAAGCTGGGTAGAGTTGTTACTCTGTGAACTATTGTAAAATTAGGTGGAGGTTACCCTGATTATAGTTGTAACCCTGTGTACAGTTGTAACCTTGTGCATAAGGCAGAGATTTTACATTGGGTTCAGTTTTTACACTAGCTGGGTTCTTGCTATTGTCTTACACTGATGTGTTTACTCTGTATGTAGTATAATTGCTAGAGTGCTATCATAATCTTCCTTTTTGCTGCCATTACTCCACGTCAATATTCACACCTCCTGCTCTGTGTAGGATAACTCGTGACTCATTTGAGTATATTTTTCAAATTGCTTCGCTATATTACAGTACTGCATTTTGACTATTGTAGCTGTACTTACATAGATTTACATGACATATTACAGTACATACATTTTGACTACATACATACCACTTTCATCTGTTATATGGCAGAGCGAGTAGACATACATACAGACACATACATACATACATACATACATACATACATACAGACATACAGACAGATACATACATACATACATACATACACATACATACATACATACATACATACATACAGACATACATACACAGACAGACAGACACAACACACATACATACATACATACATACATACATACATACATACAGACAGACATACATACACATACATACATACATACATACAGACATACATACACAGACATACATACATACATACAGACACATACATACATACATACACACACATACATACATACACACATACATACACACATACACACACACACATACATACAAACACACACATACATACACACACACACATACATACATACATACATACATACATACACATACATACACATACATACATACATACATACATACATACATACATACATACATACATACATACATACATACATACATACATACATACATACATACATACATACATACATACATACATACATACATACATACATACATACATACATACAAACAGACGAGGCAGCAATACACGGGCAGATAAACAGACGAGGCAGGAGACAGTCAGACAGTGGGAGGGACAGATAAACAGACGGGGCTGAAGACAGTCAGACAGGGGGAAGGAATGATAAACAGACGAGGCTGAAGCCAGCCAAACAGGGGGAAGGACAGATAAACAGACGAGGCAGGAGACAGACAGACAGGGGGGGGGACAGCTAAACAGACGAGGCTGGAGGCAATCAGACCAAAGAGTGTACATGTTTACTAAAAGCGTCGACTCACTCCTCAGCCCGAAAATATATTTATGACATTTAGGCGCTGTGCATTGCTCTGTCATAGCGTCCCCTGAAATCACGTGGAATGCTCTGATTTATTCGGAGCCGTGGAAGCCTCGACCAATCAGATGACTCAATGTCTTTAATACATGCCGACCCCAAGACTGTGCTTTTATTGATTCCGTAGTATCGTCGCCTGTATCTTCGTGTGTCCCTTGCAACCTAACGATTGCAGTGTGTTATGATTAGCGGAGCGATCACCACAGAGCCACACGAAGTGAACCCTCTTAGCGAAGCTATACACTCTATGGTCAGACAGGCGGAAGGACAGACAAATAGACGAGCAAGCAGACAGACAATCAGGGGAAGGACAGACAAACAGACAAGGCAACAGACAGACTATCAGGGGGAAGTACTGAGCAACAGACGAGGCAGCAGACAGTCAGACAGTCAGACAGACAGACAGGGGGCAGGACAGACAAACAGACGGGCAAGAGACAGTCAGACAGGGGGAAGGACAGATATACAGACGCGGCTGCGGACTGACGAAACATTATACAGACTGCCATATTACTCAGCTCGCAAGTTAAAACCGACACTGAATTCCAATGTACTTACCAATAACATAATCGTATTTGCGGTCGAGCTGTGTTACAACCTGACCCAAGTCCTCTTGTTTCCTTGCCAGCAAGTATGCAGCTATAACTGACCCTGCGATAAGGGCTACAAGACGGAGTCCCATACTGATGTCTGTCACTGTAACCACCAACACAAACGATAACAGCCGAGCTATAACTTCGCGCTGTGTTGTACCATATTACAAGAGCTGAGCCAATTATATCCGACACAGAACTTACAAAATTAGAGGTTCCAAGGTCCAAGATATCGGGCACGGTGACGGAAAACTACTTCTGTTTACTTGACTTTATGAGTGGTGTAACCCAGACAAACTGTTCAGCACCTTGCTGTTTCACTGCAAGGATGCACTCTCAATACGGTGAATCGTTGTGATGTATTTGTGGATGTTAAACACAGGTACTTTAAGAGAAAGGAGGCCAAAAGAGAGACGGGTCAACCCCCAAAGAAGCCCAGACAGCATGCGGAGCGGCCGTTATAACATAACATAACACAGAATGCATTCACTGAATCCATGCTCTTGCGTATGATTTCACTGAATATATGCTCTTGTGTATGATTTCACTGAATATATGCTCTTGTGTATGATTTCACTGAATATATGCTCTTGTGTATGATTTCTCTGCATCTATGCTCTTGTGTATGATTTCACTGAATATATGCTCTTGTGTATGATTTCTCTGAATATATGCTCTTGTGTATGATTTCTCTGATGATTTCACTGATATATGCTCTTGTGTATGATTTCTCTGAATATATGCTCTTGTGTATGATTTCACTGAATTTCACTGAATATATGCTCTTGTGTATGATTTCACTGAATATATGCTCTTGTGTATGATTTCTCTGAATATATGCTCTTGTGTATGATTTCACTGAATATATGCTCTTGTGTATGATTTCACTGAATATATGCTCTTGTGTATGATTTCACTGAATATATGCTCTTGTGTATGATTTCACTGAATTATGCTCTTGTGTATGATTTCACTGAATATATGCTCTTGTGTATGATTTCACTGAATATATGCTTCTTGTGTATGATTTCACTGAATATATGCTCTTGTGTATGATTTCACTGATGATTTCACTGAATATGCTCTTGTGTATGATTTCATGATTTCACTGAATATATGCTCTTGATGTGTATGATTTCACTGAATATATATCTTGTGTATGATTTCTGAATATATGCTCTTGTGTATGATTTCTCTGAATATATGCTCTTGTGTATGATTTCACTGAATATATGCTCTTGTGTATGATTTCACTGAATATATGCTCTTGTGTATGATTTCACTGAATATATGCTCGTGTGTATGATTTCTCTGAATCTATGCTCTTGCGCGTGATTTTACTGAATCCTAGCACTGCAGCAGATTATTTCACTGGATCAATGATTTCTACCAGATGACTTTACTAAATTCTTGACTTATAGCAGATTGTTTTTCTGACTCAATGCTCGATAGCAGACGGTAACACTAAATACTCGCCATGAACTGACGCTGTTAGTAAACTAACCCATCTTCTATAGCAGAATATTGAACTGAACCCAGGCTTTGTCACGGACGATTTTATTCAGTCAAGCTATGAACATGATATTTTTAGTATCTTATAGTGCAGTCTCCAAGCAAAGGCTCATAGATGAATAATGCCGCTGAATTATAGCAGCTGATTCCAGCGGACCGTGCGGTCCGTGTAGCTATACTGCAGGCTAGGAGTATCATTCATATTGTACTTGATGAAAAAGCACCACATTAGGAATCATGGACTATATTTGCATTCGTAATTAATTATAACGACCCTTTTCGGGGTTTAAGCTAAATCCCTGGATCAGTATTGACTGTGGTTATTTGATTACACAATCAAAACAGCGAATGCGTTCCAATATCAATTCGCTTTCTGGTTCATTTTTATGATGTCAGCGGCTTTCTCGGCTATCATAATGGTCGGGGCATTGGTGTTAGCGGCAGTCACGTGGGGCATAATGGAAGCGTCCACAACGCGGAGGCCTTGCATTCCATGTACTCTGAAGAAATAACTCCGAATAGAATCGTTGTATGGTAAGTCTCTTTGCCAAATAAGTACTTCTTTCAGCACCATATTATGTCGATATGACACAATGAAGCCGTAGTGTATTGCATGTAGCCATTTAGGAATTGTAGTTAACGCCATCTAAAGCATTGACAGGGCTCCGAAACTAGTTTACATTTGTGTTGAACTGAACGTGCCATCATACACAGACCCATATCGAAGGGAAAATATTACAAACCACATCTGATTTGCTGCGCTCTGATGACCCACTAGTGCTGCCCACACCCAATAGATAATACAGTTAAGCGTACCTCAGCTGTGGGTCGACCACGGCTGTGAAGTCATCACTGCGCCCCATCTTACATGTACCGGCCGGATGATAGATACCATTAACGCCCGTACGAATGATACATAGCCAATAAGCATCGCTGTCATATTCTTTGTCATCGCAGTAGACGTTATGATGTCGCAATGGCTTAGAACCGAATGCTTTCATAGCGCCACTGGCACCCACTTTCTGAGCAATTCTTATGCCTTCATCAAACAGAAAAATTTCTTCAAAGACTGAAAACCAACATAGCTGCAAATGAAATAATGACGTAATATGTACATAAGTAAACATATATGTACCTGAGAGTATAACTGCTGCATCTTGCGGATGTTCCAGGAAACGTGGGTCGAGCAGTGGTCTGTCTGACGTCTTGTTACTGCGCAGGCGCAGAGTTCCACGACTCAGAGGATGAAGGAGGTTAGAATAGATTGTGTAGCCCTCTGTATTGTTAAATGACCCGTACTTCAGTTCACTTATCTGTATTGCAATCAACCAGCGATATTGCGGTCTTGTTCCTTCAAATTGACACTTATGTCACATTAACATTACCAATGGTCGATTGTTAAATGAAGTGACAGGATAGACAATGTACATGTAGCATATAGAAAGATATGTCACAATACCGCAATGTTTCGATAAGACGGAGAGAAACCGACCTCGGGTCGATATCCAAAAGCATTCGTGATCATGTGTCGTGACCCGTCATCAACACCTGACAATGTGGCTAACAGCATGAGCTGCAGGTGAGGTATTGTGGTCCCTGGAGGCTCGACAGGAGAGTGGAGAATAGCTACACCGTCAATACCTGACATTCCTTGGTAACCTGTGAAGCGGTTCCCAAATGTACATATGTCATACGATTTGAAAACATGTCAGCACACTACGTCATATAAGATGACGTTTAGTAAACTATAATAGAGACCGTCCCAATCGACGTCCCATGACGATTGGGAGGCCACGCTGAATGACACACTATAGGCAGTCGAACACAATATCCTGTGGACAATGTAGAGCCACTCAGACTGGCACAATAGAGATAATCTCACGCAGTATAATGCGGTAAATGGAGAGCCATTATGACTGACACAATAAAGACAGTCAAAAACAATATCCTGTGATGAATGGAGGTTGACACAACATAGACAGTAAAACACAATTTCCTGTGGATAATGTAGAGCCACTCAGACTGTCACTTAAGAGATAATCAGACATTATATCCTGAGGTGAATGGAGAGCAAAAGGACAGAAACAATAGAGACAGAAAAAAAAATATCCTGTGATGAATGGAGGCTGACACAAAATAGACAGTCGAACACATTATCCTGTGGTGAATGGAGGCTGACGCATTATAAACAGTCCATCACAATATCCTGTGGTGAATGGAGGCTGACATAATAGAGAAAGCAAAACACAATATCCTGTGGTGAATAGAGACAGACACAATAGAGACAGTAAAACACAATATCCTATGATGAATGGAGACTTACACAATAGAGACAGTACAACACAAAATCCTAAGATGAAAGGAGACTGACACAATATAGCCAGTAAAACACAATATCCTGTGAAGAATGGAGACTGACACAATAGAGACAGCCCAACACAATATCCTGTAATGAATGGAAGCTGACACAATAGAGACAGTCCATCACAATATCCTGTGATGAATGGAGACTGACACAATAGAGACAGTCCAACACAAAATCCTGTGGTGAATTGAGACTGATAAAATAGAGGCAGTCCATCACAATATCCTGTGGTGAATGGAGACTGACACAACATAGACAGACCGTCACAACATCCTGTGGTGAATGGAGACAGACACAATAGAGACAGTAAAAGACAATATCCAGTGAAGAATGGAGACTGACACAATAGAGACAGTCCATCACAATATCTTGTGGTGAATGGAGACTGACACAATAGTGAGGGCCATAATGAATTACTCAGTGTAGACAGGCACATATCATCCACACTAGATTAGATACATGAACTGCGCCATGTAGCGGGAATGTGCAGGGACCAGCCCAAAGCACATTCCAACAAACTCCCACATCACCAACATACCGCTGTCTTACATTTCCTGTGGGGATGTTACGTTCACCTGCTTATGCAGACTATGAACAAAATCGAAGGTGCGATTACCTGCATCCCAAATAACATTGAACAGTACAGCATTGTTACGGCTGATTGAGAGGGTACAGCTGCTGCTGGCGTCGCTTGGTCATGTAGCAAACACAAATATGTTGGCACATCTGGCCACAGTCCTAATGGTAGAACGCTATAGGCCTGCAATCCGCTCATCGATCATGTCACATGTGCCCCGACACAAGGGTGGTACATTGTTTAAAGAGTAACTAGTCTTATCAAAAATACACAGTAAATAAATTGAACTGTGAACAACAACAGATCATTTACTAAATATTTCTTTCTGTTAAAATAGAAATTTCAGGACAAAGTTTACTGACACATAAAATATAAAATTCATTTAGCTACAGCGAACCTTTTTTGGGGAGGGAAAGAGGGGTGTTAACATGTGACACGTCTCATTCAGCGATTGTGGTCAGCAAATCTTGTCTCCTACAGCAATTTTGATCAGCAATATTTGTCTTATAAACCTTTTTTTGGTCTGCGAAATTTGGCGCACACAGCGATTTTGGTCTGACACACGCAAACCTAAAACGCCCGTACAACTCATATGCCATGTGTATTAAGTAGTAACGTAGGTTTTACAAAGGGTACACCCACAATGAATACAACTATGTCAACCTGAGGTACTGACCACAAACAGTTTTTCAGCACATAATTCAGGTTAATGTTAAACCCAAGCTGCTTTTTTCACAGCACTGATACCTCACTGCGAGGCAAGTGATAATTTTTTGGTGAGAGCGGTATGAAGATAAATGAACATGAATGTCAGGTGACGAGATATGGAATATAGATCAAAGTTTGTTATATCAAATTCGTCATTCCATGTCATAAAACTAACCATGGTAGGTTTGACGTTAGCTTACCACTGCCAAAGAGAGAGTATTCCAGATAAGAAGCTAGGTTCATCGCCTTCTTGCTGGTGATCGATACTGGTGTAGCAATTGAAAACATGACGTCACTCATGAAATGGTCGTGAAAGTTGTTACCCACCGGAAGGTCATGGATGACAGGCACCTGCCAAACAAAAACCACTCTGCTAGTGACATAAGTCTCATTCATTGGAATATATCCTATGATCAACACCCTGAAACGTCTAAAAGTATCAACAAATACGCAAATGGGGTTGGCCGTTGAAATAAGGTGTTTTGAAAAATGGGTTCATAGTGTCATCTACCCCAACTTCTGCCAGGTGTTCCTTGGGACCAACTCCAGACAACATGAGGATCCTCGGTGAGTCTATGGCACCTGCTGATAGGATGACCTCACGTGATGCAGACACCCTGCGAACCTTGCCCTTCCAGCTAAATTCTACACCCTTGGCCCTCTTGTTTTCTAAAATGACCTACGAGAGGCAAACAGGATCATGTAAGCCCCAAAATGTCATATAGTTCTTTCTGAATTCATCAATTGAGTCACCAACCTTATGGACATGAGCGAGTACAGCCACGTGGAGGTTATCTCGACTCATGGCAGGACGCAGGTACGCCTTGGCTGTGCTCCACCTCTTACCTTTGTTAATTGTGTGGTGGAACTTGGAAAACCCTATGGAAAAATTGAAAAGGTATAGATGATAAGAAAATGTTACTGACTCATAGGAACGAGATTTAAATACAGGACATTGTATTGTGCTCATCGTTTTGATAGCTCCAGAAAATATCTGATAACAAATCATTGTATTATGCTCGTCGTGTTAGTAGCCCCAGAAAATATCTGGTAACAAATCATTGTATTGAGCTCATCGTGTTAATAGCCCCAGAAAATATCTAGTAACAAATACATATCAAATGCATATCAAACCTGTGTCTTTTTCTTCCAAGTAGTCCAATGGTTGGAATCCGATTTCGGCCCCGGCTCGGACCCAAGCGGCGCCTAAGGGAGTAGCTGTTCCCGCCTCGACTACCAGAGGCCCGTCATAGCCATGGACATCTGTAAATTGAAGTAAATTAAATGAGCAATGTTTACGTATAATAGCACAAAGGCTGGAAATAGGTAGTAGATATGGTAAAGTAACTACATGGTAAATGTGCCTTAAATAATAACATATAAATACAGATCCTCTTCGAGTCTATGCACCTGGATCAAATTTGAGGTCCGGGTCAGAGATTGTCTGTGACTTTTTGAAGTAGGGCAGCACCTCTTTGTAACTCCATCCCTCACAGCCCTTAGCGGACCAGTCGTCATAATCGGCTGGTCCGCCCCTGGTGTACACCATAAAGTTAACACTGCTGGTGCCACCTAGTGCTTTACCGTGATAGACAATGCATTCCTGGAGAAACCACAATATAACCTGGTAATGCTCGGCCTTCGTTAGCGGCATGATATAATGTTCATAGTGACATTGTAAGCCCTTGTGTATACCATCTTTTCATATTTTGTTCATCAAAACCATAAGAACTAAAAACGAATCTGTTCAGTGTTATTCGTTTGTCGTCGCTTAGGAAACACGGTCAACGGTTTAGTTGCTGTTTTTCGTTTTGGGTTTTGATAAACAAAAAACGAAAAGACGGACCACGCACCATTATACCCCATTCTAGAGTTGTAGGGTTCGACATACATTGTTAACGGCTCCTAGACAGGCGTGTTGTTGGGGAACTGTTTTATCGGACCACATCACGGTGGGGTCATTGAAAAGAGAAACAGCAGCTCCAGGAGATTTCCATCAAAGGGTTTTTCGTTTCCTCATCGCCAGCCTCCAGAAGTAGCACCTTCATGTTAGTGTCTTCAGTCAGCCTTGCAGCCAGCACACTACCAGCTGACCCGGCCCCGACTGAAGACATTGACATGTAATGGACTGAGCAGAGCAGGGCGGTGTAGAGCAGGGCAGGTCAGGGCAGGGCAGAGCAGAGCAGGACAGAGCAGGGCTGGGCGGTGCAGAGCAGGGCAGGACAGGACAGGTCGTCGAGTTGAGTTGATTGGAGTAGAGTGAGGAGGAGTGGAGTGGAGTGGAGTGGAGAAGAGAAGGGAGGAGTGGATAGGAAAGAAGTGGAGTGGATTGAGGAAGAAGAGGAGTGGATAAGGCTGGAGTGGAGTGAGGTGGGGATAGGAGTGGATAGGATTGGAATGGAGTTGAGTGGCATGACGTTGAGTGAGGAGGAGTGGATAGGAGTAAAGTGGTGTCGAGGGGAGTGGAATGGAGTGGAATGGAATAGAATAGAGTGAATGGAGTGGGGTGGAATGGTAATGTTATTTGCTCAGTCAAAAATACATAAACTATTCGGCGTTGCAAAGAGAGAAGCTGTCTTAAGTTTGAAGTGCCAATAAAAGGTGTTTTGATGTAGACGGACTGAGCACTGCGACCCTGGGGGCGAGGCCTTATATACTGAGCTGGCTTTAATAAAAACAACAAAACTGCAGCCCTAGTTGTGCTGCGCTGTTAATGTAGGCACATGGTCGGTGTAAACGCTTGTGAATTGGTATGGAAAGATGGACGAAAACACTTACCAATAATATAGTCGTAAGTATTGTCGACGTGGCGTGCGACTTGGAGACTTGGGTCATGATTTCTGGTGACGAGGAATATGGCGACGACGACGAAGAAGACGACACCGATCTTCAGCAGCGCCATGATGTCCCGGGATGTGTCTGGCTGGCTGGTATCGGGCCGTGGAGGGGCACTTCAGTGTATAGGGGTGGTATAAATGTGCCGCGCAACGGGGTATGTTTTTTTCGGCCTGTCGGCTTTTACGACGCGTGTCACAGGCGCCACCATAGCTGATTTCTGATCCAAGCCGCATACCCCATTTCGCATCATACGATGGGTATTTGTTAACATTTAAAAAGACACGTGGACCTTGCGCGACAGGTATATTCTTATTTCACTTTATACCAGGGGCATATGTTAACGCAAACCCCTACCTGTGCGTGCGACCCAGAGATCTGGTCTCGCACATATAAGGCGTTGGCTGCTGTGAGAGAAACTTTTCTTTTTCGAAAAACTTTCACCAGTATCACCAAACCTGATGGATTTGCCCGACGAGGTAATTAATTATATATCAATAAACACGCTGACTATCATAGTTTTCTTTTTGGGGTAATATATATGTTTAATTCGATTAAATTTGCAAGTGTCTATTTTGCATCGAGACGCCAAATTTTCGGCTTGGAACTTTGACATATATTTTTTAATCTCTAGAAATATGTGAAATATTCGCATAAAAATATTCTTGGTATTCGTTGAGTGAACAAAGAAAAATCCGATGGTCACGTTTATCAAGCTGTTAAATGCATACTTTTTATTGTATTGAGCTAAATACGTGAGCAATAATACCTTGAATTCGTACAATTCGTTGAATCTCAAGCTTCCAGAATTTTTCAAATTAATCAAAAACTATGTTGTAATGTTTAGCCAGATTGCGACACAAATGCCTTAACCAATAACCAAACACAATCCATTATCAATAATTGTAAATTCCCTTATAGTTTACCTCCATATCGCATCCAAATACGACGTATATTTGTCAGTCCAATATGGCTGACAGTGGGCGATAATTTGGTGTTATTACTAACCGGTGGCATACTTATGCAATGTCAGAATACTTCTATGTAACTAACTATATCCTAGAATATTAATCTAGTCCCAGCAAATTTGTACTTTGTGAATTCAATTTTGTTGAATGATTAATGGATAAATATTAGGTGTTGGTAACTGTGTCTGAGAACATATTTTTTAATCTTTACATATCCAGTTCAATTATGTTTTGCAGGCAACAACCTTTCCAGTTGGCAGGAAAAGGAAAAGGTCCAGGATAGCTTTTAAATCTGAGAAGTATCACTACAAGATATCAGCTGACAGAAAGCGTTCCATTTCTGAACATGCCTATGCAGCTGAATGTGAAGAGATAAAAAGGTGACAGTTTGTTGCCTGACTTTGTTGTTTTTGGGATAAAAAAATCAGACTTTCGTACCACGTATTAACTAAAAAGTTAAATTTATAAGCTCTATTTGTTAAATGATATAGATTGGTGAAGGCTTGTTCTGTATTTTATTTATGTTATTCTGTTTATATGTTTGTCATATTGAAGTGCAAATAAATAGTCCTCACTTTATCTCTTTATTTACATAAACCTACAGCTACTTCTGTATTAGCAGGAAGAAACATGACATCAGTATGTGGTTGTGACATGAATATGCAATTTATTATACAACGTTAATATGAATTTAGGATATACAGGCAACCAGAAATTAACCCAGTTTATAAATATATTTGATAACAAAATATGACTGACTAGCTGACAATGTATATGAAACATTTAGAAACTGGAAAACAATGCTTGGCCAACATTACTTTACATCTCAATCACTCAACACAGTACTAAGAGTGGTACATTCATTTGCACCCTGCACACAAATCACAGTTAATATGGTTCGAGATCTTTACGTGTTTTCCCTAAACCCTTTGAACATTTCCTGGACACTTTCTCCAGCCTTTCATGGCGTCTTTTTAACAGGTTTATCCACTGTCAAGCGGACCAGATGTGCTGCGAGTAAATCAAAATGAACTCTCCAAGAGCTGAAGTCGCGCGTCAGATTTGCGTTGCGTGTCAGCGAAACTCCTGGCATGCCAACGCGTTTCAATTCTCGCGCAAGTACTGATATTGTACTTCAGACTCGGACAATGTGATGACAAGGCACGTCCAGGACATAGTTAATGATATTGTGTAATCGAGTACACCACCTGCTGTTGTTAACTCGTCTATTGACACTTGCAAATGTATCCATGCCATTTCGCCTATGCTCACCGCGAACTTGACCTCTGGTCAAGGCCTCCGGTTTCCTCGCTGGCTCGAAAAGTGGCTCCTTCAAACATTTCTCCCTAGCATTAGCAGAAATCAGTCATCAGAAATCAGTCATTGTTCATCTGTCAATCCATATCATAATCATCATCGCTCATCAGTCACTCCATATCACAGTCGTCATCGCACATCAGTCACTCCATCTCACAGTCGTCTTTCCTCTGCCACTCATTCTGGCAGTCGTCGGTTGAGCAATGATTGTTTTCTTTTAACTGAAGAACGTAAGTGCACTTTTGTGAATATTTTACTCTTTATAGGAAAAAAGTCTCTTTTTGGTATTATTTACAAGTTTGTAGTCAGGAGCATAGTTATTGAACACTGCATAATATGTGTGTGCACAGGTTTTCAGAAGCGCTGCCTAATTCTCCTCCTCGAAATCAGGGATAGACTGAACAGGCAGGAGAGGAGAGACCTGGCCGATAGTGGTGAACAGCTTCCTGAAGCTGTGCAGATGAACAGCACTGAGGAACTTCAACATTTCAATGAGCAGTTGATGGACAAGAATTTGTGGATATGTAAAATTGCAGTTTTGTTAAGGAATAGTGGGCGTCAGACCTAATGAACAGCAATTAAATATTCTCCACAAAAACTGCCTCCATATTCTCATATACTGTATTTTCTGGAATGACTGTTACACCCAATTAATCTAACATGCTTTTGAATTATTCCTTGTGGTTGTTTTATTTTTGCCTAGTGAGGTTGATAAAAAATGCAAGGTGAATTTTTTTTTCTACATTATTATCATGGTTGTGGTTTTTTGTGGTCATTTACTTAGCTATTACTGGGTGATTATGACTTGTTTATTGTAGCATAAATAATCATTTATATATGTAAAAGAATACTCTGAACCGACAATTTAAATTAGCCAGTTAATTCAAACACATTGGGTAATTGTCAAATTTTTGTGCCAGTTTCAGAAGTGTATGGAAATTAGTGGTAGCAGTGTCCAGAATATGGTGAACAATTTGACAAGCAGGTGAGATTCTCTCTCACTCTGTAGATGTATATTTGGACATCCATGATTCAAACAATTTTCACAAGTGCATTTTGTCCGAGAGGCTAAAAATAACATACCCCGTTGAGCGGCACATGTATACTACTGCTATACACTTAACTATCCAGTTGTATCATACCACTCCCGATCGTGTTAGGAGGGTGCTGTGTACTATGTACACAGTCTGTTTCACAACCTAGATGTTTTTCTCTCTTGCCATTGATTCGGAGGGGGGAACGGTTGAATGTTAAATAAGTTCAATAAATTAACATGGACAATTAACAATTGACAATGTATTAAGGAAAAGCACAGCAAGCAGAGATATACTCGCGCAGGGAATGCGATCAGACGGGAATGAATAACGCATTATACGAAACATATATAACAAATCAATTACTCAGCAGCTAAAAAAATGGCATATTTCCTCGTGAAATTATGGTCATAAAGTGATATACTGTGGTCTGTGGACACAATTGTGGGATATCTGATGTAAGTATGAATGTATAACAAAACACGAGAGGCGCATCATTAGGAACTAGCTGATTAACATAAACGTAGACTGAAGTCATGCGATTGTAATGTGGCATACGCAACAAACGCCAGTCAAGTCGCATCATAACGTTCGCTTGTTAAGCTTTGACCGACATTTTCGGGAACGTCATAGCGTATCTCCTGAATGGACAGTTCGGATATCATAGGATTTAATGGACACGCACGAGGACTGGTGCAAGTCCCGGCGTCTTTGGAAACCCAGTCAACCGGAACTGTTCCTACGTCTTCACCGTTTGTATGACCTTCTGTTTGACACGATCCCTCTGTCTGTGGTTTTTGCTTCCCGACAGATGAATCTTGAGAATTGACATCTGTTTGACACATGCTATCTGAAATCTTGCAGCCTTCTCTGGCTGTTGAATGTGTGGTGTTTTCGTCTGATAAAACAGAATCACATATCTCCTCCTTGGCTTTACATGAATCGCAATCATCATTTACCCGGGAAAAGTCCCCATGTTCAACCTTGTCAACCTTTTTAACTGACGTGGAGTCAGTGACGCACTTGGATCTGATGGTTACAGCCTGTGATGTTACTTGTGGTACCTTGTCCACGTGGTACGCGATCGCTTTAGCTTCATCTTGGGGACTTGGACCTCGTAAAAGGTTAGGATTGTCTGAACTCGAATTATCGCCCATTTTGGCGGGTGAAAAGAGGACATCACGTGGGCAGGGGTCACTCACAATTTAAGCTGCTGTTTTACGATACTTTTCACCAGGTTGCGATGTGAGCGTCGCATTGATAGGAATCACATCAGGCTGTTTAGGTCTAATGGATTCTTGAGGCAACTCGCACTCACTATGGCTATGTACCTGCGATTGTGAATAGTCTGTTACTGCTGGGGAGTGCCCCCACCCATTGGTAGCATGGGGATATATAGATGGCTGCGCATTGAGTTGTTTGATTTGATTGACCAGGATAGGTACTGCTGAACCGTCCTCGCCAGTTGTAAACAAGGCGAAATCGGTGTTGTCCCCTTCATTCGCCCTCCCTATCATGGCTAACGGCTGGTCAGTATTGATGGAAATCTGTAATCCATCCCTCGTGGAGATGTTGATATTACTTTGCGATGATCTGCGCCTAGGTTGTGGTTGATGGGTCATATTCATATCGGAGGAGGAAAACGGCGCAACCGACCCATAACCTTGCCTATGACCTCCAGCGTTACTATGACCTTGACCTGGAAAATCAACCAATTTGCTGTAAAGAGCCTCGTTACCGATATCGCTCCCGTTGTAGGATTTGGTTTTGGACACGACAGGATGATGGAAGGAGAAGTCATCATGCCGGCCATACTCCCCTCCTCCAATCACCGTCGACCTCATCGTGCACTGTTTGCGGCATGACACCGGCGAAGATGGCACTGATCGGATACTTGACGTTGGACCGACGAGCGGCGTCACACGACGGTCTTGGATGAAAGAACCACTGATCTGTGAGATTTGACGAGATGGCGTCTCTGTTTGGATCGAGTAGCGTCTCTGTGTCCGCAAAAGGCCTTGTGGGGCGGTGAAACCTGCAGGCATACCGACCTACACGCATCCAAATGCAAAACCCTTGCTCAAGTCTTCAATAGAAGCAATGTCTGTGACATACGAATCAATGTTTCATGAGGTAGATATTATAAAAAATATTCAAATTGTGTTGTTTCATATATTAAAAGCCATCGGAACTGTACAAGCGGTACACGCCGCAATTTAACATGCCATCATATTAGTATAGCATAGTGCATCTATATGGGTTTCTCACCTTAAACAGAGGGCGATGACCTGGAGTGAAAGAAGAGCTGTGGCTGTGTTGGGGACGGTAAACTCCATCAGAATTATCCCTTTCCTCTAATATCCTGGGAGGGGTATTTACATCTCGGGAAAGCGAAAATCTTCTATCCACCAAGTATGACGAAACACTGCTGTCACTCTGACGTCGCGGCTGTGACGACATTTTCTCGTTCGTCTGTATCCACGTCATGCTTGTTTCGTTTGAGTCGGCTAAATCCTCACTCCGCGCCTTTAGTACCAGTTTCCGATTATGGGAGTAAGTACTCGGCGTTTGCGAATCCGCATTTTGGAGCACTGTGTCGGCTGTCTGCCTGTAATCATATCTGGTGTGAATGTCCTCAACTGAATCCTGTATATCTGATCCTTGGCGCAGGAAAACTCGTTGATGACTCGCATGGTGCTTCAAAATGACTGGTTCAGGGCTGTTTTCACCCGGTGAGTTGATTACAGTTGAGTCATGTGGGAGGATGTATACCTGCTGATGAGTGGGCAGTACTGCGCCACCGCTACAGCTGGTACAACCGCTGGTAAGGAACGCGGTGATTCAGCACGCGTGAATCACCTGGGTCGTTAGAGGTACGTCTAGGTAACAGCGCTATTGTTGTTGCCCCTCTTGTGAAGCTTGAAAAATCTCCTACAATATTTTCCTACTTAACTCTGCGCAAATTTGTACCCTTGCAAAGAGCTTTATAAAGATTCTGCAGCTAGAGCTTGTATAGGTGGATGTGCGGATCAACCCAAACACTGGACCACGCCCGTGAACTGTCTCGGTATGGACAATGATTAACTCTTCTCTCTGACACAGACGCCTTCTTACTTTCCCAGCCTAGGAGCGGAAACGTGACCGCATCTAAGTCGACCTGCTGCCTCACCTGCCCGCGATCCCCACGCCGACCTCCACACTTGCAACCTTTTGTACCTCACCGACCAAGGGGGTGAGTTTTCATGCAGGAAGTTAATCGACTGCGCCTGCGTATATCCCGCGTTTTGAACCACATACCCTGAGATGTTTTCATTGTTTAACATGTGATGTTAATCTCTTCAGAGGGTCTGCCGAGCCTGATTACCTCGATAGACCACGTTCTCTCCTTAGCCAGCATGTTATTTAACGTACACACAATATCTCGATCCTCATCATATATGAATCATTATCCAAAACACTATGCACTTTATCCCCCACTGAGTATCTTCAAGCTCCATGATGGATAAATCGTTATCCGAAACACATTTTTCATTCGAGTGGTGCTTTATGCAACGTTTTTAAAAATGTCATGTACTGTGATAAACACAGTTTCATTGTCGTATACTGTGATAGACAGTTTCATTGCCATATACTGTGATAAGACAGTTTGTTTGTCATGTACTGTGATAACAGTTTCATTGTCATGTACTGGGATTAACACAGTTTCATTGTCATATACAATGATAAACACACATTGTAATATATTGTGATACACATTTTCATTGTATACACGACATCGCATGTACTGTGATTAACCACTCAATCCATTGTCATGAATTGTTGAGCCGTGAGATTCTGAATCTGAACATACACAGTTTCAATATGATACTGCGATATAAACACAGTTTCATTGCATGCACATTTCATTGCATGCACAGTCACAAATTTTAGACCAGAGGGTGAGTCCAAAAGTTAAGGTCTAACACGCCCACTCACTGAACAACTCGCATGTCACCACTCAATCCATGAATGTTGAGCCGTGTTCTGAACCAAAACATGCAGCCCTCACTGCCACCTGTTGTGAATAAGATACTGACGTTATGATTCCCTATATCCTTGGCTCCTTATGGAGTCCTTATGGTCATACAAAAAAATATTCGAATAATCACCACACCCATGAGTGTCAACGAGAGATCTGGGGCTGACCACCTATAATCACCATCTGCATGTGATAGTGCGCCTAACTTTAGCATATATAGGCCAAGTGCTACAGACACTGGTCACTCGGGGACATCGATCTCCGTCACATGTTCACGAGCATCTGTCGAACACACACATAAGGGACTGACATCGCCGTTGGGGTATGTCGATTGGCATCGCACATTGGCTGCTATGTTTACAATACACAACCAGTGAAATTGTCATGTAAATAAACGCGTTTGTGTATCTGAGACAATTCAGCAGTCCACAGTTGAGTATCGAAGCTGGTAATAGCCGTCCTACAAAACTACGCCAATGGGATTATCATAAGCTTTGATATCAGTTGGACGAAACTTGTTCAAAAGCTTCAGCCTCAAAAGAGATAGGTTCTACGGTCATATGATAAGTGACAATGGTGATGACAGGACAGAGATCTTGGCATCTACCAACAAAACATATAACACAACATTTAGTGCTGACTTAATCATGTAGAGAGGATCAGTTAATGTGATGTTAAAGGAACGCTTGGTTGATGACTTTATTCTGCACTATTATTTCGACTTAGTACAATTTTATTTTCACCCTCGCTTGCCTCAAATACACCTAGTTATTTATAATAGTTGTTGGCTCTTTTTGATGATATCGGCAGCTCTCTCTGCGATCATAATGGTGGGTGCGTTGGTATTTGCGGCAGTAATCTGTGGTATAACAGAGGCGTCGACCACACGAAGGCCTTTTAGTCCCCGTACCCTGTTGACCGGAAACAGAGAAGAACAACCTTAAACCCTCTCTTAAAGCATCAGCCATCAAATGATGTATTGCTAGAAGAAGACATCGCACCTGAGCTGTGGATCCACTACAGCGTTGTCGTCATCAGGAGCTCCCATTTTACATGAACCAACGTAATGGTAGATCGTCTTAGAGTCGTGGCGAATGACACACTCCCAGAATGCATCAGTATCGACTGCCTCATGCGAGCAGTGGAAGTGGTTTGGTATGACGTGTTTCGTTCCGATCGACTTCATGGCATCGCTGGAGGCTATTTTCTGGGCTATCCTTATTCCTATGGACAACAGAACATACGCATACTCAGTGTCGGTCCTCCTCAAACGAGCAGGCTGATGTTCATTCATATATCTAGACATACTGATTGGGCTTAAGGAGAGCATCAAATGACATTTTATGACTTTAATCCAAAGCTTCTTTATGCTGACTGGCATTGCCTGCAACGAGTTTTGAAGTCTGTCAAACGTTTGAAGACTTATGCTGTATCCCCAATCAGATAAGTGGACGAGCCTATGGATCACAAGTACTTACACACTGACGTAAATACACACCTATACACTGACGTAAATACAGCTTGACCATGGGCGGATCATTGGGAAGGTGTTCTATCCAACAGAGTACCTGGCCAGCAAACCGAGGTTACGTTTAACCAGTTATAGTTGACCCTAGTCCATAGCAGTCATTTGTATATAAAAGACGTCGCATTGCGGCGGCCTGTGTCTCACCCCTTAAAGTGTCGATTACACCTTTGACAAGCACCTTCTTTTAGCGCTCGTCTATGTCTCACCATCCAGTGTCGGTTACACAGCTGTTGGCAAACAAATCTACATAGCGGCTGCCTTTGTCGCATCTCCATGTGGGTCAGTTTCACTGTTGTTGACAAGCACCTCCCTATAACGATTGCCTATGTCTTACCCCTTCGAGTGCCTGTTTATCTTTGAGTCAGACTTGTTCGCGCAATCGTATGCGCCAGCCAGCTATCTCAGCATCATGATATGTACTTACCTGAGAGAATGACCGCCACGTCTTGTGGATGTTCCAGATAATGAGGATCAAGCAGAGGTCTGTCCGACACCTTGTTACTGCGCAGGCGCACAGTTCCACGGCTCAGTGGTTGATGAAGTCCAGACAGTATGAGCATCCCTTCAGTGTTATTGAACTTCCCGTAAGCGGATTCCATGCTCTGGAAACAAGTCACGTGGATAAGTCTCCTCTCTAATGCTTTTTATTACGTTGATGAAACGAGTGGTTTAATCTACATTGCTTGCTGTAAGAAGTTACGAAGTCAATAGTCCCTGTGTTCCAATTAAATGAGAAACTAATTAAATTCAGTTAAATATTAATCACGTTAGGAGAGATGTAGTAAGGAGTGTTGAATTAAGCAACTATGCCGAGGATACGTATTCAATCCCCTTGTGATAGTAATGGTAATATTTGGGTTTTACGTCACTATCAACAACTAGGTGATATTGCGACGGTGATGGGTGGGGAAGTTTGTGATAGCTCCCCTGCAGTGCCAGTGCCCAATTGTCACAAATCCACTGCCCAGACCGGGTTGCGAAATCCTTGCCGCTGGCACGATACCATTGAGCAGATCGGGTCGAGTGCATATACTTTCAGAGTTGGAGATGGGACTGCCATTTAACGTCATTATTCGAGTCAGGAGTATACCGTCAGATTCACACTACAGGATGGAACTCACAACCTGCGGGTCGAAAGCCGAGGCAGCTTATCACTTAGCCACAGGGACCAGCTAAATATATCCCCACGTGTGAAAAATCAATTAAGTCCCCTCGTAGGAGTGTTTAAATATGTCCCAATTGAAGTTTATTCAATTCAATACCCCTGGTGAATAGTTGAAACAAGTACCCATTTAGGTGCGCCAATTCAGGACCCAAGTTGGAGAGTTGAATCAAGTCCCCATGCACGAAGGATGAATAACGTCCCCATAAACGAAGGATTAATGACGTCCCCATGAACGAAGGATAATTGACGTCCCCATGAAATAGAAAAGAATTAGTCCCCGATGTGGGAATGTGATGAATGTCTACGATTAAAGAGAGCCAATTCATAGCAACATGTGAGAGAGTGATATTGTCAAATGAAGACTTAATATTGACTATTTGTTCTCTTGTTAATGAGACGACCTAGTATACGTTAGCCTTGACCCCACTCAGCCTGTCATCTTACCTTAAGTCGTCAAACAGGAGCTTTAGTTACCTCAGGACGAACGTTCAATCCGTATTGTAGCAACTTCCTAGACTCATCGTCCACACCTATGAGCGAGGAGATGAATTCGAGTTGTAGATGCGGTACGGTGGCGCCCTCTGGCTCGGCCGGCGAGTGTAGTATAGCCATACCGTCATATCCGGTCGATCCGAGATATCCTGCACACACACCGGCCATATACTTGTGTTGATCACATTAAACAAAACGAATCATGTTCAATGACGGGGCGGTTGATCAACACAAGACGTGTTGGTTTTTGGTTGAGATTGTTTGCACAATTTATGGCTAATCAAAGTCATTACTATGTCACGTAGGAAACGACCCTACATCTAACACCAAAACACGGGGCTGCCTTACCGCTGCCCAGCAACATGTACTGCAGCACTGTGGTTATACTCTGAATCTTATCTGCAGTTACAGACATTGGTTTTTCAATGGTAAATGTCAGGTCCAGATGTAGGTGATCGTGGAAGTTGTTGCCGACCGGCAGGTCGTGAACAAAAGGAACCTGCAAAACAATTCCAAAGTGATATAATCCGTCCACCTTGGATCGGGATGGCAGTCGATAAACTTACTTACCTTGACATTGGCCAGGTGTTGTTTAGGACCTACTCCAGATAACATAAGGATCTTTGGGGAGTCTATAGCACCTGCTGATAGGATGACCTCACGTGATGCAGTCACCCTGCGAACCTCGCCCTTCCAGCTAAACTCCACGCCCGTGGCCCTTTTGTTTTCTAACATAACCTACGAGAAACAAACAGGATAATGTAAGCCCCAAAATATCCCATAGTTCTTTATAAATTCATCAATTGAGTCACCAACCTTATGGACATAAGCGAGTACAGCCACGTGGAGGTTATCTCGACTCATGGCAGGACGCAGGTACGCCTTGGCTGTGCTCCATCGCTTACCATGCTTGATCGTGTGGTGTATCTTCGAAAATCCTTCAACACGATATAATTAATGCATACTGATGATAATACAGAGCATCGATTCCAAATTCACTGCCTACATACTGCATCATGTCAAGTCAAGCATTTGTACTGTCATTGGTTGTCAGTTATAGGTAATGGAGTTTGATGGATACATAAAAACACGAGTTGATTAAATCCGACTTGAGTGTGTTCACATTACCTTCGTGTTTCTCGCCGAGGTAATTCATTGACTCATACCCTATTTCAGCACCAGCCTTCACGAAGATATCTCCTAGCGGCGAGACTGCTCTCTGCTCGACCACTAATGGTCCATCATATCCATGATAGTCTTAGACAAAGGAAAATGAAATGAAATATTACTTCATCTTCAACAACGAGGCGATATCACGTCTGCGGTGAGTGAGGGTACGACACACAGACAGAGTGCGATACATTGGTTACGATGGACGCTATTGATGTATTGAAAATGTAAGGGTTGCTCATCACAACACTAGTGAACGCCTCCTATTCAACCCAGAATCGTTTATGGGCATCACCACGCCCAATACATTCCCCATACAAGCCCAATACCTACCACATATCTGTCTTATTATTCCTCATCCCTTTTCACGCCCAATACCTGCCTCATAATATGTCATAGCTACCTTATCACATACCATAGCTACATTATCGTATCCAACATTTACCTTATCATATCTAGCAAATGCCCGACCACATTCCATACCTACCTTATCATATCAAGTATCATATAATATCCCACACCTACCTTATCACATTCCATACCTATCTAACCATATCCAGTATCTGTCTAATCATATCCCACACCTACCCTATCACATTCCATACCTACCTAAGCATATCCAGTTTCTATCTTATCTGGCCCCACAACTGCCTTATCACATATCTACCCTATCATATCAACACCTTCCTTATCACTTCTCTACAAAGCCACAAAACACACAACATTTTAATTTCACTATCAACACACACAGTGCACTTTCATCACCTGGATCTATCTTGAGGCTGGGATCTGACATCTTCTGAGCTTTCTGGAAGTAAGGTAGCACCTCCTTATAACCCCACCCCTCGCAGCCCATGGAGGACCAATTATCATAGTCTTCCGGTCCTCCTCGGATGTACGCCATAAAGTTGATGCTACTGCTGCCACCTAGTGTCTTACCATGCGGTAACTGACATTGCTGAAGCGAGGAAATCATTCTTGGATTATAAATTTCTTGTAATATTGTCAAACTGTAACAAAGCTGAATGGTAATCGGATCTAAGCATTAACCCCAGCATTTCTACACATCAGAGTGCTATTACCAACGCACATTATGCACGAAGCTACCACAAGCATGTTTCTGTGTCACTGTGTGGTCTGTCCATGTGACCTTTTCATCTGACCACAGTGGTATGGAGGCACCAGGTACGTCAATAGCAGGGTTTTTTTTTCGTCTCCTCATCGCCAGCCTCCAGGAGTAGCACCTTGATGTTAGTGTCTTCGGTCAGCCTTGCAGCCAGCACACTGCCAGCTGACCCGGCCCCGACTGTGAGTACAAACAACGGCGTAATAAGCGCGAATTGCCATTACATATACCAAGTAGTTCTGGACAGCTGACTAGCCAGGCCAGAGTCGGACAGACGGGTAAGCCACGGGGCAACTGTCAGACAGGGGTATGGCAAACAGACGAAGTAGTGGACCGACCGACAGACAGGCAAACAGAAAGAAGGAGCAACAAACAAGCAGACAGACCGACACACAGATAGAGAGACGGACAAATAAAATGTACCCTGGGTACAGTTGTTACCTTGAGTACATTTTGTTGCACAGGTTACAGTTATTGTACTGGATACATTTGTTGCCCTGGGTAGCGTTGTTATACTGAGTGCAAGTGTTACCATGGGCACAGTTGTTACACTGGGTACAATTGTCATATTGAGTACAGTTGCTACACAAGGTACAGTTTGTGAACTGAGTACAGTTGTTACCCTAAGTACAGCTTTTGTGCTGGGTACAACTTCTACACTCTATGCAGCGGTACTGGATATAGTTGTTACTCTCGGTGCAGTTGTTAAATGGGGTGCCGTTCGTTCCATGGCTGTTACCCTTAGTATAGTTGTTACATTGATAAAATGGTGATGTATTAAGCCTGGATACAGTTTCTACGCTGAATGGAATTGTTAAACTGGGAACAGTTGTTTAACTCGATACAGTTGTTAAGCTGGGTAGAGTTGTTACTCTGTGAACTATTGTAAAATTAGGTGGAGGTTACCCTGATTATAGTTGTAACCCTGTGTACAGTTGTAACCTTGTGCATAAGGCAGAGATTTTACATTGGGTTCAGTTTTTACACTGACTGGGTTCTTGCTATTGTCTGTTACTGATGTGTTTACTCTGTATGTAGCATAATTGCTAGAGCGCTAACATAATCTTCCTTTTTGCCTGCCATTACTCCACGTCAATATTCACACCTGCTCTGTGTAGGATAACTTGTGACTTATTTGAGTATATTTTTCAAATTGCTTGGATATTTATTATCTGATTATTCAGTGATAGGTTATTTGACTAATTCTGGATTCGGAGGATATGTTATTTGGGCTACAGAGAATATAGATGACAGGTGATGTGTGTGTTGTAGTGAGTATAGATTACACGCTATATTACAGTACTGCATTTTGACCCAGTAAAGTTGAATGAACCGTCGCAGAATAATAAACACTTGGGGGAATGAATGACTATTTAGCTGCCACTTTCATCTGTTATATGGCCAGAGCGAGTATGGTGGGCTGCAATAACAATATATTTTTACCGCTGTAATGGTGAT